>JASFXZ010000006.1:22931463-23531463 GCA_032209605.1 Mactromeris polynyma | reverse complement strand
AAACAGAAATGGAAAAGGTATGCTATGGTCCAACGATCTCTGGAACCGAGAGTTACTGTTCTTGACAAGTGTGTATACAAGTGTAACTAAGCACTGGCGCTTTTGCTCTGCATCATAGGCCGTCTTCTCTACTGCATTAGATCTTTACCGATTATTTACAATTTACAATTGCTAGATAAGTCTTTTAATAAGTGACACAGTTTGATGATGTATGGCAATAAACGATATACTGTAACAAGCTCCAATTATTGGAATTATTTTGTTTCTCTGAAGCTTTGTATAATAATGTTATTGAAAAAGTGCGCGTTTGAAAATAGCCCGGTCCACTTCAGCAAGAGTGAGAAAGACTAAACACATTATATGATTCAATATGTACCATCCACGTAAGATTCAGGTTACTGTAAGTTGAGCTAAATCCTAGTAAATTCACCTGCTATTGTGTGCTATGATTATTTAAAAGCTTTTAAGTGACACATTGTGAAGGAATGTTTCACATTTACGTTTATCATATGGTTTATCCAGCCAATGGGAAAGTTATTACAGCAAAACGTACATTGAAATGCTTTGAAGACGTTTTATTCTTAGTCTATAAGGCACCGACAGTTTCCATCACTTTTCATATTTTCCCATATCACTAAAATACTTACATAATATATCTTTATTTTAGGTAGTAATGGAGACAATGAAAAAGTTGATACCAAAAGACACCTTGCGCAAATCTGAAACACTTGCACAGTATATCGATGAATGTTTGACGATTGCTTGGTTAATGTCTGTACAAGACCCACCAGTGTTTGTTGATACAAACATCAGACGAGAGGGAGAGAAATTTGAAACAAATGTTTTTAAACCATACACAGCTTCTGGAACACAGATTGATTTTATTATCTGGCCGGCAGTTTATCTTGCTAAAGGGGAGGGTTTGTTAGCAAAGGGAGTTGCACAGGGAAGACGGCAAGTAAACTCGACAACTGAAGACGTAAATACACAAAGAGTTCAACATTTTTCTACACAAATAAACAAGCAGACGAATCCAGAAAAGACTCAACATCAGAACAACCCAGGACAACAAAAGGCAATGAACAACATACCTGACACGCAAACGACGAAAGTATCTAACCAAACACAACTGCAACAACCTACAATGCTACCACAACCGAAATCTCACGAGCAAGGTTATCGTACATTCGATCAAAGTAGTAAGCTAGACATGACACAAGCGCAAGGAAGCTCAGCTCAAAAACATCAGAAAACTACACTGCAAGCATGGCAGCAGCAGAGCACGGCCCCAACACAACAACAGAAAACAGGAGGAGCAGGTTCCAGTATGAACCAGTCTGTTGCGTCTCGAGGGAAGCGCACAGTGATATCTGTTGGACGGTCCAGTAAAACGTAAATCTCCTTGAATATTTGTCTGCTTTGAAAGAAGACACCAATGAAGTATTCAGTTTCAATTCGAGACACATTTAAAACACAAGCCTTTGATGATACTATACTCATTCGTGATCTTACCATGACTTTATATGGAACTGTCGGATCAGAAATGTTGTGTCTGCTACTTACTGCTTTTTCTGCCAACACAAACAGTTGCAGACGATAGGAGAATATTCTTAAGATCAAAGTAGTGCAAATGCAGTAGACACAAACATTGGAACACGAACGCTTTTCGAAACGGTTAGTTCAAATGACATATAACTCTGCCCAGAGAAATTATGATCGTGATTATACTGTTCCATGTTGTTGTATTTTACGACTAGGTGTTTGAAATTATACAGAACTTATATGTGTTAAATGTAGTATCAATATACTGTATGTAGTAAGTGTTTTCATAATAATCTTATATACATGTACTCATTGATGTTGATATATGTTAGAACTGTGATACTGTTGTTGTACTCTTATCTTCGTTATTTGTCAAATTATCAATATATGGCTTTGGTATACTCAATACATTATATTCTCTCATTGTTAAGTGCCTAGTATATATTACATGTATGTATATACTGCTATTATTGTGCGTTCACATTTAACTTTTAATCATATACATGTATATAGAATCTCAAAAGTATCTATAATTTTATAGATTATTACTCAGTACTTGTATAAAGGGTTTTACTCACACACTAACTCAAATGCAGAAATACCGTATGTTAATTTACATTGCCTGTTTATATAATTATGTTCCATCCAAGTTAGGTGTGCTTTTTATTGAAATTCAATGCTCTCTGTATACATAATATCATTTAATCCTCTTTAATGACTATTTATATACATTTACATGAGTATATACACATTATCTAGCAAAATTATTTACATTTCAACTGTACAATGTAGTGAGTTTACCTAATTATTTAGGACCTGTGTGTTACGAGTTAAACACATTGAAGATAATTATCATCCTGCCTTACGTGTATTGCGTACACTATTGGTATGAAGTTCTTAACTTAGATATTTACAGCCCAGATTCACGTCCATTTTCACCGTTTTGCTCTTTATTCAACCTCAATATTAATACCACCTTAATAAGAAGACCAGTTTTAAAAGGTCCCAAGGATGGTCGTATTATTGAGGTTTAACTGTAATTGGAAAATAGTTGATTTGTCTTATTTTATTCTTAATAATCATTTACAATCAGTTTGGTCGGTTTAAACAGAACATTATGTTTACAAGAAGCATAGTTGATATAGTATTGTACATTCCGTGACATTTGGTACTATATAAATAAAATTCTGGATGTACATGTATACACCTATCACTGTTTCTGTCTTTATTCTAAATACTCTATGTATGCATCACTACTAGAGGTGGGTGTGCTTTACAGGCTCAGATATCTGAACAATAAGTGATGCTCTGGATATTATTTTTTTAATTGATGTACAAAAATCCGAGTGTCGATGTATCGGAAAAGTGAATCCAATGTTCACAAGATTACCACAGGAGATTGTGACAAGCTCGTTCCCTTTATTCCTTCTAGAGTTCCCTTTTTTTATCCATTCTATAATGCTTTAAATACATATACTGTAAAAAGGATGCAGGGAAAGAACTCGTGACAATATCATGTAGTTATAATATAAT
This sequence comes from Mactromeris polynyma, assembly GCA_032209605.1. Classification (NCBI taxonomy): domain Eukaryota; kingdom Metazoa; phylum Mollusca; class Bivalvia; order Venerida; family Mactridae; genus Mactromeris; species Mactromeris polynyma. Next base: position 23,528,388 of record JASFXZ010000006.1, on the reverse strand, counting down.
ATTGACGGATACACATGCTAGTATTGAGCATAAACAACATAACTGTTTGGTTTAAAAAGTCAACACTATTTACTCTTTAAAAATAATAGTATTTCATACAAATACAATGTAAGCCACTCTGTATCTCCATGCAGTCGAAAGTTCTTGAAATCATTAATATATTAAAATTTTATTGAAATTGCCAAAGGAAGTTACTACTCAATACAGTAGACATTGCTCGAGTGACCACCTGTATTAAACGACTTTTCTATAACGCGACGAGCGACCGCATTAAACCAGTCCCGACAGGTAAAAAAGTTAAATAATCCATTAAACGACCGCATGCACTTAATCCCATTGTGCATTTCACACATTATTCACCAACTTCGACCGCGCATTGTCCTTTAAATAATTGAATAAACAATTAGGCGTGATAAATGCGACCAGGTAATTACTGGACGACACAGTTATAAAACGTAATGTATAAATCGTTGCATATATATGTAGCGGATACGTAGTCCAGTGGTAACGCGCTGGACTTGTAATCCATCACTGACCATACTAACAGTCTTTCGGACGAGATTTTAAAAATCGAGGTCCCGTGTATGATGCTTTAAATCGAGCACGTAAAAGAACCAGGGGTGCTTCTGGAACTGGGGCATCTCCTGAAGCATGCACTATCCTCCAAAAATCTAACATGACTAACATTCTTCCGGAGGCGTCGCCCATATGGGAAACCGTTGGCGACGATAAATAAATGCAAATACAAAAACAAAAGTTGCATATAAGGGTCCGTCAGAGCGCGAGTCTTATATGTAAATATATTACACAGCATAACAATCATAATTTCTACAAGAACCAAGATCATGTAATGTCGTTGCTAAGCGACTTACGTTGCTTGATGTCACCGAGTTTTTACATTACGATGTCACGAGAAGATTTATGCAAGATGTAATTTGTGTGCCGACTCGCCCGCTTTTATCTTTATTTGTTTAGTATGTAATCCATTTTAAAGACCCCGTAAAATCATTGCCTTATGAAAAAAACGTTTATTACTATCATCCTGTTTTAATACGCACGTGGAATAAAGTCTTAGAATTATTCCAGTTAATAGCTGTTCAAACTTCGTCACTGAATTCATGACGTCACGCCATGGGCAGATTCGTGTTACTGTGATGAGTACACTATACAGACTGAAACTTATTATGTACCCGTGTAAATGAGTGTGTCTGTGTTTCGCCTTCTACTTTCGCGCGTTTGATAAGACAATTCTTGAATTTTAAGCACGAGGCAACTACACTATTCAAAGTACACGAACCTTGTCACATTGGATGACTTACCTGGAATTTAAGAATTAGGCACTTGTACATACTAAATGTTTTATTGCCTAGTGAGCCGATAGAGTGGTTTAAATTTACGAGCTTTGTTTCACAACATAGATACATTTGAATGGAAAGAGGATGGTATTTATACGTTTTGATTGTTCAGTGCGACATTCATTTGAACTTAACTCTCGTTAAATTTGTTGATATCTATTAAGAGACCACTTCATTTTGCGACCACTTTTTGGCCGTCCCTTGTGTGGTCTCTTAATACAGTGTCTACTGTATGTAGGTTCATTAAATCACACTGAAATATGTGGTTGTGTTTATCGATCTAACCGAATGAACAACACAAGAGAGCAAATTATACTTTTTTCCAGCCAATCATGGAAAACAAGGGAAGCAATCGGATGTTATGTAAATGATAGGACACAGGTCACCTACCTTGACAATACAACCCGCGTACAAGGCATCGAGTACACACACACTATCTTACAACGATTCTTCTGTATGTTAAACCTGTGCAAATTTATCTCCGTTTGGTTATGGACCGATACACAATATCAAATCTTTACCTCTAGTTCAAGGTTTTAAATATCAAAAATGTAAACATGGCTTAGTATAGAGATGATTGGTGTATCGATTGTGACATGTATCGAAGGCTGTAATTTACTTCCTCAATGGGAAATACAGGTAAGAATATTTCATATTACACTAGAACAATATTTAATATTCAGTATGTTAAAACCTAACAGAAGGTAATATATACCTAGACCGTGTACATTTTAGAGGTCTGGTATAGTGCTGTTAGACTGACCGCGAACAGAAGTATGAACTTTGTTAATTTAGGTAAGTAAATGATCTCGTGCGTAAAACTCTTTCTGTTAGCTTTAATATTTCAATAAAAACACAACCGCGGCCTTTTCTCCGTCAAGCTTACGGACAAACACGAACATTTCAATACACCTATTTTGACATGTAAATATCCAGGTAATATATTCATGCGTTTGTTGTTGTTGTTGTTGAAGAGTTTGGTGATCGGCAGAGGGCCGGTCTTGACATGTTGTATTTACATTGCCCCTTTCTGTACAATATATCACAATATCACAGAAACAGAAATCTATACCGCAGGTTGCATGTTCTATAGTAAAATAATTATAATTTACCGTTGTTATATTATACTGTTTGACTGTTTTCTACTTAGACGAAATTTTGAAATGAAATAGACTTATACGTGTAACTAATTCAATTGTTTCGCAAAAGTGTGAAGTTGATTGCCTTGCCAAGTTACTTGAATTAACGAAGATGGCGAATTAGTTCTACATCATGTTTTTTCTCAACATTTACAAAATTTATAAACTATCTGAACATGTACACTTAACAAAACTTAAAAGTGTGCAGGTATAAATATGACCATATCTTCGTCAATATTAACCTGATCTGCTGACATGTTCAACAAATATAGCGTAGAAACTTGGCATAACAATTTTTGTTCATGTCATTAGTCCACAGATTGAACAAATAAAATAAATAAATGTGATGATGTGAAAACAATCAGTACTGCAGCTCCCAATTAAAGGAGATCTTGTTGATTTAAAAATGTGTAATAGCGCGTGTTCACACCCTGACTCAATGCATCGTGTTTTTTTAAAATCTACATGTATCAAATAGTCAATATACAAAATTTCGTGTAGGAATGTTGATCAATAAAAAAGTTATTCGACATTAAAAAATGCACACTTGTTAGTTTTGTTCAGTGTATTATTAACAATATATAATTTATTGTGACTTTACGACAGTGTGGAAAAACTTTCTATTTCGATCTGGTTGTCGGACGAAAGGTATTTCCTAAAAACAATTCATTTGTGTAAGAGCACGATGGGAACCACAAGCAGTTGTATTTATCCAGAGAAAACACAAACCTGGCAACCACAGCAGGGTAAATACGTAAACACGACAGTTTACCAATCACATTTCAATCAGCGTATACGTGATCTTGAGTCTGAAAATCAGGATTTAACACAAAGGTTTGATATCAACACTTCCTTCTAAGATTTATGAATGAATATGATATCAACATTCCTTTATTTTCCTTAGAGTAATATATTTATCAATAGTACATGTATCTAAATACATGTATATTACAATCTATTGAATGAAATATTACGTCTCGTTTGTAATCGTTCTTCAGTTTTGTCGGTTACTACGTATCAACTTTAAATTGCCTAGTTCCTTTTCCATGATTTTGTATGATAATATAATGAGCGCTCATAATCGTGCTTTGATCAATAAATGTTTAAAAAACTGTGCTAATTTGGACAGTATTCTGTGACTAATGCTTTGACACCAACACATTCTAATGTTTTCTCCAGCCTTACCAATGCAGTGAGTTCGTACAGACTGCGAGTAACCAAATTAGAGAAAGAAAACAATGAACTTCTGCTTAGGTAAGCAATAATAAAGGTCATTGATAATAATAAAAGATGGTATATATTATAATACCATTTGGTACTTAGCAACTTCAAGGGCGAAAGTTAGTATTGTATTGTGAGTTACGGTCACTGATATACATGTAAATATTACATTGAATCGTGTTTAACGCCGTTGTTCAACGTTTCTTTTTCATTTATATCCGGCTATCAGATGACCTAACCAGTTTTCCTGGAAGAAATTAATAACAATAAGTTACTTGTCCTTCCACAAGCAGATGGAATTTTCTCCACGTGAATCAGAGGTGGAGGACAAATGCTCGTAACCAAATATTACGAACGGAATGCTCTTCCCAGCTCGATTGTCGAACCCGGTCCTCCCGGTTGACAGCTAAGCGCTCTAGCCACTGAGTTTATCGTGCGGGTTATATTTAACATTGTGTGTACTAAATGAGATGTACTTGAACACACGAAAATTACATTCCTTTTCGTCGACAGTAACACTTTATGTCAGTTTACCATTTTCATAAGATCACTGGATCAAGTATACATGTATTACTATAGGCGATTTTTTAAAAATAAACATTTAAAATTAATCAATTCTTAAAGCCAATGTACAAGGTACACACATAATGACCAATGATGTCTACTGTTTGCATATTAATTCAGAATTGCAATTTATAGATAACGGGAGGCATAGTGGTCAAGGGTTAGAGCACATGACTTCTGAACGAAAGTCATGAGTTCGATACCCACATAGGACAAGATTGACATGCGGACTTCACAATCTCAATAATGATTTAGTACTGGTTATAAAGCCAAGAAAGATTCACTGACATTAATAAAACCCGCAAGCTTTTCTTCAATCTATGTAGATAAATCAGTTTAAACTTAACTAATTATAGATTGAGTTCTATTGCTGGAGCCCGATTAGTAGATGGTAATCCGAATATAACGGATCTAAGCAATGAGAACCGACCATCAAATCTAGCTGAGCAATTCTCTGAACTTTACGACAATGAATGGACGGATGCATGTGGTGTTCTTACAGCTGATGGAAGTCGTACAACGGAGGAGGCTTGTTATTTGCTATTGAAGGTTGTTTGTGTAAGTATGGCAAATTTATGAGATTTTATTAATACCTCACTCATGTATTATGATATTAAAATGTCGTCATGATAAGCAGTGAGTTACGCAGTATTTTTCATATGCACCCAAACATATGTTCTTAATGGTGACTGTAAATCCTGTTAATCTCGTAAACTTGATAAAATGACCGCACATTGCCAATATACACAAATATTGCAAGGAAAAAGGAAATTCTTCAATATTAGAAACACATGTTTGATGATTGGACCAGTGTCAATGAGTTGTTTCAACTTACTTACTTACTTTTACATCGATTGCGATGCAAGTTTGCAACATTCACGGTGACAGCTCCATTGGTCACTAACAAGTACCCGTGTCTGTTCCCAAGATTGTAAAGTTCTAGGGTCAACCTCGCTCAATGAGAGATTCAAACTCTAGGGCCTCTGATCAGGGGTCAGACGTTCTACCTCAGTTAACATATTAACACTTACTGTAATAACCGATATAAACATATTACTGGGGTTAATTTGTCACGCAAGGCTCTTAATGTTTCGAGCATGCTCGTCTCGAACAAAACTAAATTACAGCCATCTTACTTATGCTTCCGTATAAAGTGTTGAGTATGTGATTTGGATGAGTCCAACTATTCATGTTTACTAAACAATCAGTCACAGTACAGATGTGCTCAAATGCAAATTATGGATAATGCTGACAAACGGCTCTTCTATAAGAGGCACATACACACTCAGTCAAAATGCAATTCACTCTTAGACAAACACCGCGCACATATACACAATTCAATCCACTGAATAGTATCGCTTCAAACACCGTCACCACAACTAAATGTGGCATTTATGTACTGATTGGATGCTTGTGACCACCATTTATTTTGTTGTTCCAGGTAGCTACAACGCTATGCAAGGACAAGTCAGAAAGAGATCTCACACAGATGAGAAACATTGTTCTAACTTTCTGTGGGGTAAGGCGTTTATTCTTGAGATATTTGTTGTTTACACACCCTAATTCTTGAATATAGATACGTATTTTACACCAAATGGTTCTCATTTGTATATTATGTGATGAACCACTTAGTCTGACATCGGGTGGATGCGTTTGCTTTTATATTGTAGCTTGTATCACCGTACCCGAAAATGATCAGATTGAAACGATATATTTATGCTACAAATATAAAATTATATAGTTATTAAAAATATATCACGGAAGAGACCGTAATAAAACAAAACATATAATAATTCACAAAATGTGAATGACAATTTGACAGATGTTTTATTGTCGAGATGTATTGACAAGGAAATCCTGTTTTAGGTCGAAGACGTTGAAATCATTAGACAGCTTAAGGAACAGCGAAAAAAGACACACCGAACACAAATAAAGGCACTGAGAAAGGTATTAATACTGTCATCTATTTGTTTTAGATTCAAAAGATAAGTAGCACTAAATAATTCTGATCGTTTTCCTACACTATATTTAACGCAGTAAACGGTTTGAACTTTTCAAATATGTTCGGTAATCTTTTACCAACCCAGGTTTGCTAGGTTACCACCCAGTACTGATATGTTCTGTTGCAAATATCTGAACGTTTCCCCATATAAATTATAGAAGAAGGACCAGTGACATTGGTTGTATTATCTTTAGCCAAACTGCCATGGAGAAAATATGCCTCATTCGTATTTTGAACCTGGCACATGTAAACATCACTGTGTGTCTGACGTTTTAGAACAATTGCACGTTATGTTCATTTATTTCCACCAATCGCTAAATGCTATTAATTAATGAGTGTTTCATTATTATTGGACACTTTTAGGAACTAACCAGTCGTTTGAAGGCAGTATTAAGAAAGGAAGATCGACGATCTGATCCAATGAAATTATACGTGAGGAAAAGTCTGGGCATCGGTTGGCTTATGGCTATACAAGACCCACCTGTCCATATTGACACAACAATCGATGCTCATGGGCATCAATTCGACAGTAGACTGTATAGACCGTTTACAAAATCTGGCGAGTTTATTGATTACATAGTATGGCCTGTGGTTCGTTTGGTAGAAGAAGGCTCCTTATTGTCCAAAGGAATAGCTCAGGGATCGAACGGCCTTCAACAAGCATCTGGTATTCCAAACGTTGTTCCGTCAACGAGTGATGCGTATGATGTAGAAGGTGATATGCAAGACAATTACGAAGATATTGGAAACAAACGCGTGGAAGAGAGTGAACAAGATCAGGATATTTCAAGTAGTTCAAATTATCAACTAGGGTCTATGATGAATACATTTCACGAATGGAGTATTTCTGGATTGATACACCAATAAAATCCATCAATAGTTTCATAGACAAACCAAATGTACATACTTTACGCACATATCAAAATTCAACATTTTCGACCTATTTTCAAGAATCCTCGTATTTTTATACATGACTAAGTTATAGCAGTTTGTTATATAATTGTGCATTAAGTAAGAACAATATTCGTTATTAGACGGCAAAGCACAATAAGGGAAGCACTGTGGTCAAGGGGTAGAGTGCCTGACTCTTGACCCAAAGGTCGTAAGCTCGAGCCCCACCTTGATCGGGTTTTGATCTCGAACTTCACAATGCCTGAATTTGGCAATAGCACTTGTCAGTAACACAGGAAGCAGTCATCCACAGTGATTATTATAAGTCATGATACTCTTTTTTTCATATTCAATGCCAAACTAAAAACAAATGTGCGTAGTACTACACACGTCATGTTTCAGTTTGGTCGACATGTGTTTGCCGAGTTATTTTCGTTTTCGGTGCGGCGAAGGTATACATCGTTCATATCGTCGCGTCTAGTATCGACTAGTGTTTCAATATCTACTGTTATTGTTCGCTTTATATTGTCATGCTGATTAAACCTTACTACTTGTTTTATGCATTTTGTTTTGACCGTTTGAGTACCATACTAAAATTTAAACTTATTTGTATTTCTATATTTGTGTGACTCCCTTTAACCTCACACTCTCCTTAAATAAGGGAACAGGACCCCACGAACCACTGGACGTCATGTACTCTTTAGTCTAACATTATTTGGGTTTCTTTTTTTAGACGGGGTATGGCATGCATCTTGCACCAATGCAGTTAAACCGAAAATACACGGAATTTATCATTGCAAAGAACACATACAACCATTCGATTGGGCATCTCAAAAGCAATGATGTTCGATAAGACCTTTTGAAACAACATTGTAAATTTAACTGTTGTGTGTTTTGAGTGAATGTGACATTCTCAATATACTAGCCTTACTTCTATCTGTAGAAAGCAATACAAGGTGTAATATTATTATTAAACCCAAACTATATTTTCCTCTTAAACAGGAATTTCTAAGTACAAAGTAACTGAACCAAAGTGGTAGCAATTAAAATCTTGGATTGTTAACATGTCCATATTACAAGTAAAAGTCAGTCAACATGTAGCCTTCATATTTACCAATTAACACGGACAGCTAAATAAAAGTATACCACGTTAATGTCAAATTATCAGAAATGTAAACAAAATTATGTATAAGGAGCGTTATTCTCGTAAATAGGAATGAAGAGGGTTTTTTTAACTTCCAGTGGTGTCCTTTTTCAATATATTATTAGCACATGAAAACATGGTTTACCAAGGAGATGACTCTTTAAAAACTCACAGGTACGTTCGTATTTGTAAATATTCCAAATTTGATCTCCGTAAAAAATACGATTTGACCCAAATACCGATGTCAGTATAAATCTTCTAAGCACATCAACCAGGTAGAAACATGTAAAAAAATCAACGGCTAACAAGAGATGCATATTGATATATTCATCAGGAGTAGAGCGCCGTACTCACGAGTACGGTTAGTAACCCTGGATCCATCTTCGAGAGTGATTAAAGACAGATAATTAGTTGCTACAGGGAACGCTACATGCATTAGACAGTGCCTCCCCACTCAGACCTCCGGGAATATAACAATCCATAAAACATAAGGCACTTGAGGAGATTCAAGGGTACATACGTGAGGGAACAGAGGCGCAAGGAATGGCCTGGTCGACCCTAAAGATTAACTAGGAGAATACAAAATTATAACGACTTGTTTACACAGTCGAAATCAACCTAAGTTTAAATGTACATGTGTAACACGTATTGAATAACAAATAGAACATTTACTTCAAGCCCTCAACTATGACCTGAATAGAATGTAACTTAAAACGTGTATTGATTATTTGTTACTACAAGGTTACGGATCTGTGCCACTGGCATGTGTACTTTTAATACCGAAGCTTTGCAGTGGCTTAAACTTCGCAACGTGTCCAAGTTACTCAATGTTTGGATGTTTGAATTGTCACGTTAAAGCGTTTTAATTGAGTGTAATGAGGATTTTGTTTCATGTACTGGTTGGATGAATAACTGTTGCATTTGTAATTGAAACAGGTATGGAACAATACAATATATTACATTATGTTTGTATTGGAGTTTTAACACTTGTTAATACTTCGCGTTCAACGCTTAACATAAATTACTGTCGCGGACTTTTGAATTAACAACGTGTTAGAAACAAAACAGCACAACCAGACATGTACAAAAGTAAGCGGTAAAGAAATCGAAAGTGAAATACCCATCGTAGTGTACTAAACATAACGCATATAGTATGTGTGAACGAAAAACTACTGGAAATTATCGCAAGGGTAGTAAATAAAACATAAAATTGAATATTTGAATTTAAAATAAGATGTCACTCAACTTTGAATATATCGATCTGAACCATGCTGGTCGGAATTTAGAATGTTAAATTCTCCATGTAATACAATCAATTGTTTCATCCTTTCTATTTCTTCGCCAAGATTTAAATACTGAATAGCTAATGCTATTAAAGCACACCACGAGTCTCCTGATGTCATTACCTAATTTAATGTTAGCATTTTTATCAAAACAAAACTATTTTCCGTCTGCTTGAAGATACTCGTTATTGCTTTGTTTCAACGACTATTGTTTGTTAATTGTATTAAACGGGTTTAATCAACGTACATCAGATTTAACGAACCAGTATTTGGTGATAAACGAACAGTGCATATCTTACACGGACTTTAAACGTATTCCAGGGTCAAAATAGTCTTCTATATAGTCAGCCCGCCAGTAATGTATACAGGTATCGGAAATATTTCAAAATAACTAAATCTGATTGTCAAAATTTAGCACTGAAATACTAATTATTCGGTACAAGTTACGACGAGACACTCAAAACCGGTATATTGGATCAATAGCTATCAAAGTACTTTAAAATAACATAAATGCATACATTCATTGTGACTGAAACCCGATATTTTTGTTCAATGTTATATTTTATTATCAATAGTTTTTATCAAACAACTCGCTGCAAGGTCGATGAATTTACAATACTCTAGTTCAGTAATTACAGCTTTACAGAAAATATTTATGTATTCGTTGCAAAACAGGTATTGGAAGTCATTCAAATCGTCAAGACATTTAGAATAACTGCACTGACAACATAAGGCACAGAGTGAACTGTGTGGTTAATTTGACAGTATTTAGTTTTTGTTTTGTATGTTTTCAGATATGGCAATTTAGACGAAAGTATTATAACTATAACTATGAGTTCACGGTAAGTGTATGGATCATCGTGCTATATTAAATACATGATTTCACCGTTAATATGGCTGAGATTAATTCATTGACATCCAAGTTATAATATGGAAGTAAACCAACATTGAATCGTTATTCTGCTTTTAGAAACTAAATCGAAAATATAATAATGTTTTTTTTAAAAACTTGTTCGAGCAGAATGATACATGTACTAAATACTCGTATATCAGCGTCTTTGTGTCATTGATATGCCAATCTTATTGAATATCTCACTGTTAAATATATTAAACTGTGTTCAGGGGTGAAAAGAGTAAGCAGTCGAGTAGTGGAAAGAAAAGTGGCTCAGCATCGAAGAGAGCTCATTCGTCGAGAGATAGGAATGTAGAAGTTTCATCCAATAAAACTGAAGAAGATAATGTCGAACAAAACGATAGAAATGTGGGAAGGTATTTTAATATACAATTGTCATTCCGTGTAAAATTACTTAAACTACATTTGTATATAGTCATGTTTTTATGCTTGCCTCAACAGGTATGATACTTGATATATCAGCGTACTTTGTGTAAATAATATGCCTATTATTTGTCCAAAAATTAACTCACAATTATATACAGTCGGACCTCGTTTATTCGACAACTTTCTATCCGAATAGTTGGTATCATCCGAAATAAATAACCTGTATCGATATATCTTCTTATACACGTGGAATTAAAATGGGCTATTCGAAACAATGTATTATACGAAATGAAATTTAGGACCCGATGAATTCGAATTGACGAGGTCCAACTGTATATATTGTTTAGGGTTGAAAAGAGAGAAGGTGGGGCTGAGTTAGCGTCCAGCAAAACGGAAGAAGACAACGTCGAACAAAATGATAGAAGCATGCCAGCAATGAGAGAGCTTATTAAAGATTCTAAAGAATACATAGAGAAGCTAAATCGATTGGCCGACCTTGCAAATAGGGAACTAGACGAGCTTCAAGTAAGGATTGCACTAGATAATCATGTAGATAGATATATCAAATAACTATTTTTAAAGAAATGATGAATTTGGTAAAGTCAATGCTACATTCATTAGATAAAGTAATTCGACGCAGATGCCAAGGAAAGCAGGTTGTTTGTCCTCCCACATCCAATTAGTTGCAGATTAACTATATTGAAACGGAGTATTAACACTTAACAGATTAAGTATCTAATTGGCTTATATGCTTACCCGCATGTCATTCAAACGTAAGTGAAATTCAGAAACATTAGGTTCATATTATTAGTTTTGCTCCATTGATGTGTGCATTTAGTACGAATTTAAAATTAGTGGTTTTGCCAAACAAAAATTCTAAAAAAAGTACACCATGAAATTGTTTAATTCCAATGATCCAAATATTTGAAAATTTTGAATTGATACATATTGCTAGTACTACATTTGACAACGAATTACTGCGGTGGTGTTTTAGTTAATATATTACTAATACATTTTAAACTATTCTACCCTGAAATAAGTACGACGTCGAAATATTAATGAACTCAATTATGTAGAATTCCTTTATTTGATATTGTTTCAATAATAAATGCTGTATGCATGTTCGAGTGTGTATGTTTCAATGCATTTACTGTGTTATATTGCAGACTTCTGTAGTGTGTCAAAGTGAAGAGCAATTAAAACCAGAAGAACTGGACAAAGAACTTTTTGCAAAAAACGAAGAAACCCAAAAAATGAAAGATGACTTCCAAAAAGAGATTGACACTATGCAGCAGACGAACGAAAGTGTTCAGCGCGAAATTGAAAGCTTGAAGAAAGAAAATAATCGCCTTCAAAACATGCCTGATGTAAATAGTGATTATGATGACGTTGTAAGACGTCTTGATCGTAAAGAAAACGACCTTCGCCGAACAAGAGTAGACATGGAAGGGCTGGAAAGACAATTAGATACACAAAACGACGATATCCGAAAATTGAAAGACGAATTCCGAAAGGAGAATGATACAATGCAACAGAATAATGACACTCTTCAGCGCGAAATTGAAAGCTTGAAAGAAGAAAAAACTCAACAAAAAAACATAACAAATACGCATAATGATTATGATGACATTAAACAACGCCTTGAGTGTAAAGAAAATGAACTTCACCAAACAACACAGGAACTGGAGGCGGCCAAATCAAGGTGTGAAAGAAAATCTATTTGTTTGGAGGTAGTTTGAAATAAAATCAAATAATAATAATAAAATACATATTTTGAAACATTTTTCACAGCTTCTTATGTCTGTATATTGAGTAGTTTATGATCCTTTACTACATGTTAATTCAATCCCTTGTAAAAGTAGAAATAAATGATGACATCGAGAAGGAATTACATGCAATGCAACCATTAAATTAGGTGCATTCCAGAAGTGTTTATAAGGCATATATCTTGTAAATCAATATATATATATATTTAAAATTGATTTCAGGTCGAGTACATCAATGGAGGAGACAGTGACTGCTAACAATCCAAACACAACAGTGCCTAGTGACATAAATAACCAAACAGAACTTGCTGAACGGTATAAAGAATTGCATGATAATCAATGGACTGATGCCTATGAAATATTAGAAAAAAAACTGGGAGAAGATGAACACAAGATCATTTCGATTTTGTTGACACTTTTTACCGTAAGAAACATTTTTGATACCAACATAGTACAATACTGTACAAGTGTTTAAGTACCTTTCTGATGCTGTCGTATTTAATATCACCTAGTGGCAACACATGCACTGAGCGATTGTACAAGGATCCTGCAACAGACCATGCAAAGGAGTTTAAAGAATTGTTACATGTATGTCATATTGACAAACCAATTACTATTTGGCAATACTCGTTATCTCGATTGCATAACTGAATTGACACTATTATGAATAACATCTGGTTTCGATATTTATCAAAATTCCACTTAGGATATTAAATTTTTGTTTTAGAAAACAAAAGAATTTTGTGACCAGGAAAGTGAGCTGCAGATGGAGGAAATTCAAAGAATGATAACACAGTCAGAAAAAGTGGTAAGTCAAATAATTCGTGTGTTGAAGAGTTAGTACAACTACTGTTTTAAATATTCTGTTACCAAAATCGATATGTAGTTATATATGTATATATGAAGATCCGCAAAGGTGAAACCGGTCGAAAAAAACTATTCAGATTATCACTTTTTCAATAAACAAACTTAAGTAAAATTCAAAGGCGTTCTTTGTAGCATTCGTCTTTATTTTCACCGTTTTTGTGATCAATCACATTTGTATACTTATATCTATAAATATGACGTAATTCAACAAATCCCGAGTGTAATCATACACATTGAAAGCGGATCTTGTTAAACAACAAATAAATTTAACTTAACTGTGAAATTGTTTCTTTCTATACTAATTTACGGGTGAGAAGATTTTTGTTCTCTTTACAGAGAAAGTCAGGCGTTCCTGACAACGTAGTTAAGTACATAAAGGATTGCAGAAAAGCTTCATCAGCAGAGAGCATAAGAGGAATTTACAAGGTACATACATTATTTCAGAGTCAGTTTATGTTAATCATATTATTCATGTATTTACTATGGTCGGAGAACGTCTTTCAACCTCAAATCTAAATCACTTATACAATGCATTACAGCAATAATTATGTTAAAGAACATTAATACTGCCTGTATAATGTAACGAATGCGTATTCTTGAACTTGTAAGAACACAATGGAAGTAATGTCGAACAAATTGTGCGCGAACATTTAAAAGTGAAAACACACTTAAAAGAGATGGATAACACCATTTCATTAATCGCGTTATTCCTTACATCTGTTACATGTACGATGCAATTATAGATATACGAAGAAGAATTTATTTTCAAGAATCCAGAAGGTCATAGACCCATGAGGAAATACAAAATACAATATATATACACATGCATATATGCATATAAACATATACCTACACACACTCACACACACACACACATGCTCACATATACTTTCTAGCTCTACCTATCTGTCTATCTATCTATATGCATCTCTCTTTCTATATCTATCTTTCTCGCTACCACCACTCTCTCTGTCTCTCTCTATCTCTTTCTACATACTTTGTATCAACAGATAAACACATGTTCATGGTTCATGGATTACATATTCATGTTTATATAAACAAAGATGTACACATACTATGTATGTCAAAACACGTTAGAAAGTTTCAATCAGATAAATAATTTTCATGGTATACTTATACAAAAAGTTATGTATACATAATCTAAGATATCTATTTGGTACACGTTCTTATATTGTTACAATGTATGCAACACTGTATTTCAGAATTATCAAACATGGTTGCGGAGTGCACCTTTCCCGCAAGCTAGATATGCGAAGTTGGTCAAAGATTACACCGACGAATGTTTTGAGATATGTTGGATAATGGCAGTATGTTAACAAAAATAATACCTCAATTTCACTTTCCATGAAAAGTCCAATATACCTAAATGTTTTATTGACGGTAATAAAGGTAATACTATAAAATGGGTGACATCTTTAACTACCAAGCATTGCCTTCCAATTATGTCAAGTTATATTGTATTGAATGTTTTTGTTTGTTAGCCGTTGTAGAAAACCATCACCCTTGGTTGCGCTTCGGGTCACAACATATCATTTCCTCGGGTTAACAACATTAGTTTTAAAGATTTGTAATATTAAATTCTATGTTTCAACAAACTACACATGACTATACGTTCAATCGATACACATATTGAACATAGAATATGTGTTAGAATGCTTCAAATCCATATTAACTCATTGTAGATTCAAGACCCACCAATCGTGATTGCTTCAGAGCCGAAACATGGTGAAACCATTCTGCCCGAGTCATACACTACGTACACCGTTACGGGTAACACGGTTGATTTTCTTGTTTGGCCAGCTCTACTACTACATACAGATGGCCCTGTGTTAAACAAAGGCGTGGTGCAGGCAACAAATACACCACCAAATGCTTCGTTTGATGTAACAGACGGTAATGCAACTTAAAGAATGGAGGACCACGAAGCGGAACATGATATAGGGCATACGACATTACGCATAAAACATGACGACATGTTGGTTTCTAGACAGAAACGAGAAGCACTGACAGAAGATGGCGTGTCGGTTCATAGGTATGACAATCGAGATTTCGATAGAAATAATTATGCGTATGGAGGTCCCAGAAACTACACAGTGAAAGATTTACGACACGAGAGATTTTCTGAGAGTCATCACACGCGTGGATATGATCAAACTCATATGACCACACAGCTGATCCCAGCTACGCACAATTCACGGACATTGGACCAGAATGTCACATACAGACCTGATGGTGTACCTTACACTCCGAGGAATTGGGATGTAACACAGTTCTTATACTGGAAGAAACAATATGGAGACCAAACAGCAAGAGAAATGATGGGTAGAGAGTATGACAGAATTGAACAGTATTTCAGTGGAACATAAATAACTTTTTAACAATCGTACTTAAGAATGACATGAAGTCTACGTTGTGATTCATTTACGCTTTTGTTGCATGTCGTATTTTCCTTGATTATGTATTGTTCATGTGGATTAAAATTGTGGATGATGAGTACAATTTTGTTGTTGTTCAATGCTATAACATTTACATATTTATATAACAATACTTACATGATCGCAAGTCTCACTATACATTTTATTTATTTAATAATGCATAGCCATGTCACAGGAAATATAATTATGGACACACATAAACAAATTCAAGTATATATATATTATAATTTAAATTAGATAACTTGGTCAATAACATGATTGTGTTATCTTGGAATAGTCATTATATAAACATTACATGTTCACGTGTCGGTTATTACAGTCACAATAACGCATATTGAAAATGCAACATACATAGTGAACAGCCATTTCCAAAACACCTAGTGGCATGAAAATACCTATACTAAGTACATTTCAAGACAAAGTTTACATAATGGACAGACATAAATGACATTTGAAAGTAGTAGTACCGCCTTTGGAAATCAGTGACAAGACACCATTGTGGTTTAACCCAGGTTGAAGGATTCACTACCTCATCTAAAGAAAACAAATTAGTGTAAATGAAAACGTATCCCAGCTGGACAACTCCACAAAACAGACTTCGAACACAGGATAAATGTTTTTATTATTTTTTACAATAGACCCGCGAAGCCTGTCAAATATATACTCTATGAGTATGAGATGCCACTAAGAGGCAAATACAATCATCAAGGGTGGACAACCAAGCATGTAGTACATGTACAAGGCAGTAGTACAGATGTATAACTTACCTTAATAAACTGTCAATCCGTTTAATAAACAGTGACTATTTATAGTACGTTCAAACGGATTCTAACTATTAATAATTCGGTAATGTAAGGTGAGAGATAAGGTAGGTCCGGTCTCCTGTATACAACAATTTAAATACTGAATGGAAACTTACATTAATTTTCAGATTATATTTTGATGCTTGTTATTTGAAACATCTATTACCATGATCCAATGTTCAATGAGCTAATTTTGAATGATAAATAAAAACAATAACCCATCAAACACTTGTTGGTTGTTGGTATATTGGTCCTAAGCCCATTCAGTATTTAATGTCTCTGTGTGTTCATTGGTGTATTGAAGCGCATCAAATAATATACAGTCATCGCGAATGTTCTTAAAATAAACACTTCACGACATTAGGGCCGCGATGATACATTTTCAGATTTACGAAAAAATACTTTTAAGAAGATTATCAAAGATAGACCATCGTGTTCTTTACACACATTTTATTAATAATTCGACGCCAGTAGTCTTATAAAACATTCGC
The DNA here is from genome assembly GCA_032209605.1 of Mactromeris polynyma. Lineage (NCBI taxonomy): Eukaryota > Metazoa > Mollusca > Bivalvia > Venerida > Mactridae > Mactromeris > Mactromeris polynyma. Next base: position 23,511,127 of record JASFXZ010000006.1, on the reverse strand, counting down.
TGTATATCGATATTTCGTTTTAAAAAACTTTAAGGAGAACAATATGATACACAGTTTTAAACTTAGGTTTTGGACAATTACAATGTATTTATAAAAAACAAATGTAACACATTTTGGAAAGTTACACCGTGAATAATACTATTTTTCTTTGTGAATATTTTTACGCCGCTTTATCGTCTAACTTAGACATTTTGTTACTTTTTTTCTCTCTTATTATTATATGACTCCAGGTAATTTGATTGTTTCGATACTTCAAATGGGCATAAATACATATGCAAAGTATTTGAGTCAGAATTTTCAAGGTTTTTCTACTTAAATAGGCATTGAACACATGAGATTGTCATGAGTTCTCTCCCTTTATCACTTCTTACTTTCTCTTCCTTTATCCCTCTAGAGTATATGTAAGTATATTTATACTCTGAAGGGAAATAGAAGGGACGTGAAAATCTCTTGTGGTATGGGCTTTAAATTAGCAGATATACACATTATTGATTAAAAATCTCCCAATTGGGCATCGATTTATATTAAACTAAAACACGGTCACGCTCTATGTTTCATAAACAGTACTGCAGAATATAAGTATGGCAGAAGAAACAAATAAGAAACAAACTAAACCAATTTAGTCCTTCCGAAAAATGAATAGCCAATGAAATATAAGAAGAAGAAAACATGTTTATATATAAAGGAAAGTGAGTGAGCTAAATAGAAAATAACAAATTTAAAGGAACATTTAAAATAAACAAATATAATTTCCATAAAGGCATATCCATTGTACTAAACATGATTTTCACAAAGAGAACATGTCAATGTGAATGCAAACAACTAGCATGCAATTGAATAATAATAGGAAATCTACTGCCAACACTTGACAACGAGTCGAGTAGAAAATTACCGAATATACATCAATGATTTAACCAAACATACACCTTTTTACATGTTGGCATTAATATCTCAAATACAAATTATTGCTCCGTGGTTTAAACTTCATAATGCGACAAAGTAGGTTATCGGTGATTTCATATTTGAATTTTCCGTTTAAAGCGTTTACAGTTAACTAAATGAGGAAGTTTATTCATTTTATGTAAACAGTTGGGCGGCTTTGTAACGGATTTCACATTTGATTTTAAACAGGTAGAGAATAATAAATTATCTGTTAACATTATTGCTTAAATAGGAGTTAAACTTTGGTTAACAAGACTTACAAATCCACAATACTTCACATAAATTTATCATAAATTATTATAAAAAGTGTTCATTATTGTGAACCAGTTAAATAGCGCGTTCAGACATGTGTCAAAATAAGCGGTAAAGTTTAAAACAGAAAATAATTATTTCATTAAAATGTGAAAACATTTGTCAGGTTGAATTGAACATGTATTGGAAGTTATTGTAAGGTTAGTTATGTTTCTTTGAATATTTTTCAGCGTCAGAAATTTACAACACGATTTGTGTTTAGTTCAATAAATATAAAACATGAAATCAATAACTATATAAGCAGGTTGAGACGTAGGGTGATATATTCTACCTATATTGAAATAACATTCGACATTATGGGTCTCTTGATTCATTTACTGTATTTTACTATTGTATTGTAATTGTTTTCCGTCTGCTTAAATACAATCGTTTATTGCTTTGTTTCAACGATTTCCTTTAATTAATCGACATTACGTATTTTATAACAAACGAAGTGCTCTATTTCGTATGCACCAAAACCTATTCAGAAGTTCGAAGAGCCATGTTGAAATTTGATAGATATTGACCCTAGAGCCAACACGCCAGTACTTTATATAAATGGATTCCTATGTATAACTAAACATGAACATGTATTGTTGCAAGCTTTAAAATTACCATAACGATTATTTGTACTGTCGATATATGTTACAATTAGCCTGTCAAATCGTATCAAATTTGCCAATATGTGTCGAACGAAATTACATTCTGATTTAAACTTGTTATTATGTTCGATGATACCTTTATATACAGGGCAACCTTGCTACGGTGACCATTTCATGAGCAACAACCTCTATTCAACAATAGCAATGATTATCAATTAATAACCATACCCTACAGAAAGTGCCTGTATACAACACCGATAATTAAGACACCTGTTTCACAATGTGAAGTGGGGGCTATATAGGATTCACGTCCTGTGTTTTTCCATGAAGATTCATATTCATTATTCCACCAAGCCTGGTTATGCATAGCGGCTGCACATTCCCGTGGGGAGTTTTTTGACGACTCTTTAATGATAGATTCTGATAGAAAATTTCCTTGTTTTGACCGTCAGCCATCTTTGATTTCGTTAAAAATATGTGATAGTTTCTTTTGTGTCTCCGAAAGTGTGTTGCTCCGAAAGGGTTGCACTGTATAATTATAATTTATCTCATATATCTTTGTAGGATTGGTGGGTATATACAAACTATAAGTTCAGTGATAACAGTGTTTAAGATCTACATAATAATCTATACATATAAGTTGCGCGTAAAGTATTGGAAGAATTTCAATGTTCGTATCTTATATTGAACTATATTGTATTGCATATTAAGATATTATGAATAACTTTAATGGCAATATATTCATTCCATATTTAGACTTACATGCCAGCGTTTTTGTCACAATGTGTGAACACTTAGTTTGAAGAAGTTTTCTTACATTTATCAGACAAGTTAAACCATCAGTTCACAGTAAGTTTACAGAACTTCTTGCTTGAAAAATAAGAAAGTCTTAATCGTTGTACACATAGTCGGATATTGATTCATTTACGTTCTGAAGTCTTCCAAGAAATCATTTTAGTACAATGTACTAGTATTTAATCGTCGATCCGTTTAATGTTTAATTTATGTTACGAGTATAATTGGTTATTTAACTATTAGCGTTTAATGCGTGTTTGATGTACCCATTATTGTTCAAAACAGGATCTTACATTTTTAATACATTTGAACATGTTCAGGAGGGAAATGAGTAAACAATCAAGTAGTGAAAAGAGGCCTGGCTCGGCATCGAATAGATCTCAGTCGTCGTCCAGTAAACCAAAGGATGACAGTTTCGAACGCAACGATAGAAGCATGCCAGCAACGAGAGAGCTTATTCATTATTCCTACGAATATCTTCAGAATATTGACCGATTGATCAACAGTTCAAAAAAGGAACTCGAAGAGCTTGAAGTATGTATTTGATCGTTGATCGTACATGTTTACAAATTCACCATACATAAGTAATTTAAAACACCGCAAAGCACGTTGTTTGTCTTCGCACTTGTTAGTTGTTGCACATTCACTATTGTGAATAGATGGTTTTTTTCAGGTTAGGTAAATAGTTATACATTCCGTAAGTTATACAAATGTACGTGAATATTAAAGCCATTTAACACACATGACTAATCTTGCCCGACTAATATACACATGTTTAAGTATTTTCAATATATTTGCACGATTTGTTTCAAATATTATGATCCGGGTGTTTGAATGATGAAGCCTTCAATTGATACGAAATTATATTTGTCTGCTATTCGACGCCTAACACATTCCGATATTGATAGGAGATTGCATAGTGTTAATAAAGCGGAACGCGTTAATTCCATCTACTTTTAATACTCGTAGTGGTTGCTGACTGAAAGTTGGATTTAGCATGATTGTACAAATATATCCGCACATGGTATTATATTTCAGACGTCTGTAGCACGTAAACGGCAAGAGCAATTTAAACTAGAAGATCTGGAAAAACAACTAGTTGCCAAAAACAAAGAGACACAAAAGTTGCAAGATGAATACCAAAAGGAAATTTACAAATTGCAACAAAAGATTGATGGTCTCCAGCGCTATATTGAATGCGTGAAGAATGGGAATTATCGAGAAGGAAACAAAACAAATGCAAATACAAAGGATGATTATGACGACATTAAAAAACGTCTTGAACGCAAGGAAAACGAACTTCGCCTTACAAAACTGGAACTAGATGATACGAAAACGAGGTCAGTAAGAAATGCAGTACTTTTTGAATTAGCTGTACTAACACGTACTAGGTGAAATGTATTTTGAAACAAAAACGATACTATCTCGTACCGTTGCATTTTAGTATTTGGCGTAGTCATTCACATGTATTATGCATCAATATAATTGTTTTTACGATTGTGTAGTGTAATATCAGTTTTTTTTTCTCATTCATACACCATGTACTTGTATACTCAACTTATAAAATTGATTTCAGACTGAGTAAATTCATGGGGGATAAATTGACTGACAACAATCCAAACATAACTGACCTCAGTGACATGAATCGTCCAACAAAACTAGCTGAACGGTATAGAGAATTGTATGATAATCAGTGGACTGATGCATTTGAAATATTGGATAAAAGAATAGGAGTAGATGAAAACGAGAATATTTCAGTCTTGTTGACGATTTTTACCGTAAGAATTTGTTTATATACCTACAAATTGCTGTAAATGTTTTCAATACAATATTATCTAATTAAGTGCTAGCACCAGAAAAGACCCAAAACGCATTACCAATAATGATTTTGTATCACTTTCGCGAAAAACCCACAACATACCTATGATACATTTCACACTTTTTTTTACAAAATAAACAACATTAAGAATAATAAACTAATTGTTGGATTTATCAGGCACGCATGTATGATATTTGTCTTACTTTAAATGATATTGTTGTAGAAAACAAAAGCATTTTGTGACCAGGAAAGCAAGCGGCAAATGGAGGAGATTCAGAAAGTCATAACGCAATCAGAAAAAGTGGTAAGTCAAAAACTGTACACGCTGAATGATATACGTTATGGGTTATTGTTACTGTTACCGTATCAGAGGTAACGTATTCCCTACCCTGTTACAAATGGCAAATGCACAATGTTCATTTATTTCGCCTTATAGTGATGCACCGTGGCTACGAGAGGTTGTTTATCATAATGTGATATAATATAATGTGTTGATACATACTTTAAATGTTAACACTTTGTTACGAAGTTTTGACTGTTACAATAGAGCCATTATTCTATAATATCTACAAATGTATTAGGCCAGATTAAAAAAATCATTTTTGAATTTAAGATGTGTAACATTAATAATTAATAAAATGTATTTTACTAAAGCGGTGTGTTCAACCGTAACGGCGCAGGCATAACATTTCCGCTGAAAAGAGTAAGTAAAAAATATTGCCAGTTGTTCACTATGAATGTTATTTCAATTTATTTGAGCAATACTGTCTAAGCGTTCGCAACAAAAAGGTAAATAGAATGTCGTAAAAATGATCGATATAATTATACATATTGACAGATGATATTGTTCAGTAATAAATAGATTCGTCATTTATTATCATCTGTGTCTGTAGTATTATTACGAGTAGGAATTCTCCCTGTGTATGATTTACAGAGAAAGGTTGGCGTTCCGGACCTTGTGGTTAAGTATATAAAGGACTGCAGGAAGGCTTCATCAGCAGAGAGTATAAGAGAAGTATACAAGGTACCTTGTTGTTCCAGAGTCGAATTCCATCTTACGTTTATATCATGTCATTACTTTATTTACTATGTTAAGTGATTTGAGTTAGCATCATATTCAAATGATGTCTACAATTTCATATTTGAATGCATACAACTCGTGAAAAAAAATATGTCCAAGTGCATATATACAACATGTATTATCTATATTATTAGTTATACAGGTTGTTGACAGGGTATATGGGTGAATATAACACGTATGTTTGCCTTATGAATCGCAGACAGGTTATATCCACCCATATTCCTTTTCATCAACCAGTATAACGAATTTATAATACTGCAAATCTATGTTTTCATAAGAATGTAGTTAAACAAGCAATGTTTCGATGCCTAGCTTTAACCAGATGAATTTGTCTCAAACCTTAACATCTATCGTTTTGAAAATTAATACATGCATACATGTAATCTTTTCAATATTTATTGACTCATGTATGAAGAACAATTGTCATGAAGGGGAAATTAGTTCGCGCGTCATATACCCTGTCAGCGCCGTGTATATAGAATACTATAAGCGAGCCTTTAACCAATGGAATAACTTGATTTTTATTTGCAGAATTATAAAATGTAATATAATGTATATAATATACAATATAAATTAAATCAGTTTGAAATTATCCATCTTGAAGAAAAGAGTTCTGCATATACATGTATTAGTAAAACACTATGGTGGTTGGTTTGTGCCATGTCGTGTTGGTGAGGCGCAAAGGCGACACGACGAACACACGACAAACCCATATTTAGCGAAGTTTCGTGTTTTCGTGTTATCGAATTGGCGTGCCGACAAGTAGAAAACACGATGCATGCATGGCGAGTTGTCAGCCAGCATAGAAAACAAACATCTAAGACGAGTCTGTATATGGCGGATAATAACGTTGTGTTAAACATCGCTTTTTTTTTGTTGGTGTTACGACCATCTTTAATACAGATACATTTGTTCTTATACTTGTAATTTTAAATTGTTCAGCACTGTATTTCAGAAATATCAGGCATGGTTGCGGAGTGGACATTTCTCTTACTCAAGATATGCGACGTCGATCAAAGATTACACAGACGAATGCTTCGAGATATGTTGGCTTATGGCGGTAAATAGCCATATTTATTATTCCGTATTATTATGTACAGTACTGAAATAGGCGTAAATGGATATGTAACCTATAAAGATAACAGCAGATTGTCCCTACATTTTAGGTGGAAGGGGCCCAATGTGTATACGCCATTTCCACTGTATATGTATGACCCATTACAAATATATAAAAAATGTTAAAACATTTAATATAAACCTATCATTTATAATTTATTTAAATCATGCAATCCCCTATTTGAAACTGCTTCAACACGTTTTTTTTTAAAAATCAAATAATTGTAATCATTGAAAATACAATGTAAGAACATTTTCATAATGGAGGTAATTCAATGAACATATATTGGAAATAAATAAGTAATTAAGTGACTAAAAATTGCCACGATTGTGTTGCACAGTCAATGTTTTTATGTTTAACAACAACACTAATTAAAATTGTCAAAGCAAAATGTTTTGTGCAGATGCAAAACAAAACCACGCATTTAAGTTTCACATATTCTCAAAGAAATGTACAGGTCATTATGTTACCCGTACGGTGAAAGGCTCTGAAGATTTTATGTATTTTGTGTCAGATACTGTGAATAATTATCGTAACTGGCAATTTGATGCCCCACTGTAACATCAATTTAGTTCAGATTTTCTGCTATTAACAATAATTTAATACTGTTGCCTATTTCTAAAATGCTAAACGTTTAAATGTAAGAAAAATAACACATTGTTTGAATTTCTTGTAACTGTTTCTTACATTTCTTCTTTTTACATATCAATGAAATACAGAGATGCTTTAATATTATTGAATTGGAAATGTAAATGGTTCATGTACTGGTCATTTTTTGATGACTATCGTTTTTCGGGAAGGAAGTTTACATAGAAAAAGGGACATAACCTTTTTGGAACCGTAACAATATATGACATTTTAAAATTTGAAATCCGTATTATAGTAGAAATTGAATAAAAACATGGTCCATTAGACCCATTCTACCTTGAACCGAAAATATTTTCAGATCCAAGACCCACCAGTCGTTCTTGCTCCAGAGCTGAAACAGGGTGAACATATTCAGTCTGAGTTATACAGCGCGTACACCGTGAGCGGTAACACTGTTGATTTCCTTGTTTGGCCAGCTTTACTACTACATAAAGATGGTCCCGTGCTAACCAAAGGCGTGGTACAGGCATTAAAGCGGTCAAAATCTGCACCAGCCGTTGTGAGAACTGAACGATCAAAGGACTACCAGCCAGTGAGCGATATAGGTCATCGAGCAACACGCACCGAAAACGAGGACACGTGGTCGTCATCAAATACACCCGGAACATGGACAGAAAAGAACGATGCGAGGAAAAAGAATACACCTGGCAAGCGGTATGATCAAGATCATACTCGAAATGTTAATGCATATGGAGGCTCCACCAATTACGCATTTAGAGACCTACAACATGAGAAACCTGTCGATAGTCATCGAACGCGTGGATATGATCAAATACATAGGGCGACACATATGGAAAAAACTACTTACACTCCAAGCACATATGATAGAACACCTTACATCCCAAGTAACAAGGATGTTACTGATTTCCTGTACTGGAAGATGAATCATGGGATCCAAACAGCAAGAGTAATGATGGGAGGCAAATATGACATAATCAAAGAGTATTTAGATAAACATTAGATTGATAGACAGCATAGTTATGAATGACACTCGATGAATGATGTTATTGATTCAATCATTTATTACAATCTTGTCGCTTTCTCGTTCGTTCCGCGTATCCTTTTTTATAGAACAATGAAGCAGAGGATAACTTTCAATTCAGTATATGAAAATGTCATGTTGCTTTGTTTACACTAAGAATCAATACCAATTGAACAATCTCAATAAACCATTTCCCAACACTTCATAAAGTCATCTAGAAATGTTGGAAATTTAAAGGTTTGATTAATATATAATTGTGGTGTTTTTTCTTCAAATTACATTATAGTATGTAGCCAAATATATCATAATGTTGTTCATGTAAAGAGCAGTCAAATATTAGACACGTATATCAATTTCACCATTTTCTCTCTCGACATGTTACATAATTATCAATACTTACTGGCTAAAGGCATGTTCAAATTGCATCGTTAACTATGTTTCTATTGGATTTGAATTTCATACTGTTAGTTAAGTATATAGCAGTATTCTGTGTTGCGCAAGTCTTACTATATTGCGCACACTTGAGAACATACTATTTAAAGCTATATATAGTTATATATTAATTTGATATACAGGAAATATGCACTGGGTGTATTTGTTAGAATTTTGAGTTTGTCAAAATACATCATTTATTGTGTAACATTATTGATACTTGAACTAGTGAGAATTATTATCATGCATTCATAATATGTGTGTATTGACTGTTAAACGTTATGGAATATGTTTGTCGATGTTGTTTATGTTATTTGTGAAATCTACAGTACCTCATGACATATACTCCTTCGAATTGGGGGTCGTGATGAAACCGTCAATCGTCGAAAATGAAATAATTCTTACGACAGCATCACATAACCTCACCAAATTATATCCAATGCAAAACTGTGCTGTTAAGTTATTTCTTCATAGACACTGTGGAAATTAACCATATGGGTTCGTTTATTGGGTCAAAATTCCATTTGATTACTCCACATAAGTTAACAACATTTCGTTTGCATGATTATTTGTAAATACGATTGCCATTTATTATAAGAGAGAGAATACGTAGTTACAGGGAATGCCACATACACAAGACAGTGCCTCCCCACGCAAACTCCGGGAAAACAACAATCCACAAAACATAAGGCACTCAAGGAGGTTAAAGGGTACATATGTTAAGGAAGAGAGGCACAAGGAATGGTCTGGCAGACCATAAGGAATAACTAGGAGTATCAAAGTGGACAGTGAAGGGGGGCGGGGTAATTGATGGAAAGGATCACAGGACAAGACAACTGGCAGCAATATGCCAAAACTGGGCACTGTGTTAAGTGACATAATTGCACAGGGGAAAGGGAAATACAGAACACATTCAAAACACAAATAGAAATAATAACCATACAGCGAATTACAGCCTTGGAACTGTCAGTAAAAATACTGGAGGTTTAAATCGATTTAACAGCTAGTCACACTACAATATCAAATGAGCTATTAACAAGCTTAAAAGAAGCATATGTTCTCATGACGACATAGATAACTTCACTTTGGACTAACATAAAAGGTGAACACACACTTCACTCGTATCACCCAAGTTCTGGTATCCACTTTAGCAGACGATGTGTTGCTTCATTATTGCGTTTTACATACTGATAGAAATACGTTTAACATCGAAAGTTAAAAATGCGCGAAATTCATTCCGCAAAATGTATATTTCGGACAACGTAATGAAAAAGTAATGAAAGTATACCAAACAGTATACGGTATATAACATTGTGGAAACATATCAGCATTGGTAAACGTGGGATATGATTAAGTCACATTCCATTGACGTCAATGATATTCAACGTGCCAATGTTTTATATCAAAGCTTCAAGATCCGCGGTATGTGCTTGGTCAAAATGTTTCTCAAGATGGTAAGGATATACACAAAAAATACACCAACAGCGGAGATAAAATTGATTTCTTGCATGGCCTCGTTTACAGTTATTGGCACTTTCAAGCCTGTTTCTAGTTTTATGATATTTATCTTACCGAAAATGTATCACGAATATTTACTAGATAGCTAGATAATTATCGTAATACTTTTAAGTGGTTAACACGAAACAATTCGCGAACGCTATCATGCTAACTGGTGGCAGTAATATGACACCATAGCTATCAGGTCGTTAAGTTACGACCATTGTCGAACGTTTCCGGACGTCTGCATTGGGTTTCCATTATCTTCATAAAGAGTTTACGTCGTATCGCTTAGTTGCATTCAATTGATACTAGACATAATTTAAGATATAATAAATGTTTACTGATAGCGAAACAGGAAGTAAATTTAATTCAACGAAGTCCATGGATTTGCCTGTGTATTGACCTTGTCAAATGGTGTAAATCAGGTATAAAATAACAATTGATATTCCGCTCGTAAGGTAAGTTTCTTTATACATGTAGTTGTAATTATTCTCACTGATTGGTTTGTGGAGTATATCACAGTTGTTAATAGTTTTAATAATTTAATAATGCTTTGCTTTAAAATCATTGGTCCAATTTGAATTCAAGTATTTTCTGGAAACTGCGTGAAATAGCATTGGCATATAATTATTTTGCCAAGGCAAGCCGACCAACTTCCGCGAGTTTGCGCGTTTAAACCCGGAATAATACTTTTTTCTTGAACAATTGACATATAATTTTTGCAACTAAATTCAAGTTAAATACCATTAAAAGTGACATTAATGTAGTAAAAATGTATTCAAATGTGTACAGTTGGTTGAAATTGTCAACAGTTTGAACATACTACGTAATCAAACTAAGACGAACAATTACTTATCGTGATAACAAAAACAAACATATATCAAACAATAACGGAATGGAATGATATTAACTGACTTTGTATTTAGTTGTTTATTAAGTTATTCATCACCAACACTTCATGTGCTTGTTGTCGAAGTTTTATAAATATGAATTTCCTGATATGTCAGCATTTCGATCGGTTTTAATAGTCGTCAAATGCGTCAAATATCTTAACGTTGATTTTAAAGAAGTATCTTAAAGGGAGTTTAAAAATAATGTGTAACAATTTTGCATTTCCTTACGATGTATTGAATAGAAATGTTATCTGATCGGTTTTCGCTGGATGACGCGAGGGGGAAACCGAAGATTTAAATAACGATGAGGCAATATATATATTTCTTATATTATATATTTCTTTGGGAAACTGTGTTTCACAAGACAGGGTAAACGTTTGCGTTAAACGAACCAGAAAATCATCGTAGTCCAAGCATACCTGTGTGACAATTAGTTATGACATTAAATAACACTGGGTCAATAACGTTTGAATGTAAATATGATACACTGATTTTGTAAATGGTATTATTACAGTTGAATGATTACATGCATATTAATGCTTTGATAACTTTAACTTGGTTACTTACATCAAGTCCAGATATCACTCTACGGATTTGATGTGTGCATGTTTTAAGTAGTAAGCAAATATAAGTTACCACTTATAATGATTTATTGTAGTGAAACTTCATATAGATTTTAACCTAACACAGTTTGGTGTATAATTAGAATAGTTTATGATTTTCGGATGAATCGCTGATTCGAAAACGTAAGTTGAGACGGCTAGTTTGCTACAGAAAGTGATAGCTCTACATCACAATTTACTACACGTACATTGCTTTTGTCTGTTTAAGTTTTAGTACGAAAGTTTAACTTATGTTACCTAAATTTCTAGCACAATGCTGTGTTATACATACAATTATTAATATTATTGAAGTTGCCAAATGCACTATATGATCAAAATATCGGTATGCAATCCCGCAGCCCTGCCATCCTGCCTTGCGTTTAGTTTCAGTTCACGTTAGCGAATAACGTCTGCCTATAACAACCTTATTCGGCGACACTGTTCGCAAACCACCTACTGAACGCATTCAATGGGCTGTAAACGTTTTTGGCTATCAGGTCGCTCAGTTACGAACATTGCCGAACGGTACTTATCGTCTGCATACGGTTTCTGTTATATTCATAAAGAGATTTTGTCTTACCGAAAACTTGCATTCGATTGAATAAAGGTATAAGTTAAGATTTTAAAAATGTTTTCTGATAGCAAACCAGGAAGTAAATTAAATTCAACGTAATCCATTGAGTTGCATATATATTTGTACAAATGTTGTAAATCAGATTGAGAATAGCAACTGAAGTTTGGCACGTAAGGTAAGTTTATAGTTAATGCATAACGTTTATTTTTCCCACTAATTGGTTAGTGGAGTATATCACTGCCGGTAATAATTTTTTTATATTTGTTTTCTTCCATACAATAAAGCTGAGACAATGTATCTAAAAGTTAGGAAACAATATCAGGGGTTTGAAGTGATTTTCTGCAAATGGGAATATAATTGTAAACTGTTTTGTGATTTTGTTTTGTGTTTTGCATTAAGACAATGTTTATGTTTTGTATGATTGCTCCAATTCGAAATCGAAAGTAGGGACTTACGAGTAGGTACATGCTAATTATGGATACGCATAGACGATGAAAAAATTACATGAGTAATCATATCAAAGCAGTTCCTTGTCGAAACGTTCAATTATACGCCGCAATGGGGAACATTTGATCGCATTACTGGTATATATAATGGAGAAACATTAAACATTGTTAAATGTGCTGACTTCAGTCGTTTATTTTGAAATAAAATAAATTAATATGATTGTCCAGAAATTTAACTGTAGTGCATACATTATGATATTCACAAAATATTTAAAACCCGGGATATGGAGAGGTGCGTTTAACACACATATGTAATCTATATAATCAATTACTGTATTAATTGTGCACCTACGTAAAGTACTTAGACGTAAACTAGTTTATATAATAATATAACAAGTGGTCTAATAACTGTGTCTACCATTTTCAGATATACACTCATTATTGAGACATGTCTAAAACAAAATTTCTGTGACAAGTACGTTGTCCTTCATACCTTAATATTTAAAACAGTCATGCTATTCACCTGGTAAACTTGCTTTTTGCATTTACATTCTAGTTGTACCTCTCGAAGAAAAGGTAACCATTCTCGTTACACGGGTAAACCTGATTGCAGGACAAGTGTGAGCGAACGTTCAACAATGCGATCAAGGTCTGATAAGCTTGACAGTAGATATTCGGAGAGGACAAACCATACTTCATCCACAGTGATCCGGCATAATTTGAGCCAAAATTCTCTTAGGTATGCAACACATTACAGTACTTCACCAGTACCAGCACGAACATATCGTAATCAGCAAGGGTGAGTGAATAGGAATTGTTCCTCGTCCAATTGTTTACGTTAATTTTACTAAGATGTATAACCAGATTAGTTTGCTATAACTTTGTTCTACTATCCCGCAAAGTTCAGTGCATTATGTTATCGTTTTGTAATGGCGAGCATTTAAACTGTATCAGTAGGAGCAAAAAGCAGGAGTAATAGTCAAAGGGCAACCCATCATTCATCATCTAATGTCAGTGTTTATTATGTTTATTTAATAGAAACGGAGATTATGTGAGTCTACATAACAACAGTTCTGCATTTGAGGGAATAAAAAAACATTATGCAGATAAGATGTACGAACTCCAACTTGAAAAATACGACATGAAAATAGCATTCGCAAAAACTACGAAGGAAAATCAAGATATGAAGAAACTGATACAGATTCGAAGTGCCCAGCATGATCATGACCGAAAAACGTGAGTATGTTGTTATGTTGATGCGACACGACTTTTATCAACTTGAACAAACGAACTCATTGCATTACTATTTATAACTCAAAAACACAATATAAAACAACTGCATTGTCTTGTGTACGTTGCGAATTCTGTAACAATTTAATATCTATTTGACTAATCCTGAGTATATGAATTAATACCCGGAAACAAACCCCCTGTGGAGCTAAATAAAGAGGTTCGAACCAATGTTTTATGTTTCAGATTAGAGAACTATGAACGAGATGTAGAGAAATATAAACGAGATGCAGTGAAAAAGGATCGCGCACATGATGTGTTGTCATACCAGTTAGATGACACATTGCATAAACTAGACCGAATGAAAAAAGATTCAAATATCAACACGAAAGCCTTTAATAGTGAAATTGAACAATTAGAGAAATTAAATTATGATCTGAAGAAGAGAATAGGAAACGAAATAGATAATTCAAAACTGGCTTTAGCTGAATATGAAACATTAAAACAAGACATTCATAGCACAGACAATGAAATGAAATGCTGCAAAACAAAGTGAGTATTAGTTTCTCCAATGAAAAGTAATAAACAATTACGTCATTGTATAAGTAATCAATTTGTTTATCATTAGAACAGGATTATAAGTAGAACACTTCTAGACTATCGTTTGGGAAAACTTTGCTTATGCTTTCATATAAAGATTATAGTATACAAATGTATGTTATGAATTGTGTCATAGTATTCGTTCTTTACATATACATGCTCTTCTATGTACCAACCATACAGAGAAGGGAATTCCGATTCATGAATCAGCTCTTCCTTTTTTATGAAGGCAGTTTGTTTGTACAAAGCTCGTATAGGCGTATAAATAATATACTGTTCGATTGTTTGGATAACACGGTCGACTATACGTAGGGTCTGTTATATTTGCTCTTGATACCTAAACGGAAGCTTGGTCGTAACCACACACCATGGATTTTTGTATATCATTTTATATTTCTCTATTTAGATGAACAAATCATTTATCAATGTCCAGTATATACATTTATTATATTCCATTTGATGTAGCCTTAACCCCACTGTTTAATCAGATGAAGGAGGTGGGACATGAGGTATTTTACTCAAAAGACACAATGGAACTGGAACTGAACCAATAATATATAATATGATACAATGTTGTACATTGTAATTCAAGATACTCTAAAAACTTGTTTTGCAGATTACGTAAATGTCAGGCTGACCTACAATCTGAACGAGAAAACAAAGCAGAGCTAAAAAAGACAAATTCACAATTGAATGCAGAAATGTGTGAGCTTAAAGGGAGGATCGAACACGACAAAAACGAAAGGTACTCTTTCGAGAATTACGATGTTCTTCAAAACCAATTACGTCGGTCAGAGAAGACCTTAATGAAACAGAAGTGTAAAGTAGGGATATACAAAAACAATGTGCTTGTTAGGTTTTAAGTTCAATAGTAATTACACTGTTAAATTTCTGGTAGACGGAAATTTGCGAATTGGCGTTAGTCGAACATTGACCAACCGATTTATTTCCTTCATTCACTTTATTGAATTTTTGACTTATCAAGTGATTTTCAACGATTATATTTTTCAAATATATAGGTCGAGTAAATGCGTGGGAGATACGCTATCTGACAACAATCCAAACATAGTAGAACTTAGTGACATGAATCGTCCATCAAAACTTGCTGTCCGATATAAAGACTTGTATGACAATGAATGGACAGATGCCTACGAAATATTGGATGATACGGAATCAGAAGAAGAACAGATCATTACTATTTTGCTGACCATTTTGATCGTAAGTATCGGTTATGTATATCTTGTGTAGCTAACTTGTGAACATTCAATTCATTAATGTATACATATCATATTGATATGAGTATTCGACTAGTTATCTGTCATTCATTTATTCAATTGTTACAGGAAACTAAACGGTTTTGTGATGAAGAAAACCGAATACAAATGGGAAAAATACTGAGCGCAATCACACATTCTGATACAGTGGTAAGTTTAAGAAATATAGTTCACATAATATGGCTCGTGCTTCCATTCTGTGAGCGAGAATAATATCTTTAAAATTACAATAAGAGCTTCGGGCACATAAGTCCTTTTCCTTAAATATTGTTTTGGTACACATTCAAGCATGATGTCATATACTAATTGAACACTAATAATAATTCTAAGGCGCTACAATGTAATTGCTTTAAAATGTGTCTCGATCAATATCAACAAATTAATTTTATTATTTGCGATATAACTAGCTCTGATCCACTAAGAATATGATAAAGTCGATTCAAACGTACATTTCCAGCATATGGAGGACATTCCAGTCGGTGTGTTCAAATACATTATGGACTGTAGAAAATCTTCATCTGCTCATGCCATAAGGATTAAGTATGAGGTACACATTTTACATAGAATTCGCTGCTATTTATAAATGGCAGTATGTAACAGTATATATATAGTATGATGAAATATGTTTTAACAAAAGTGGTCAAGAAGCAATAACTTGAATGTTTTATTTCAGTAAATTTGAACGATCTCAACTACTTTTCTTACCATCTTTAGATAAGGGCTTGAATTTCTATATCATTTTCGGGAATGAATGTTTTCGAGTTAAAAGGTTAAATAATTTAGAATGTGTCTGCACAGTGTGTTTGTTATGTACGTAATGGTTAACTACGTTTAATGAGTAGATACTGCTACTAAGTCCATTTATATGTATGTGTTGGAAAGCAATGACCGTATAGCGATAAGTGTGAGGTTAGCTAGCTGTTATTTTTTTACTGTCTATTCCAAGATTGAAATTTCTTTTTGTGCATTTATTTAGATGTATGTTAAATTTCCCATTCCTCAATGCAATTATTCATGTTGTAGGGTGTTCATGTTATTTTCTCCCAACGTTTGGCCTCTTGTACCTAGTTGTCTTGATTGACGGTGATGTATTCCATCCATTAAATCCCCCCTCTGTTTGTCCTCTTTGATTCTCCTAGTTGGCCCTTATGGTCGACCAGGCTATGTGGCGTTCCCTGTAGCACTTATTCTCTCTCATTTGAACAACGATACGTGTTCCTCGTTTATGGTAATTATGAAATTATTATGCACAGTATGTTAAATGTATCATAGTTTTATATCCTGAAACCTACAAATCTAATTCAGTTTCTTAACGTGGTAAATATGGAACACTCACTAGCTTTTGCCAATGGTATATTAATAAACAATGGATTTTATATTATTCCGAAAGTTTTTCTATTTCTATTTTCTATTACAGTTATCCAATTCACACTGAATTTACATTTACTGACTACAAACACTAACTTAATGGCAATATAAGTAAACTGTTTTTCATTGGATCTATTTCAGAAATACATGAGTGAAACGAAGAAAGGTTCAATTGTTTTCCCACAACAAGCGCTCGCAGTAAACGAGTATTTGAAGGAATGTTTCGAAATATGCTGGCTGATGTCGGTAAGTGTAAGCTTTACCGCGTAATCTTTCTTATACTCCTAACATTCATTTAAGGCACATTTTCCAATATGGAATATCGCTGAAATATCCCTATGTTGTATAACTATGATTGTTTATGCCCCCACTCTGAAAGGGGGGGGGGGGCATATAGATATGCCCTTGTCCGTCCGTCCGTCCGTTGTTCCGTCCGTCACAAAATATTGTGTCACTCATATCTCCAAAAGAATATGAGCCAGAGTCATAAAACATTACAGGAATGTTCACCAGCATGTGTAGTTGTGCACCTGGGGTTTCATGCTTGGTTGTGTCCAGTAAGTGCAGAGTTATGGCCCTTGACTTATTTAAATATAGCCTACAGAGTATGCAATCTTGTGTCACCCATATCGCCAATACAATATGAGCCAGATTCATATTACTTTACAGGAATGTTAACCAGCATGTGAAGTTGTGCACCTGGGGATTCATGTTTGGCTGTGCCCAGTAAGTGAAGAGTTATGTCCCTTGACTTAGTTAAAATATAGTTGTGCACCTGAGGTTTCATGTATGATAACGCCCAGTAAGTGCAAAGTTATTGCCCTTGACTTATCACTATAATCAGTACAGTTGATCACTTGGTATTTTTGATACACATTCACAAACTATGAACAGAATAATGGCATTTGCTTTTGTGACAAAGGCTGCAAATGGGGGCATCTGTGTTATATGGACACATTTCTAGTTTAATAGTTTTACACGCATTTGGTTTGTGTGCAATTGTTTTCGGTGACAATAATGTCTCTTTTAGTGTTTGATTGTCTTCAGATAATGTATGTGTTTTACAGATACAAGATCCCCCTGTTGTCGTGTCACCACTATTAAAACACGGTGTGAGCTTTAGGACGGATTTATACTGTGATTATACCGTCAGTGGTAAACTAGTGGATTATATTGTATGGCCAGCATTGCTCCTTCATGAAAACGGACCAACTCTGGCAAAAGGAGTAGCCCAGGGAATGAAGAGAGCATAGTCAATGTTATTATTTGGACACATCAGCACATTTTACGTTTGCAAAAAAGAACGATATGCATAATAGTCCACTGTAGTTACATTGTTTGTGTATTAATGATGGTTACGCTGATTTAAGCATTATATTCAACATTATTATCACTGTTATACAATTAAAACCTTCGTATGTGGTGTACATACATAATTAATATTATTCGGACGTTTAATCAGGACATAATAATGTTTTTGTATAAGAGTTTATCAACATTGACGTGATGTTTTAGAGGACTATAATGACACGACATGTTCAGATATATTTGTTTTGTAACGGTTTGAAAATAGAAACATTTCAGTGTTGTATTCCTTTCTTGTATAAGAGTGAAATACGTGCATTTTCAACCATATTCCTTATGAACTAATAGATCTTTGATTATATAGATGATTGCAGTACGTTTTTTATAAAGGTTTTGACTTTAGTAAAACAGAGAGAGTGATATCTATTATATTCATCAATCTAACTGGAAAAAAAATTATTCAACGACTGAATTTGTTTATTCAAGAATGAATGTGATTATATTTAGAGAGGGATTTTATTAAAGTGTAAAACTGTGATAGCAACTAACACATTACGTTTTTAATTGAATAGCGACGTTGAGAATGAGAAGACGATTAATCATTCTAAACTATTCCCTAAGAAATGCATACCAATATTTACAAGATGGGTTGTTAAATCGAAACAGCAACTTTTAGTCAATAATGTCAGTTCTTTACAAATGTGTATGTTCATTTATGTGCATATACTTGTAACTTTATTATAATATGCTTGTTCATTGTTTACGTATATTAGGAAAATGTGTTATTATGAAATAAAGGGCTTTATTACCAACCGTTACTATACTGTTCTTCCGCCAGCAACTTGCAACATAATCAATATATTGTGGGCAAACGAGCTATTGACACTTGTCCGATAGACCATGCGCATTACACGAAGTCTGAATGTACGACTACCAGATTGGCAGCCTAGTATCAAATTAGATAACTAGGTGGGTACAAACATCACACTCGTGCACAACGTGAAGTGAAAATTTTGATTATATGAGGAGGGGACCTAGCACAGAGAATACTTATAACACAATGGACGGCAAGCGCTGAATGGATCCAATGATGGTTTTAGAAGAAACAGCCAAAATGGCATTGTGTATACTCGTAGTTGATCTATTACTAATCTTATTGAAGCGGGAATAAACCGTACACGTATTGCTGTATTTGCTTTATAGTGTATGGGTGGGCAACTGTCAGTCAGTGATAAGCAAAATGCAAGAGGGGTGTCAAAGAATTACATAGACATTTACTAGGGCATACCATGCATTGTGTTAGGGGAAATCTGTGTGTGACAAAATCGTGTTGGATTGGACTTGATCGTCACATTATGTCAAATTTAGCGAAGATTTGTCGTCGATAAGAATGTCATTCCTTACCAAATAAACAAGTAAACGTGTTTTTGTACATTCATTAATTACATAATGTATGTAACGCCGTTGCAAGTGAATGTAATAGCAACATCTACATATTACCAAACATAACTAACATATGTATAGTATGTGTGCAAGGCGTTGCATGAAGTATTGGCTCAGAATCTTGAGTATGAAGAATGATAGATATAAAAAAGTTATGTTATGCTCTTCTTTTATAATACTATAAGACTTTGAATCTTTGGTGTCAAACATAAAGAATACTGTGTATATAAATGGATTTGGATTTGTATGGGAACGACAAAAAGTCGGTAATCAAAATACTTTTTTATATCAGTATGTCCATCGGCTTTAAGACCCGTACGTACACAACTGGAGAGAAAACTGTTTCTCAAATAGAATACTATGCCATTATGTTAATTTATGGAAAACCTATAAAGTTGAAAAATACATAGCTCTATACGTGCTCGTACGTCACAGATATAATAAAAACCAGGACCTGTTTTGCAAGATTTAAAAGTTCATGTCATGATTGAAAAGGGATTATAGAATCGATAGATAGTATCGATATTGTCTTACTGTGAATATATTGTTGTGGATGAATTTTGTTTTCTAATTGTATTCAACACTACGAGTTAAATATATAAAAGGTCTATATTATGAATACCCAACCTTTCAAACATTTTTTTCAATCTGACGTCATGTCAAAATGAAGTGATTATCATAAGTACAACTTGAATTGTATACTCTGCTTTTACATGTAACGCGAAATGTACTAGTAATAGATAGCAAGTTAACACTACGTATTATACTGTTGTATATTAGCATATGGATTTAATGTTTATGTGTACATGCTTTTGAACTTTGCTGACCTCTTATACCTGTTGTAATGATATAATTATGCTTCGATGTACCAATAATTGGTCCGCAGGTCATATATCACAATAAAACGGTCTATTCTATATAAATAACACATAGTTTACAGCGCTCCTGTTAAAGTAACAACCGAGTATTATAATTTCCCATGTTTGCAAATTGCAAGTTATTATATTGTTGATCATTGATTTAAACATAAGTCCTAGTGTATATCATTGAATTTATTTTCCTGATGTGGTTAGACATAACAAATTTGACATGCAATACTGTTACTCTCACAAATCATTGTAATTAAAGTTTCCAGTGTGTTATGCTATGTACTTAAGACTGTTTGTAAATAGTATCGAGCCATGAAATATATTATCATAGTACAATGCAGAATTCATATGGTTCAGCTTTTGCAAAACAGATGTTTCGCATTTCTAATAGCCTTAACAAATATATGAGACTCAAACATTAATAATACTTTCTTCAGACAATCTACGATCTAGATCGTGTATGTATTTACTTCTAAATTATTGAATATGATATGCATTTTATACATTACGGAACAACTGTAGTTGTGTTCTTAATGTATAATTGTCCATTCTTACGGATTCGAAGTTACAATGTTTAAAGCCATTATTTACCATTATGCACGATAATCATTAAATAAACACATCTATTGCATGAATATTAAACTATTCACGATACAACAAATACTTAGTGATATATATGGATAAATACACTGCAATATCGCAAACTGATCGGGTTAGGTATATTGATTGTATGTCTACAAAATACCCGAAATCACTAGTTAAACCGGCAAAATCGGAGTCACCTTGTAAAACAGATGGTGCTCTCCATTTAAGTAACTGATAAAAGAAATAATTAGTAAATACTAAAAAGCGTGTCCAAATAGGGAGACACCAGTTACCGTTTAATTTTGGTGCCAGTATTTATGGCAAAGTCACTTTTGGTATGGTATAATTGAGTAGAATGAAATGATATGATTTTTTCAGTGTCAATGGCATTTTTCTTTGACAAGTTGAATTGCAGTATTTGCAGTAGTTTTTCTGGTGTACACTAATTAATAAATGTTTGACTTCTCCATTTCATAATATATTGTAGTTTGAATTATATTTGCACTTTTTATCACTATGATAGTGCAGTCGTAGCATTAGACGCATGTTTAATACATCACTTGTGATGAATTTAATTACAAGCTGTCCCGTTTTCATCTCGTTCATTTATGTTAGCAAATGTAGTCCGATGCATCGATGTCCATAACTATAAGTCCGTAATATGCCATTTCTGTTTGATGATCCTTCATGTTTCCTTACAATGGTTTTTGTATTAATAACTGATACATTCGAATTATGGGGTTAACAATAGATACACATTGACTCTTGCCCTGTGTCAGCGACAGGCTCGGAACATTATCAATCGAAATCGGCTGTCACTTTAAGTGTCGATGTATCAACACAATAGCAGTTAGAAATATGCAATAAATGTTACGGCAATATTTTTCTATAATCAAAACTTTTTCAGTAGAATATCAATAAATGCGTGTCAGTGAATACCATATTCACAAATCAGAACTTTCCTCGGCTGATCTAGGGGGAAACAAAGAGAAGTGACACGCACAGGTAAGGGGACGCACAGTTACCAAATAGATCAGGAGGTACACACGGGGAAAGGACTAAAATAACTATCAAACTGACCAGGAGATATAAGCAGGACGGGGACACAAACCACTACCAAAAACATACATGTAGGGGACAAAGTTTGAAATGATAGAAACGAACCAACACCCATCACATTCTCATGGAACGCAAAAACAATATGGAACAACACTGGATGTCATGACACAACATGAGAAAAAAGGCCACAGTGGCCTATAACTTTAGAGCAGTCAGTAAAACTAATGAGGCTTAACGACGTGCCATCCACCTGATTAATCGTCATAGTGTTTATTTTTAAGTAGCCATGTTGGCGAGGACATAAACCTAACAAAACTAAGTGTGCAAGTATAAATATGACCGTACATTTTTGGTCATTATAAGTCTGATCTTACTGCATTTTTTAAAAATGTAGGGCAAATACCTGGCATAATATGTTATTTAATTCGTGTCATAACTACACAAATTGAACAAATACAATCAATAAATGTGATGATGCGACAAAAAAACAGTACTGCAGCTCCCACTGAGCTAGTTGATTAGAAAGAGTCGGATAGCGTGTGTGCCCACCCGGACTCGACTCATCATGTTATTAACACCGACAAATTCTGATCTACACGTAGCCAATAGCAAATATACAAAATTTCGTGCAGAAATGTTAATCAATAAAAGAGTTATTCGACATTAAAAAAGGGCACACTTATAAGTTTTGTAAAGTTTATAGTCTCGAAAACAGACCGAAATACGCGTCTGTACATTTTCCCGTTTTGCAACTATATTTATGCGTCATTGGAAAGTGCACATGCTAATATCTTTGTTCACGCAACACACTGTTTAAAACGTGTCGTTTATGTTCTTTATGGTGGCATATTAATGCCACCAGTTAACATGATAGCGTTCGCGTGGTAACACAAATCTTAACTATAGTTAACTAATAATTATGTTACTTATTAAGTGAAATTCGCGAACCATAACTAGATAACCCGTTAGTGTATATATATCATAAAAATATAACAGGTAGACGTTGTGTCCACTTTCAAGCCCGTTTCTACTCTTATGATATTTATCTTACCAAACAAGTATTACGAATATTAACTAGATATCTAGATAATTATCTCACTATTTAAGTGGTTAACACGAAACAATTCGTAAACCTTATCATGCTAACTGGTGGCAGTAATATTCCACCATAGTACTTGTTTGTGTCATGTATGATATTTACTATTCCCACCAACGCATTAAGTTGTCTAACGATTTTAGGTCATGGGAGACATCTGAGCAGACACGCCGGTGATAAACAATATAAATATTCTTTACAAAGACGCACGTAAATAGATTGCATACTGTAGTTCAAAGTTTATATTCTAAAGGTGAATTTCAATCAATGAAGGATCACCCCGTGTACTACGGTAATCAGAAGTGGATCGATTAAACCAAACTGGATAACATAGGTTCATCCTAAAATACATGTAGTCGAAACTCACATCGCGCTTACGGAGTCTATGAGTGAAACTGAGACAATCGGCTGCAGAGAAAAATGTACACATATTATAAATCGGCCTTCTATTCAATCTTATTTATGCATGTTTGCAATTTATGGCATTGACAAGCATTTTTGTCTGATAAGACGAAGACGCGAGGAAACCGAACATTCAACTTATGTTATAATAAGGTAATTTAAATGTTTCTTGAGGCAACTGTGTTTCACACGACGAGATAAACGTTTGCTTTAAACGAACCAGAAAACCATTGTGTGATCTGTGTGACATTTGACATTCAATGCGTTAAACTCAATACACGGTAGCAGTGAATAGTCCCAACATATGATGGTGATAATCAGTGTTAATATCAAATAACACTGAATAAGTAACATTTGTTGTAAATGCAATTTTTAAATGTTATTAATATTACTGTTGAATATTTTCGTGCATGTTAATGCGTCAACAATTTTACCTTGGATACTTGCCTCAAGTCCATGAGTTATGCATGTATTTAGTACGTTGTCACTTATAATGATCTATATTTCTATACTCATTTATTGAAGTTAAACTTCAATCGATTTCAACCATAACACAGTTTGGTGTGTAAATATAATATTTTATGATTTTCGAATTATCAATTGCTGATCCGAAATGCAACTCAAGACGGCAAACAATTTGCTATAAAAAGTGATAGCTTTACATCTCCATTTCCTTTTATTACACCTAGATTGCCTGTGTCTGATAATTATTTAATAAGAATGTGTAACTAAAATGTCTACCATAATCCCTCAGTGTACGTACAAATATCGGTATGCAATCCTGCTGGGCGTTTATTTACAGTTTACGCTAGATAATAACGTATGCCTATAACAACTTAATTTGACGACACTGTTGTAATCGCAAACCACCTACTATAAACGTTCAATGAACTGCAAACGTTATTGGCTATCAGGTCGTTCAGTTACGAACAGTATCGAACGTTACCGAACGTCTGCATACGGTTTCCATTATCTTCATAAAGAGATTTTGTCTTACCGTACAAGTACATTCGATTGATTATAGGTATAAGTTAAGAGTTTAAAAATGTTTACTGATATCGAAACAGGAAGTAAATTAAATTCATCGAAATCCATAAAGGAGCGTTTATATTTACCCCGTCAAATGTTGTAAATAAATCAGATTGACAAAAAAGACCTGAAGTTTGGCACGTAAGGTAAGTCTATTCATAGTTAATGCATAACGTTTATTTTCCCACTAACTGGTAAGTGGAGTATATCACTGCCGGTAATATTTTTTATATTTGTTTTCTTCCATACAATTTAGCTGAGACAATATATCTAAAAGTTCAGGGGTTTGATTCGCACATTCAATTACTTTCTTTTGGTCACTTATATGCCGTCACTTTTCAGAAATATAAAATAAGTACACGTTTATCATCCGTATTAAGTGATATTATGCAAATGGAAATATAATTGTAAACTGTTTTGTGATTTTGTTTTGTGTTTTGCATTAAGACCATTTTTATGTTTTGTATGATTGCACCAATTCGAAATCGAAAGTAGGGACTTACGAGTAGGTACATGCATATTAATGCAAGAACGATGAAAAAACTACACGAGTAATCATATCAAAGCAGTTCCTTGTCGAAACGTTCGATTATAGATAAGGATTGATTGATTTTTCAAGTTATATGCAGAAATGGGTAATATTTGATCGCATAACTCGTATATAAAACGGAGAAACATTAAACATTGTTAAATGTGCTGACTTCAGTCGTTTATTTCGAAATAAATTAATTTATATGATTGTACAGAAATATACCTGCAGTGCATAGGATCTTCACAAAAATATTTTAAAACCCTGGGTATGGAGAAGTGCGTTTAACACTCATGTGTATATAATCTATAAAATCAAGTACTGTATTAATTGTGCAACTACGTGAATTACTTAGGCGTAAACGAGTTCATACAATAATATAATAAGTGGTGTAATTCCCGTGTCTACCGTTTGCAGATATACACTCGTCATTGAGACATGTTGTGTAAGACGAATAAACAAACATGAACTTGTGGTACGTAAGTACAAACAATAAGCTCATTAACGATAACATTGTTTATTTACTTCTCACAACGCTTATCTCCTCTTGCTGTATACCAACCAATGCCTTTATGTATGTCACGTAATGATACGTTATGAATAAAATGACCTTTTAATGAAGTGCATATAATTTGATTTCCATATAACCACGTGCATTAGCCTGAATTATCTGAATTTTAAACATCACAATGTCAGTTGTGTGAAATTAAAAGAAAGATGAGATAACATAATACAGTTAAATGGTTGTGATGACAGAGGTATGTGCATTCTGTAAGGAGAGACTTGAAAGAAATATGCACTATATAGAGAAGGAATGAACGTTGTTATTGAACAATAGTCACCCAACGGTGTATAGCGATAATTAAGGACTGGTTCAAGGACGATAAATGATATTCTTTGTTTTCAGTGACTGACAATGTCTGTGCTGTAAGAAACCAGTTGACAACTTGTTTAACAAGATATCATAAATTTGTACCATAGCAAGTGCTTTTGTTTTATAGTCCGCTGAATATATGTTGGAAGTTTCTGTGGCAAGTACGTCGTCATTCCTTCCTTAATACTTAACATAGTCATTTTTAACACTGACCTCAATATAAACATACTAAACTCAGTCTTTTGCATTTACAATCTAGCTGTTCCTCTGGAGGCAGAGGGGAACGTTCTCGAAATAATCCGGATTCCTGGAAAAAAGTGAGCGAACGTCCATCAATGCAAACATTGTCGCCAGAACGCCAACATCTTCGGACTGATGAGATTGCACTTAAAAGTTTTGAGAGCAGAAACCTTCCTTTATCCACATTGACTAGCAATAATGATTTACGGGTATTACTTATACACTACGTCTCGTGTTCGTTTATAACTTCGCCTAGTAGGTCTTGCCACTGTAAGACACTTGAACAGTTGTGCTAATTCAAGACGTACGCGCTCCCTAATGTGTAAGATAAGTAGTTTGCATTGACATAAATGTTAAGAGTTGGTCCTATAGGTGTAGCCAACTTCATTACACTTATTCCGAATGTTTCAATTTCATACTAGTAACCAAACACTAATATATTATTCTGATTGAAATAAGTTGGTACGCATTGGCAGTGCCGCCTATTGACTAGCTGTAGGCGAAATATACCAATAGCTTTTCACCTTAATGTCATGTAACCATATGTTCAACGCCATTACAGATAGATGTATACCACAATGAAAGTGGCATGGTAAATCCTAATTGGAGGCAGAATTCTCGTATGTCTGCATCACATTACAGTAATCCACCAGTACAAGCACAAACCGATCGTAATCGACAAGGGTAAGTGAATAGGAAATGTTCTATTAAACTTCATTTTCAAGATACAAACTCGATAGTAACAAGTACATTAGTTCCTCGTTAACATTACATTTACTTAGATAAATGTGCAGATCAGTTTGCTGTAACGTCTGCGTCCATATGCATCATGTACTTTTTTCTTCTATCTCACCATGTTCATTCAGGCCATTATGTTACCTTTTTGTAATGGCGAACATTTCGAGGGTTCAGCGCAAGACTATACTAACTACCATTTTTGTTAAAAATGACTTTTTTACATTTTTCTATGTGATATTGTATTATACATAGTCTGTATAAATTTCATATCTATATGATGAATCATTCCATAGATATTTTATAAATGCTATACTGTAGTAACTCAAAATACTAAAACATTTCCCTGCAAGACTGTACTAACTTGAGTTAATACAGTCTTGCGATAAACAAAATGCGAAGAGTGTTTGTATTTCAATGCAAGACTGTACTAACTGCACATCATAATATCAGATCACTGTGTTAGTTTATCAGACATTTAGCTTCTTCTTTGAAATTACAAGGCCATGTTAGTTGAAGTGTCCAGTGTTAGTGTTACAGTTTCACTAAATGAGTCAGATGACTCTGACAGTGATTTCTCGGGGTTTAGCTCAGTTAATGATGGTGAATATTAATTTAACTCTATCTTGCTCAGAATGTACCTGATGATATCACTGTTTGTAGTATTAGTTTATGCTCAAGTGTTTGTATATCTGAAGCAGAATCTTACATAAGCAGCACAAATGCTTCCACTGATGACTTAAACTTAGAACAGGCTGTTCATAATCTTAATGATAGTGCCACATACTTGCAATCCATTGATCTTACTGAATTTACTGATCTTTCTGATGATATGGTTCTTTCTTATGAGGGTGAAACATATAAAAATTTAACCATTTATGGTATGGTGATGTTAGGGGCCCAAATTGTATGTATGACGATGATGATAATAATGATGTTAGGGCACCCAATGTGTATGATGGTGATTATGATGATGATGTCCCTGGCTAATAAAATTTAAAAGAGGGGCCTTAAATCAGACAGAAAATGCAGAAACACAAGAACCAATCAAGGTCATAGAGACACAACAGAATGTTAGTTCAGATGATTCAGGTGAAAGGCCAACTTGTCCAAAAAATGTGGAAATTCAGACCGGAGTCATACTTTTCGGATATTTTGGACATTGCCTTGTCCAGAAAAAGGACCAATAAAAGTTTGTAAAACATTCTTTTTACATACCCTCTGTGTGTCCCAAACCATGGTTTCTACAGCTTATAACAAGCAGGTTGCAACAAATGTTTGTGCAGATGATAATAGAGGTAAACATAACTCTAGAACAAATAAAATACCTGACCACATATTGAATACAGTCAGATCCCATATTGAATCCTTCAAATGCATTGAAAGTCACTACTGTCGTAAGGACTCTTGTAAGTCATATTTACCACCAGGTCTCAATGTTATCAAAATATATACTTTGTATGAACAAAAATGTAGTAGTGAGGGTGTTATGCAAGTTACGTTAAATATATAGAAAAGTATTTGATGCTGAATATAATCTTGCCTTTCACACACCTATAAAAGACCGAAATCTTTTTAACAATCAGAAAGCCAGGGAATACAAATTTTCTGACAAAGAATTAGCTATGTCTACTGATGATTTGGTAGTGGCATGTGTTGATCTAGAAGAGGTATTGCCAACCCCCATAGCTTCGAGTCATGCTTATATTACAAGCTGCGTCTATCTACCTTTAATTTTACTATATATGAATTTGGGTCCAAACAGGGTCATTGTTATGTATGGAATGAGGCCACGGCTAGTAGGGGTGCATGTGAGCTGGCTTCTTGTTTATTTGACTTATTATGAAAAAAAGTGAAGCAGGCAAAAGAAATATATATTTTGTTCTGATAATTGTGCAGCACAGAATAAAAACAAGTTTTATCTTTCCATGTTACGGTATTGTCTCCAAAAATTAACCTTGTTTCTGTTGAGCATAAATACCTTATTAAAGGACACACACAAAATGAGGCAGATAGTATTCATGCTGCCATTGAGGCAGCCTCTAGAAATATATCTATATATAACACCCCTCAGTGGGCTGCTACAATTAGGGCAGCCAGAAATGCAAAGCCCTATATTGTAAGGGAAATGTGTCTTTCCGACTTTTTTATTTTAAAGCTCTGTCAAAGCATTTAAAGAATTGGATTGGCTACTGTAGGTTTTAAGACCGTTAAATTGATGTTGGAATCACCCAATAGCTTCACTTATTAAACTGATTATGATGGGCCAATCAAGTATGTTGATCTGTGTAAGAAGTTATATTAAGTAATATTAATCTTGAAATACTTAGAAACGAATGTGGTCCTGTGAGTAATGATAAGTATATTGACTTGCCCAACTTGTGTCAAAGTGGAATCATTCCTAGGGTGCACCACCCATTTTATCTGTTTTTGCCTAACCAGTAGTCTTCGTTTTGTGGATATCCCATTCACCATTGGCAAACTAATTTAGTAAATAAATACTTCTTTTGTTGATATTATTTTCATAAAGCCTTCGTGCTTCACATGTATACTGGACACATGTTTCATTATTAGAGTAAAGCCAAAGGCTGAACATTTTGTACATGCTTAGCCTCCAGCTTTACTCTAACATGATCCTCATCCTTCACTAAAGCTTGGATGAGGGAACACTTTCCATGCTATGGGTAAACATATTTCTGATACTCAATGGTTGAGTGGACAGCCTGATATGGAACCATCATACCCTCAAATTCCTGAATGATTTTGTGGACTCAAACAGTTATATTTTAATGGTTACGCTACTATAAGTTATGTTTGATGCTGTCATAATATAACCAAATAAGTATTAGTCTGAAACATAGTCTTGTTCCTTTTAATATTATACATTGTTGTTGCAAATTAGATGACTGTCGGTTTCAGTACATCTTTAAGTGGTAATAATGAAACATCAATATAGCATAATGTATTGATCCTGATTTGCTCAGAAGAATGCATTAATTACTCATTGTGAAATGGGTTACATTTCCATTCCTGTATTTTGCCAAATGTTTTAGCTTCACAGTTTTTTTGCATGGTGAAGTTTGTTACAGTAATTCTCAATACAGTTCTTTATAATTAAATAGTACATTGTATAATTATGTCATGATAAAACTGTTATTAGATGGGCTATTGCTGTTGTAAAGTGAGTTGGATTGTGCCCAAGTATGCATGTAGTTATGTTGCTCTAAATAAAGTATTCTGGAGCTATTAATTGAAAAGTCCTGTTATTGAGTTTCAATTATATTGAATCACGTAAAGCAATATCATGCTATTTTAATATTTACAATGTTAACCCTTGATTTCTGCTGATAAGGTCATGCTTACCATTACAAGCAATGCTGTGAAGGTAAACATATCTCTGATCTGCCTGTGATAATTCTTCTTCCATAGATGTCTTATTGGTTTTAGTTGTAATTAATTAATTAATTAATTAGTCTTGATAATCTTGATAAAACCTGTTAATTTTCTTACAGAGAATTATAATGTTCTTCAACATGATAATAAGTTTCATAAATTTGTATTTACAAATAACTAATATCACTGCATACTCTTCAAATCATAACTTGCATTATTAAGTAGAAGGCATCCTTAAAAATGTTTTTGTGGCATAACATTATCCAGCAAAGTTTAGGTAGTTAGCTACATAGGTAATTCATTACTTGTTATGTTGTGATTCAATCCCACTCAGACCCCTCAAACAAATTTTGAGTTGAGGGCCATTTTCTTGGTATTATATTATTTTTAAATTTACCTAAATTTAATAATGTTTGTGCAGTTTTCATTGTCAGGTATATTTTTCTGAGCAATAATATTGATATAAGCACCATTTTAGTGACTGTTATTAGTAACACGAGTCAGGGACACTTTGTTAAGATGAATTTAAATCTACAACTACTTTTATTTGAAAACCCACACTATCAAGATTAACTGAACCTTGTTTCTATCTTCTTTCCAACCTTAAGCTTCTGAGTTACTACAGTATTACATGAAATATTATTACATAACATACCCATTTTGTGCATGCAAAACTGTACTAAGTCCAGTTAGTACAGTCTTGCATTGAAAATATTTTCCAAAATATTGCCAATTCAGCGCAAGACTGTACTAAGTCAGCGCCAATCAAGTAGCTCATTGCACAACTATGATATATATAATTTTACTTATGTACAGGTTTTTGTATACAATGGACATGACAAATCCAGATTATTTCTTTATTTGAATTAATTTTAATAAATATAGCAAGTTTTTTGTGTCTCCTGAAAAATTTACAAAAATGGATTTAGTACAGTCTTGCGCTGAACCCTCGATTTGCACTGTATCAGTTTAAGCACAAAAGCAGGCGTCATATTTACAGGACAATCATCAAAAGTCAGTGTTTATTATGTTTATTAAATAGAAACGGATATCATGCAAGTGTAGACAAGAACAGGCCAGCATTTGAAATGAAACAACATTATGTAGATAAGATTTACAAACTCCAACTTGAAAGATCCGACATGAAGACAGCACTCGCAAAAACTGTGAAGGAAAATCAAGATAGGTACTTAACTTGAACAAACTAGTTGCGTTATTGTTATTTATAATTCAATGACACACAATAATAAAAATGCATTGTTTTGTGTATGTGGCGTTCCCTGTAACAACTTAATCTCACTTTGACTAATCCTGATTGTATGTATTGATATAATACCGGGAAACAATCCCTCCATGCTACTAAATAATACAAAAGAGCTTCGAAGCAATGGTTTACGTTTCAGATTAGGGAAATGTAAACGAGATGCAGTGAAAAAGGATCGCGCACATGATGTGTTGTCATACCAGTTAGATGACACAAGGCATAGACTAGAACAAATGAAAAAGGATGCCAATATCAAATCGAAAGCCCTTGAGAGTGAAATTGAACAATTAGAAAAAGCAAATTATGATCTGAGAAAGAGAATAGAAAACGAAATACACAATTCAAAACTGGCTTTAGTTGAAAATGAAACATTAAAACAACACCTTCATAGCACAGGCAATGATTTGGTATGCTGCAAAACAAAGTGAGTATTACCAGTATTTTTACTGACAGTTCCAAAGCTGTATTTAGCCGTATGGTTATTATTTATGTTTGTGTTTTGAATATATTTTGTATTTCCCTTTCCCCTGGGCAATTATATTACTTCTTATAGTATTCAGGTTATTTCCTGCCCAGCTTCGGCCTTTTGCTGCCAGCTGTCTTGACTTGTCCTGGGATCTTTTCCATTCATTAATTCCCCCTCCTTTACTGTCCACTTTAATTCTCCTAGTTATTCCTTATGGTCAGCCAAGCCATTCCTTGTGCGTCTGTTCCTTAACGTACTCGTATGTACCCTTTAATCTCCTTAAGGTCTGCGTTGGGAGGCACTGTCTTATGTTTGTGGCATTCCCCGTAGCTACGTATTCTCTCTCTTTTAGTTTATCCAATGAAAAGCAATAAACAATTACGTTCATGTATAAGTAATCAACATAAGTCTGTAATACTTGCTCTTGATACTTAAACGGACTATTGGTCGTAACAACACAATATGGATTTTAGTATATTATTTTGTATTTCTCTATTTAGATAAACAAATCCTTTATCAGTGTCCAGTATATACATTCAATGTATTCATTTGATGTTGCCTAAGCCCGGCTGTTTAATCAGACGAAGGGTGTGGAACATGAGGTGTTATACTTAAAAGACACGATGGAACTGGAACTGAACACAATAATAGATATTATGTCAATGTACTGGAAAATTTAATACATGATTCTCTAAAAACATGTTTTGCAGATTACGTAAATGTCAGGAAGACCTTCAATCTGAACGAGAAAAATATACTTCCTACCAATTGCACGAATCTCAAATTGGTAGCCTACGACATGTGAAAAACGACTTTGTAGCAAACAAAGAAGACCTAGAAAAGATAAATTCACAACTAAATGCAGAAATTTGTGAGCTTAAGAAGAGGATCGAACACGATAAAAAAGCAAGGTATTCGTTTAACAATAACGATGTTCGGCAAAAAAGAGAAGATCCCAAAGGAAACTGAAATAAAGATGGGGTATACAAGAGCAATGTGAATGTTAGAGTTTAAGTTCAATAGTAATAAAACTGTTGGATGTCTTGTAGACGGAAGTTTACGGATTGGCGTTGTCGTACATTGACCAACCGATATATTTCCATCCAACAGTAATTGAACCGTGCCTTTGCAAACATAAATAATACAAGAAATGCATTGATGCAAAGCATCCAAGGGCGCCGCAAAACTGGTGCACAATGTTTTGGAGTAGCGTAATGGCGGAAAAATGTTTTGGAATAGTCCATTTTCATACTATCATTGGCGTGTATTTCCTTTTAAACACCGTAACTTGCATAAATATCCACGTTACAAGTATCAATGTGTTAATATTGATATAAGTCAATTGAAAATGAAGTTTTTATAATTAATTATTTTTTATTTTATCTTCGACAACCTAACACATATGCTGTTTGTGTAGAATCGTCCTATTTTTCGGGGATCAGCAAGTATTTATCATAAACATATCGTTTTAACTTTGTAAAAGACATTTATTCGACAATACAAATGCATTAAAAACATTTTATTTCTAAATCATAAAAATGCAAAAAGTAACGTGTAATATTTACTGCAGTTTAACCCTTAATAAAAAAATAGATTCAGTTATAAATAGATGCTCCTACCACAGTCTCAAAATTTCGTGATTCCATTAAAGGCCCCGCCCTCATGGGTGGTGCCAAAAAAATAATACGAAACAATAACGGGTCACAAACAAAGAGTTCAGCAAACTTGAATTCAGACTAGCATCAACACATTGCATTCACTAAATAATATTGCCAATCATATAATCGTGTCATTTCTTGCAAAACAATACACAGACATCATCGACATCCACTCTTCATAAACGACGTAATGAAATAATGTAATACCAGGTAATTAAATAATCAGCAACCAAATCGTCAAGACAACGAAAATAGTTTGACCGATGGTAATGTGAACACACTAAGTTACAAAGAAAAGATACAATCAAGCACAAAGGCAAAGGTAAAACAATATAATTGGTGATATTGGTTTTTATAAGTCATTATAGTCAAATCGTCATAATTTACGTATAAATATATATTTTACAGGCTCCAAAAAGTGGACCATAACTTAAGAGCACAATTTGAAACTAACGATTCAAACATCCAGCTGGAGAAACACAAACTGGACGTATGTATTGCAGACTTAGAAAGTAAACTTGATCAAATGAAGAAAGACATCGTTATATTGAAGAAAGGATATGAAAGCGATTGCAATGCTATCCAAAATAAACTACATCGCAAAGAGAATGAATTGAAGGAAACGAAACTAGAGCTAGAAAACTCAAAAAGGAGGTAAGTGGCAATTTTGTTCTCAAAAGGTATCAACAGTTTGATACACAGTACGGTTGTCAGTTTTTAATTATTATATTTTTCATGGACTATAACCCGATATTTTATCATATACTCATTATTTCCAGAAGATGAACGTAAGACTCATGTAGTTACGCCATACAAGTATGACGTAGCTTTCATCGCGTAGACCATGGATTTTACAAAAGCAAGGACTGTCTCATGTTATATGTAAAAATTAGAAACTGAATGTTACATTTTTACTACTACTAAACAAAAATTGTTTACTAAGCAATTACAATATTTTTCATGTTTATTGGTTTGTGTCTTTTTCCATTAATATACATGATTATTATAAGATATTCGGAAGTCGAAGTAAACATGAACAATGAGATAGCTGGCTTGCGATCTAAACTGGATGATGCGGATGCAACACTGCTACAAATGAAAAAGGAAGCGAGAGAAACGATGCATACGATGAAAAACGAAAAAAAGGACGCAAATACAAGGTACAGAAACGAACTGAGTAAAATCGAATTTGAAAGACTTGCAGAAAATCTTCTGAAAGAAATTGAGGAACTAAGTCCAGATATTAACAAGCAAAGACATGCGTATGAACAGGAATCGATCGACACAGCATTAAACTTTGACAAAATTGAACGAAATTGTCAATTTTACTAATGATATTTACAATATATATGTGAAAACGTCAGATATATCATAGGTTTATCTAGGTTTGCTTTATTTCTAAAATCGTTATGTCTCGTATTAAACCAGTACAATACACACTTTTATTCATTTATCTCTAAATGAAGTATTCCAAAAATGGTTATTGACCCAGTAATCACTGTATGTTTCTATTATTTCTATCTATATTTTAAATGTGTATAAGATTATTCTTACTTATGTGCAATTAATTATTTGATATCGTGTTTATGTTATTATCTCCCCTCCCCCGTCGGCCCATTGTTGCTGGTTTTATTGATTTGTATCGTGATGTATTACATCCGTTTAATCCCCCCCCCCATCGTTGGTCCTCCTTAATTCTCCTTAGTTGTCTTTTATGGCCGGGCCATTCATTGTGCCCTTGTTCCCATGCGTATTTACCCTTGCAGCTCCTTAACGCATTGTGTATTGTGTACTGCTTAATTCCCGGAGGTATGTGGGGGAGGCATTGTCTTGTGTATGTGGCGTTCCCTGTAGCAACTTATTATATCTGCTGTAGCATGGCATAAATGGTTCATATTGTAATATTATGAAATTTGCGTAATGCAGAATGCAGAAAAGATCAGAAGAAGAACTAAAACTCAGAAATGAGAATGTGGATTTGCGTACAAAGTTGGCAGATATGGAACAATCATTTCATCAAACGAAACAGAACGCAGCAGGAAATATTAAAGCTTTAGAGAATGAAGCACTAAGTGTTAAGTGGAACCAAACACACACTCAAATACGAATAGACGAGCTTTCGAAAGAAAATGAGGAATTAAGGAGGTACATTGATCAACAAAAGTATACATTCGAAAACCAACTGAAAGAAACCATCGAATCAAACAACCTTAGGCAACAACTTCGATCCAGTGAAATGGAGCTCGAGAACGCCAACATCAAGTTAGTATGAGCCGTTGTTTTCTAAAGTTGTGTACAAGTAATTAATCATAGTGTACTGATAATAATGTTTGCTTTATTGTCAGATTACATCATTTTATGATCTGATGTTTTATAGTTGTAATAACATAAAATGCTGCGAAAACATCTATTAGATATATATAATAGCATTCATTATAAATATACGTAAATTGAACTTAATGCAACACCTAACTTTTAACTTTACGGAAATGAGAGGTTTTTGCTACAATCAGGTTAGTTTATCCAACACAGAAACTGAACGCTAACTATCTGAACGCTTTAAAAATATTTTTAGTACAAAATTAGTAAAACATTTTAAAAGAAAGCAAAATTGTACGAAAGAACGCTCCGAATCATATTTAAATGCCAGACCGAAATGTACCGATTTACTTTTGATGTAAAAAAACAGGCAACACAATCAAGACGCTGTCCTAAAGATCAATTCATTAGGTCTAATCCAAGTGTGTAACACCATCTAAAGTTTTGGTTTAATTGATGACAACTGATGCAATAATCTGCACATTGAGCAAGGATAAAACTGTTTGAATGAATGTATTGTTTTACACAAATGATCAATTGGAGTCAATGGCTAAATCATGCTTCAACTAGTCGCGACTATGGCTTTGTCCGGGTATTGCTAGCCTCCGGTTTCTGTCATTTTATACCACCAGATACTTATGAAAGGAAACAAATATTACGTTATTACCTTACGACATGAGTATGCCTAATACGGATTCATTTTGTAATATTATGACATATGATGTAGAATACAGAAACTAGCGGAATACGAGCAAGAAATCAGAAATGAAAACGAGGGTTTGCGATCTCAGTTGGCAGAAGCGGAGCAAACACTTCAACAGACGAAACAGAAAGCTACAGAAGATGTTAAAGCTTTGGAGTTTGAAAAATCGCATATAGTTACAAAGTTCAACAACGAGGCTTTCAGTGTTCAGCGGAATCAAACAGACATTGACATACGAATAGACCAGCTTTCAACAGAAAATGAGAATTTAAAGAGGAACATTACCCAACAAAGAACGACATTTGATTATCAGCTGAAAGAAGCCATCGAATCAAACAACCACATGCAACGGCTTCAAAGCTCTGAGATAGAACTAGAGAACGCCAATGCCAAGTTAGTATGAACCTTTATACTCAGTGAATTCAGTATTCAAGTTATTTATAATATCATTCTGTTCAAATAATGAACAATCAAGTCAAACCCTGATTTGTTTGACATTATTTGAGACAGTAATTTACGAAATGGACGATTACATGACTGTGTATACGATGTTATAAAAAAGAACGGCCAAGATCTGAAGGTACAATTACATTGACAAAACGTCATTGGTTGGATCAGTCCATATCAAAGTGCAGGTTGGTTCAATTGTCATGATCATGTAGGCGCATCTTCTGATTTTGAAAAAGAACATATAATTGCATAGATATCAAATCAGCGTATTTAGTACACAGCGTAATGGATACGCATTAGAATCACAACGCAGACTGTCCGAGTTCAAATCCTGGCATTTTTTTAGCGCGAAAGTATCATTCTTTTCATGAAAGATGTGTGGGTATATCGCAGCAAACTAGATAAATATGTGTAAGCATAATACTATTTTTAAACAAGAGATTGAAAAGGGTTTCATGTTGTCCCAGTAAGACAGAGACATTGTTTCAATAGTTCAAGACGTCTGTGTACAAGAGGCTTCTATGAAGCAGCTTGTGATTCAGTTGTCTTGCCCAAGAAAAAAAAAATTAGTGACTTTTTATGACTGAAGTGTCAGAAAGGACTGTGTCGGTAATTAACAGGACGACAGTGAAAAACGTTTCAAGAAAAACAAGAAGTAACAAAAGAGAGAGAATACGTAGCTAGTAACATATCATTAGGATTGCTTTGATCTCACTGTGGTTCGCAAGACAGTAAATGATATGATTTTAAACAATATTCATCAGCCTTTTTTATACATACACTGCCATGCTAAACTGTTTGTACATTCTAAAGCAATATTGTATACGAGTTTGTTCAAGATAAAGAAACATACTATCTAGACGTATACATTAGTGTATCACTGTGAATAAAAATTAAAGCTTTGAAAACATATGTGTCAGGCTCGAACAAGTGACCTCTAGATTGTTAAATGACTGCGCACCTCATTGAGCTACAGGGTCACACGTAAGTAATTACCTGAATAATTGTTCATGTATAGATAATTTTGTACGACACAAGCGTTTATTGACCGAGACTCTTAATGATCACCTCTTTTTATGCAAAGTGAAACCGTCGGCTAGTTAGCATATGTAAATAGTATTGTTCCATCAGATCTTGGCCGTACTATATGTGTCGGTCCTTTGGAATTTAAAACTGAGTGTAAAATGTTTTCTATGATGCCTGATTATGAAAGTTCATTCTTACAATAAACATGCATTTTGGCACTTTTGTAATAAAGTTCTACGACATACAAAGTATCTTTAAACAGGATTCAAAACATACATGTACAAATAATGTTTTGTAGATTACATCAGTGCCAAGAAGACTTACACTCTGTTAGAGAAACGAACGCATACTACAAAACACAGTCAGAATCCAAGATTGCAAAACTTCAGCAAATAACAAACGAGTTAGAAACTAGCAAAGCACATCTTCAGAAGGAAAATAGTAAACTGAATACAGACATTATTCAGTTACGGAAGGAAAATGATCAACTGAAGAGGCAGGAAAATGACAATATAACAAGGCACTGTGTCGAAGACTACGATGCGCTGCAAAACAAACTCCATCACACTGAGAAGATATTGGAACAGACAGAACTAGAGTTAGGAAGTATAAAACCAAGGTTGGTTCTGATAAAGCTAATGACAAAAAGACAGAACAAATATTGTTTTGTTTCAATTATGTCGTTATTAACATGATTATCTAACGTTCATCTAATGTAAGTTGATATGGTTAATACTTTAAGTAAATATTATTATATCGTAAGTCTTATTCGGATACTGATTATACATTTAAGAAAATACACTTTACCATGTAGACTTCTATGCCATGAAATCCAATATAGTCAATCTCGTTCATGATATGTATACCTTAAGTTTTAACTTACAGATAATGAACTGCGTCTTGTCCTATCGTAATCATTAACGTTATCTCCATAATTACACCATTCAGTAATGTATTATACAGACTACATAAGGATTAACTCAGTTACTTATCATATCATACTGATCAAATAATGTACAATCAAGTAAAACCCTGGTTGGTTTGACATTATTTGAGATAGTAATTTACGACATGAACGATTACAGGACTGTTTATACGATGTTATATGTCGGTCTTTTGAAATTTAAAACTGAGTGTAAAATGTTGTCTATGATGCCTGATTATGAAAGTTCATTCTTACAATAAACATGCATTTTGCATCTTTTGTAATCGATTTCTACGACATGTCTTTCAACAGGATTCAAGACATAAATATTAAAATCATGTTTTGTAGATTATATCGTTGCCAGGAAGACTTACAATCTGTTAGAGAAACGAACGCATACTACACAACACAGTCAGAATCCCAGATTGTAAAACTTCAGCAAGATACACACGAGTTGGAAACTAGCAAAGCACATCTTCAGAAGGAAAATAATGAACTGAATGCAGGTGTTTTTCAGCTACGAAAGGAAAATGATCAACTGAAGAGGCAGGAAAATGATTATATAACAAGGCACTCTGTTGAAGACTACGATGCGCAGCAAAACAAACTCCATCACACTGAGAACATATTGAAACAGACAGAACTAGAGTTAGAAAGTATGAAAACAAGGTAGGTTCTGCTAAAGCTAATAACAAAAAGACATAACAAAGATTGTTTTGTTTCAGCTATGTCGTCATTAACATGAGTATCTAACGTTCATCTAATGTAAGTTGATGCTTAATTACTTTGAGTAAATATTATTATATCGTAGTCCTTATTTGCCAATAATAATGGATACTGATTCTACATTTAAGAAAATACACTTTACCATGTAGACTTCTATGCCATGAAATCCAATATATTTAATCTCGTTCGTTATAAATATACCTTACGTTTAACTTACAGATAATGAACTTCGTCTTGTTCCTATCGTAATCATTAACGTTATCTCCAAAATTACACCATTCAATAATGTATTATACAGATTACATAAGGATGCACTAAGCTCTAAAACACTCTACGACTCCAAGATCGCGAAACTTCTACAAGAGAAACACGGCCTAGAAACATGTAATGCTGATCTAGAAAAGAACCACGATCAAATGACGATAGACATAAACAATCTAAAGCAAAGATTAGAAAGTGATCAGAAAAAAGGACCATCTTTCGCAGACTACGATGCTCTGCAACAAAAACTAAATCACAAAGTGAAGGAATTAAAGCAGACAGAGCTAGAATTAGAAGATACGAAGACAAGGTAAATTACAATTTCTCAAAATTACGTTTAGAGTCAAATAGAACATAGTTTTAGTAAAGTCATCTGTCACTAAATTATTACTTCGAAGTAGCCTAGCTCATAAAAGCATAAGACAATACACAATTACTTGTAGACTGCCAAGCCATGAAACACAATACATTTATTCTCGTTCATTGTAACTATACCTTACGTTTTTACTTAAAGATAATGAACTGCGTCTTGTTCCTATCGTAATCATTAACGTTATCTCCATAATTACATCATTCAATAATTATTTATACAGACTACATAAGGATACATTTAGTTCTGAAACACTCTACGACTCGAAGATCGTGAACCTTGTGCAAGCGAAACACGATCTAGAAGCATGTAAAGCTGATCTAGAAATGAAAAACAATCAAATGAAGATAGACATAAACAATCTTCAGCAAAGATTAGCAAGTGATCAGAAAAGAAGACACTCTTTCGCAGATTACGATGCTTTCCAACAAACACTACATCGCACGGAGAAGGATTTAAAGCAGACAGAGCTAGAATTAGAAGATACGAAGACAAGGTTCATTACGATCTCTAAAAATTACGTTTAGCGTCAAATAAAGCATATTTTTTATCAAAGCCATTTGTTACTGTTTACTACTTAAATCAAGCAATTATATATAATTTCTTTGTGAAAAACTTATCATACATCAGTGTTTTGCCTTTGGTCGCTCCCAGACGATAGTTTATGTTCACCCCTCGTTTTGTTCGTGTCTTCATTCAATTGGATTGTTATATTGTAAGTCTCCTAGTGCGTTTTTGGGGGTTGGGCGCTTGTTGTTTTTTTAAATAAATTTATTTCTTTATCATTTTTACAACGTGTATAAAAAAATCAACATTTAAGTATAGGATTGCATACTTTGTATACATTTGGCATTTATATTTATTCACTTTATTGAACTTTGAGTGATTTAGTGATTTTCAAAGATTATTTTTGTAAAATAATATAGGTTGAGTAAAAGCATGGGAGATAAACTGACTAACAACAATCCAAACATAGTGGACCTCAGTGACATGAATCGTCCATCAAAACTTGCTGACCGATACAAAGAATTGTATGACAATCAATGGACAGATGCCTACGAAATATTGGAGAATACGGAAACAGAAGAAGAACGGATCATTTATATTTTGCTGACCATTTTGATAGTAAGTATCGATAATGTATATCTGGTGTACCTAAACTGCCAACACCTATCCATATATCAAATTGCTTTAAGTACTCGCTTTAATATATTTTAACCATTTATTTAAATGTTGCAGGAAACTAAACGGTTTTGTGATGCAGAAAACCGAATACAGATGGAAGAAACACTGAAAGCAATCACACATTCGGATAAAGTGGTAAGAAATCAATCTAAATCACATTACACACGGTTTATGGTTGCATTCTATGAGCGATACAAATCAACTTCCAATAAGTATTCGGGACAATTAAGCCCATTTCTGTAAAATAATTTTGTTTGTATATAACTGTTTATGTTTACTCCATTTACATATCGTCCTCCGTTTTGGATAAGTACCCATTCACACATAATATACTCAAACGCAAAAGAAAGTGTGCACTTTTTATATTTTGATTTTCTGATAGTTCAATGATGGAATATGATCATGTGTGGTATCATTTATAGCTTATTCAATTACCCTTCTAACCAAAGTGTTTATTTTATTGTTTTCAATTTCGTTAAAATGTACGACGCGTCTACATGATGTAAGGGTCAAAATCAAAAATACACAAATAGCCAAAGGGATGTTTTCTTGCGTAGATTCACTGCAATTTGTTGCAAAATGATGTTAATTTTGCAATAATATCTGGTATGACCGCCATTCCGTGTTATAACTCTGTAGCAGAGGCGGTTTGGTACCGACGTCACATGTGCGTCAACTTAATTTGACGGCCCAGTCTTACGCTAGTCACGCGTGGCCTGCCGGATCGGGAACGGTCGGCAACAGTACCCCTTTGCATAAACCAATCACGTAGCTTGATTATAGCGTTTCTATGACAATTAAGTGCCCGTGAAACTGAAGCGACTGAGTCACCTCTGACCAGCATTATTAAGTCGTCAATACGCTGACGTTCTGATAGTCGTGGCTCATTCTCTGTTATATTTGTTTTAAATCTACAGTGATATTCACACTATACATGTGTGAAAGAATGTAGAGAAAACAAGTTTGGCCATTTGTACTTGTGTATACATGTTCCACGTGGAAATTCTGCAAAATCGCAATTCGGGCTATTACGTAATAATTAGTTGTTGCTATAAACCGTAATGACCGATATTCGTATGTTTCAAATTTGACAACTTTATACCTTGTAGAATTAAAATCATAAAAAAATCAAAAGTGGATAATTACTTTCTTTTGCGTTTGAGTATATTATGTATATATTGAACATTTTTCAAAATTCTAAGACTTTATACTACACTATACTTTTATTTAATTATTATTCTTAAAATCGTGTCTCGATCAAATCAACAAACTGATTATTTGCAATATAACTAGCTATGCACAACTAAGAATATGATAAGGTCGATTAAAACGTATGTCCAACACTTGGTATCCATTTCCAGCAAATGTCAGACATTCCAGTTGGTGTGATAAAGTACATTAAAGACTGTAGAAAATCTTCATCTGCTCAGGACATAAAGATCAAGTATGAGGTACACATTTTACATAGCATTCAATGTTATTCAACAACGGCAGTTTCGAACAGGATATACAATTTGATGAAATATCGTATTTATCAATTACGTTCATTGATGCACAATACTTATTCTACCCTCTGTTAATAAGAGGTTGCATTGGCGTGATACATTTTGATGATGAATGTTTTTCAAAGTGAAATAATTAATAATCTAGCATTGATCTGAAAAAATGACAAAATCCTCATTTGTGCTTAATAATTAGATTTTGCGGACATTTGATGGCTTTCGCTGTTGTATATTCTTCCGACAGCTTTTCTATTTCTGATTTTAGTTATATAATTCACACGATCATATCAAAATCTGAATCTCATGCTTAAAGTTAATACATAGCATGTGTTTTGTATAAAATTCAGGATATGTAAAGTTATATGCGAAGATATATGTCCAATTTTGGAACAGTTGTTGTCCCAGTCATTTTGTTATAATCAGCTTTACATTAATGTTGTATATTTGCGAGAGTTTATAGAAAATCCTATTCACGGTGAGTCAGGAGTCTCAGCAGAGATTCATACCTTTACGGACATCATTACTAGCAATGAGGGAGCCAATGCTTTTGCATCTTAATACTATAAGCATCACAACGCTATATTGGAACTACAACAAAGTGATATGAACCACATCGGTTCAAAAATTGGACATTATATACAAATATACAGTGTTGTGGTGACAATGAATACCGGGTGTGAATGTTATAAACTTGTTTTTTTCATTGGATTTATTTCAGAAATACATGAGTGAGATGAGGAAAGGTTCATATTCTTTCGCAGAACAAGCGCTCGCTATAAACGAGTATTTGAATGAATGTTTTGAAATATGTTGGCTGATGTCGGTAAGTGATTGGGGTTGTAAATCTGTACCGCCTATTCTCTTAACATTCATATGTCGGTACGTGATTGAGGTTGTAAATATGTGCCGCCTATAAGGCACATTGTACAGCAACGACATTCGCTGAAACCTCTATCTATGTTAAAATAGTATGACTCTTTCACACATGCATTTTGTTTAAGTGTACTGTATGTTTTCGGTTACTACTTACCAATGCGTAGGTTACTTATGACTATAATGTATCTTTTAGTGTTTGATAATCTTCAGATAATGTATGTGTTTTACAGATACAAGATCCGCCTGTTGTCGTGTCACCACTATTAAAACACGGTG
The DNA here is from genome assembly GCA_032209605.1 of Mactromeris polynyma. Taxonomy (NCBI): domain Eukaryota; kingdom Metazoa; phylum Mollusca; class Bivalvia; order Venerida; family Mactridae; genus Mactromeris; species Mactromeris polynyma. The sequence goes on along the minus strand of JASFXZ010000006.1, from coordinate 23,466,365 downwards.
TGAGCTTTAGGACGGATCTATACAGTGCTTATACCGTCAGTGGTAAACTAGTGGATTATAGTGTATGGCCAGCATTGCTCCTTCATGAAAACGGACCAACTCTGACCAAAGGAGTAGCCCAGGGAATGAAAAGAGCTTAATCTATGTTATGACTTGGACTTATCCGTCGCCCAGTCGAAGTTTCCGATAAAAGAATGAAATAATATTCCATTGTAGTCTGTGATTTAATGATGATAACGTTTATATTTAGCTTCATATTTGACATAATTATCACTGTTATATAATGACAGCCTTCTTTAATTGAAACCTATGTATTTGATGTAAATACACATATCTAGTTAATAGCGGTCGAACGTATAATCAGAACAGAATATGTTTTTTTGTATAAAGTTTTATCAACATTGTCTGATATTTTACATAGAACAGTATATAAAAACAACCTAGATAAATATAATATGTATGTTATAACGGTTTGAAAATTCAAATATTCTACTGTTGGTATTCCTAACTTGTATAAGAGTCAAGGACATGCATTTTCCGCCATATTCCATGCTTATATATATAATCTATTGACGTTTGCAATATGTTTTAATTCATAAGTTTTACTTACTTGGGAGAGAAAAGACTATAGACGAAAGGAAAGCTATGAGTGATGAAATAGAGCATACATGTTTGTAAAATGAATGTGATAAAACTCTAATCGCAACTTACTCATTACTTTGTTAAATGAATAGTTACATAAAGGATGAGAAGAATATTTATTATTATAAAGTATTCCCTATTAACATAATTGTGATATGTATGTATGAAATATAGATGATGAACAATGCGTGAATATGATTGTTAAATCGAAGTAAAATTAATAGGGATTCCTGGAGCAACTGTTAGTGAAAAGTGTTAGTCCTATACTCATGTGTATGTCACATTATGCGAAAATGGTTGTAAATGGGTTATAATATATGTTTTTTTCTTAATAAATATTCGGAAATTTTGCAACCATTTTTGTTTTTCGAATTATGAAATAAAGAGCTTTATTGCCGACAGTTACCAAACTGTCCTTCAGCAAGCAACTGACAACTTGCCTACATCAATAATATATGGCTGGCAAACGACCTAAGGTCAAAATGCCATATACACTATGTGAATTACACCGACTTTTGAACGACGACCACCACATTGGCAGTTGAGTACGGAATGAGAAAACCGTGCGGTACAAACATCACAACAATGCACACACGACAAGTAAAGAATTTTACTGTTTGAGGAGGGGACCTATCACATAAAATACGTTCTACTTTATCGATGGCAGGCGCTGAATGGAATACCTACCTAACGGATGGCGAGTTTCCGGTTAAATCAGTTTGGAAAGACTTAATGCATAACAAAATGTCAATGAGCCTACGAAACTCAATAGTGTGCGTGTCCTAACACGCGGGAATCGACATTGGTTACAGCCAAGTGTAATTGAACCCAACCAGTGCTCTAGGGTCTGGCATGTAGCAAGGAATTCGACCACACTGTCATCATGGTGCAGCGTTTTTCTGAAAACTGTGGGGCAATTTTTGTCACGACAATTTGTACAGACATGTCGTAAATGTGCTTTACTAACTGAAAATATGACTGAACATTTAATTTGCTTCCGCCATAAAAACTTCTATGAACGTCAAAAACTATGGGACGCTATTATATCAGTTTGTGGTTATAGTCAGTTTTGTGATTTGACGAAATTGAATAACATGAGTCAGTGTGAATATATCCTGAGACTTGTGGTTACAAATGATAGAAATAGATTTATTAATGTAGCTGTCACTTCTTCTTGTATACATCTTGTCTGTTTTTGAGCATGTTGCTATGTCATTTTGTTTTTTCGCAACTTTTCACTTATTATTGTCTTAAATTTCGTTTCGCTAAGACATAAAATAGTGTTTAGTCAGACAGTGTACTATAACCTTACCCCTGGTGGTTCGAACATTGTGAACATATCGATGTATTGAGAATGTATTAGTGTAGCTGTCACTTCTTCTTTTATACATCCTGTCTGTTGTTGAGCATGTTGTTGCTATGTCATTTGGTTTTTTCGCAGCTTTTCACTAATTCTTGTCTTAATTTTCGTTTCGCTAAGACATAAAATAGTGTTTAACTCAGACATTGTGCTGTAATCTTACCTCTGATGGTTAGAACATAGTATACATATCGATGTATTGAGGACGCTTTATTTATGTACTTATCTATTCTGCATGAAATAGAGATCTTATAGGTCTATCAGACATTATTTGATTGTAGTATGTGCGTGCGTGATTGTAGGTGCGTATGTGCGTGCGTGTGTGTGCGTGTGTGACTGCGTATGCTCTTATCATGTTTGGGTGCCATGTTTAATATTTTGCAAGTACTATGTATTGCATGTCTATCAAATATTGTATATATGTTATACTCTCTGTATATGTGGAGGAAAATAAAGTTATATATAGTTATATATTGTGTATACTAGTAGCTGATCAATCACTAGTATAAATAAAAGTAGTAATAAACCGTAAGCATTTCATTGATTACAGTAAAACCTAAATTATAATACCACACGTGGGTCCCTTGTTATTGGGGTGGTCTTAATATTGAGGTTGAATAAAGAGCGAAACAGTGAAAATGGACTTTAATTTGCGTTCTTAATGTTGAGGTGGTCTTATAATTCAGGCGGTCTTTAAGTGAGATTTTACTGTAAAGTGTATACAAATAAAGTCATGTTTTTGGAACACGAAAAATCGGTCAATGGCGCTACCGGGAATCCAACCCGGGTCTACGGATTACTGGTCCGTTATGCTAACCACTACACCACAATGACCTGACGTCATTTTCGTATAAATTTAACTTATATAAGTTGAATTTGGACGAAGTGCGGGCGAATGTTTACATCCGCCACACAGCACTTAACACCAGCTGTAGTAATATTGAAAAAAGTCATGTTTGTGGAACACGAACAATCGGTCAATGGCGCTACCGGGAATCGAATCCTAAGTCAAGCAGGAATGCAGTAATATACAAAATGTAAGACGGGTGTCCCAGAAATACATGAAATGTTACTATAACTTACGAACTAGCTTAACAGTTCGACCATCATTCGGAATATCCACGTTGTGCGCTTTACTGCACATAGTCTATAAAAATATGATGATCCATTGTCCGTGATGACCCATTTATTTCACACAGAAAACCATCAATCATAAATAACAGTATTCATGACAGTCTTATTTGACGTTGCATAACATGTTGAACCTAATCACTGACTTTGTTATTTTATATTATTATTGTAGTATTGTTGACTGCCATTTGTATCTTTGTCCTCAACTATGGGGATATGACAAACAATTTTCCCTGGACATAAGGAAGCAAATATATATAAACTGAAAGATAATAGGTTCATACAATTCCAAGGGAATGTCATCAAAGCCCATGGATGAGTAAAACTATTATAGCGACATTCTTGGACACCTATCACGTATAAAATGTGAGGGAAACAACATATCTACTATGTGTTATGATAACTGTTTGACTTGTCATATTGGACTTTGGGCAGATAATATATGGTTGTCGAAAAATTCAAAAAAGGTGGGAAAAATCGTTCTTCGTTAGATAATATGTATTTATTACAAATGTACATATCGATTGTGAAACAGGTATTCAACATCTGTATGACTGCTTGCTAGATTACTAATCTGAATACTCTCACACCTACTTCAAGGATCGTAGAGTAGGATTGTAGAGTTTGCGATAAATTCCCACTCAATGCGGGACTCAAACTCGCAACCTTCAAATAGGGAGTTGGGTGTTGTTACACTCGACCATTTAAATGAGGCGGACTTAACGAACTAAGTAAACGCGTCACATATTAAAAACATAAGTATTACGAAAATGAGAAGATTTACGGGTCACATTATGCACGTGTGAATTGCTATTGCTCACGTTGGGATGTTAGTATCGCTGAGTTTCAGTATTACAGTCGCTTCAAAGTTATCTGACAATACCGCATTAATAAAGTATCGACACTATCTCCCATTACATGAAGGTTATGTTGATAAGCTTACTATATCCTGTATTCCTGTATATATGTTCTGTATAAAATACGGAAAGATTAAATATACTAAAATTCAACAACTCTTCACTATGCGTATTGATTAACTTGTGCAACAATAGGACGTATATATGAGGTTCTCGGACAAATGTTTAATGACTATAGGTTCGCCTATAACTGTATTGGTATATTTTACAGTGATAACCCAATAATAAGACCACCATTTATTCTGAAAATAATCGGCCTTATAAATGATGTGGTCTAAAGATTGAGTTGGTGTGGGAGAAAGAAATGAAATCTGGTCCTTGTCAATGTGTTCTTAATAAGGTGGTCCTTATTCTCAGGTTATTGTTGAGAGTGAGTTTTTACTGAACTGAATAATTGGATATGCATTGTGGTTGACTGTTAAAGGGGCATAACATTTGTCCTCGTCTCAGACGTGCAGGTGTATATAGTTTTAGGTCACCCAAATAACCTTTTTTTACAAAAAAAAACATCATTTTGGATTGTGTAAGTTTCATGTTGGTGTGGTTTTAAACCGAAAGTAGCCGCATTTATGCACCAAAACGGAGAGGAGATTCTAATATATCCTTTTGATAACGAACAGGGGATGTACTTTTGTGATATCAGATTATCATGTAAAAACCACCGCATTCAACAGTGTAAGCATCGAGTTCGTCGGTGACAGAAAAATGTATCAATGTAAATGCTATATTATAAACAGCACTGTACGCAGGTCATGACACAAATACTATCAAAATGTTTTGATTGAAACTTGTTGTAAACCACTGACGTTCCACACATATTTGCATTATATTCAAATGCATTGACTATAATTCAATGTACTTTGGCATATTCATGTATGTAATACTGAATTATCGGCCATATGCCTTCAGCTGGGAACAGATCATTATGCATTACTTGCGAGATGCCGTTTTATCGCCTTTTACATACTCCATTTAATTATCTAGTACAGTCGGACCTCGATCATTCGAACTTATCGGGTCCGAAATTTTATTTCGAATAATACATTATTTCGAAAAACCCATTTCAATTCGACCTGCCTAAGATACATCGGGACCTGATATTTATTTCGGATTATACTAATTCCTCGGATAAAAGTTTGTCGAATAAACGAGGTCCGACTGTATTATATTTATTATATCATCAATTCAAATGGCAAAACTTAACATGCTAGATATTACTTATAACTGAGATTTGAATGGATAATACAACGTACAGAACTGCTCACTTCTTGGTGTAAAACATGTACATAAAGTGAAACGCCACTCCATAGGTATTATGTCGACTTCACTTAATTATCAGGATAATCAGGGTGGCGGATATGTGTACGTCCACCTGTGTGGCCAAAATAAAAATAAATAGTTGTTTGCTCTCTGTCTGGATCTTTAACAAATGGTGCGCTTTGTGCATTTTATTGGAAATAAATCACGCTAAACTAGTACTAATTATTTTTGCTTTTAAATAAATCGGTGACTTATACTAATTACTGATCTAGGGCTATGAAACAGATAACAAATATTGTGTTAATACCACACCACTTCTATTGTATAACTCTTGAGCATCCGTAGTATAACACACTGCGCGAAAATTAAGAGTTTGCATATGTCGATTTATAAACACGATAATTGCATACATGCACTATCTAGTCGTACCTTGGTAGACAAGTACGCGAGGTTTAACTGTAGATAGTTGAATCAGTTTATACGGCCCCCACACCTGTAGATAAACATCGAGTTAAATTATTATATGTAAAGTTACGATCTATTTAAACATCACGTTAACAACTACACATTTTGCAACTCCGATAACTTAATATATACTTAAACTGAGTAGCCTACATATATATGTTATATATACGATGTTTGTTGTAGTTATTTTCAATATTCAGTTTATCCCCAATTTTCAGTTAACCCTAATCCAAAATGTAGCGTTTAATGCAACGACCTTGGTCGTTAAGTGCCGCGTCGTAAACGGAAGTAAATTATTTTCCACGAATATGAACGACGTACACATTCAGGTGTGTGTGTAAACTGTAAACCGTTATACATTAGCAACGATGTGATTGAATTAAGGTAAGGTTAACGTACTTTACTTGTTAACTTCAACGTTCTTTACGCAATTTACTCGAATAGCATTCATTTTCCTTTAATTTACTTGGTTTTCAGTATTCATTTATAAACTGTTTTACAAAACTTGATGTCATGACTTGACCTGTCATGTTTTGAAATGAGCGGTAATATTATGTTCGAAACCGAAAGTAGAAAATACAATCGTCTCGTACAATTTAGTTATTTGCTTTCTATAAAGTCTGAAAACAGCCATATTTATTGCTTTGTCTAATAGTTTATGTGAGTATTTCAAAAATGAAATACAGGCCTTGTTTTCGAAATCGAAAGTAGGAATAAACATAAAGTATTGAGGTATAGAAGGATCGGATTTCGTTACAAAATACACTGTATGCGTACTTACACTAATTAAACCTGGCACATGATTTTGTGATTGTGTTAGTAGTAAACATATTCACGCTAACGATATCATAATAAGGCGTGATATTACGAATCCAATAAAATGTTCTATTTATGGGTTATTGTTTCAACATTGTTAGCTTGATTAAAAAGCTAGACTGGATTCGTTTATTATGTTACTGTTATGCGATCCCAAAGATAGTATTGTGAATCCATATAATCTCTAGAACAGCGGTGTGTGAACTAATAAAATCTCAAGTTAAATATAAGTGCAATTAAGCCCAATGATTATACCGGATACTTGCACTAAGCACTCAAATCACAATATTTACTATTCTGATACTGACTCATATATAGGGTGTGATATATATAAAATATTAAATGAGTGCTATATATTCATTATGGTCAATTTTCTTAGAGATTTAAGTGTAAATGAGCTTTGGGAGTAATTATAAAGTCTGAGTGTGGAGTGTGACACTCAAATCCAATAATTACCCCAATATCTCATAATCACTCTAAATCTCAAAAAAAAATGGACCAAGATAATATTCAACTCTTTCTTCACATTTCATGCAATTTCCACATTCAAATTTCCACTATCAGACAAATAAGTGTAAATTTTGTGATTTAAGATTTGAGTGCTGAGTGTTAGTATCCGTTATAATCCTGGGCCCTGGTTTCAATGGTCACATACAATGTTTGTCAGTAACACAACAGTTTGTTTAACTATAAATGTACAGTACTGCAAATTGTTTCATTCTCTTCTTTCTCTCGACAGGTGACACGAAAACCTCAAAATATAAATCGTAATGTATGCATATAAGCAATGAAAACTGAATGAGTAGCAACATTTGCCATAGCTGGTTCATCTGTAAGTACTGTTCATCTATTAAACTGATAATTACACATGTATCGACTACATTGTATTCATGCTTATATACTGATTAATTTTTGTCTTCGCAAAACACTGTTAATTCTGAAATGTTTATCATGAATCTATTAAACAATGTTTACAAATCTTGAGACACCATATGTGTTAGGCAATCTGTATGAACTAGTTCATGACCTTAGCATGTTACTAACACTGGAATGGATTGTGTGATACCGAAGTAAAGTAAGTGGTCCTTGTCAAATAATATGTTACTTCTTCTTATATTAATAGTGAATCTATTGTGGCAATTTATAATAATGTTTAACTGATATGAATATTAACGTTCAGTCCAGTACAGGATATTCATTTTTTGCGTCAATTGTATCAGTTGGCACGATTTGCAAATTTCGCTGAACCTGGTGTCTTATTCCACGGTCAATAATCCCTTTAGTCTAAGCTGTAAATAATTGGGTGTACGTTTTAAGTATATACCCAGCGATGCTTTACATTGATCTTCCTCGATGTAGAAAATTATCGTTTTATATTCAACATATGGTTTCTTGATGTTCTTGCATTCAAAGCAGACACTAAACTATTTTAGCTATTGAGAAAATTGTATTCATAGATTTACAGAATGGTAATGAGGTATCGTACCAATATGTGTGGTAAATTAGTAAGTGATACAGTAAATGGTCTTTTAAAAGCATCATTGGATATTTGGTTGTGAACGCGTTAATACAACTCGTCGACTAATTAAGATTTCTCACTATGGAATACTGGCTATCGTAAATTAAAGGACACACTTTTACGTAATTAAAGGTATTTTCTTAAGCACGTCGTGATGCCGTTGCACCGGTAGCATAGCGAGTTTCATCAGTTTTAAACAAAATAATATGCTGACTGCGCCTCATACAAGAATCGCACTTCTGTAGTTTGGTTCATTGTAATGTTGTATAGTGCGCTACATATGCAAACACCTGTACATGAATTTAGTTGCTTAATATGTAAAACTATTCCTTAAATATCTATTGGCAACAGGAAAGACAGAATGTCACTTGATAGTATGGAGGACAAAGTGACGTGTTCAAGGTACCGGCATAACCATGGATTAAACAGAGGAAAACAGACAAACACGAGATTGGTAAATTTTACTAAGCATCTTAGTATACAGTTTTATTAATACATGCAGTAGGTATGTCTGCTTCGCGAGGCAAACCTATTTTTAAAAAACTTAATTTAGTTTACATATTTCAAACATACACAGCGGGTGCTGACTAAGGTATCGTTCAAGTTCCGCGATAAATGTATTGCTCAAATGGTTCATATTGCTTGGGCTGATAAAACAGTATACTAAAACAAAGCCATAATGTTTTATATTTATATTTGTAAAGCGTCAACCATGGTTCGCGAAACTAGCTTCCTATTCGAAAAAACATCACTCAAGTCATTCGAATAAAGGCAAAGCCAGACAATAGACGGTGTATCTGTTCACGTGTTTTAACGAGGTTAACATGATAACATATAACTAAAATCTTGTTTCTTTATAAACATTAGAAGCCTAACAGAAAAACTGACCAGTTTTCACGTTCATAGTTGCTAGGGACGTTCTGACTGGGTAAAATATTCCGCAAAATATTTCCCGACGTACCGACCGTTGTCATTTGAACACTCGATCAATCATAGGGTATTATTGTTAACGGTCAAGGTTACGAGAGGTCAAACGTAAAATACCGCATGTTGACTTTGAAATTTCGCTACGAGAATTTGCTATCTCAGCAAACAATTGTTTTGCCGTTTGACATCAGTCAGAAAGCTGTTAGAATATATAAACTGGTACAAAATAAAAAGCGACGAACAGAAGTCGAATTTCTTTAAATAACATGGGCTAATATATAGTATAACATAAGGAAATACGTATAGATGTGTATGTTTTTCGGCGCAGTCGTACTAACATGTCTCTGCTATATACATGTCAGTGTTGTGTAAACCAATCAAATCTTACGTTAACCAGTAACCAAATGTCTCTTCAACCGAACGCGGATTGGTAAGACATTTCGATAAGGGGTCTGTAACCTTACCGAAATCCACTGAATGTCGGTGAATTTATCGAAATCCGTTTGGATCTGGATGACCAGTAATCGTTTTATGTTACTCAACAAATCTTAACCTTTAAATTGCGCCGACCATCTATTTTCAAGATATTTCTTGTTTGGAACTATAATGATATATTGGTCATAGTGTTGACAATTTATGCTGAAGTTAAAAAAATTTCTCTGGTATTAACACATTGTATTGCATTTTTACAGCTATTGAAATCAGCGAAAAAAGATAAAAAACATAATGAGATGACGGAGAATCATTTTGAAGACTCGGCGAATGAGTCACCGTGAGTACATGCGTTTGTTTGCTTAGGATGACCTATTAGATTTACTGAAACTGAAACTGAAATTGAAACTGGTTTATTTGGTTAAACGCCTATTTTTACATATAACATATTCAATGGCGTTGTACAATATTCATAACATGATATAACATATTAAAATGACAGAACAATCAACAGTCATAGCGTAAAATAATGTACAAGCATAATAAAAGTACGACCACTATACAGCAATCATCAAATAGCATTAAGAAAAATACACATTTAAGTTAAAATTTGAATAGAACCTTTTAAAATTAAAGGCATTATTAAAACAGTCTGGTACCACTTAAAATCTAAATCAGTTCGCTTTCTACTGGCATAAAACAACACATTCTCTTAAAACAGTTCATAAAAATCTCTAAAATAGTGGGTTTTTAGTTTTTTCTTAAATGCATCTAATGTGGCTGAATTTCGAATGGTAAGAGGCAATAAATTCCACAATCTTGGTCCAACAGTACCAAAGCTTCGGTCACTGAAAGTTTTTCTCTTGTTAAAGGGAACAACATAGCGCCCTGTACCTGAGTCAGAGGATCGCAAACTCCGGGTTTGAACCTGTTTAGTGAGTAGCTCAGTAAGATACGCTGGAGCTTGACCAATATAACAATTAAACATAACAGTCATCATTTTGAATGTAATTCTGGCTTTGATTGGTAGCCAGTGCAGATCAAACAAAGCTTGCTTTAAAGATTTAATTGCTAACTTAAAGGTGTAAACATTATTACCTACATCATATCTGAAACCAGTTTGTGATATATATTTTTCGAGACAACTTATTTCATCGCATATATTTCAAGGAATCATATAATTAGATGTCGTTCAGTATGTGTACTAAACTATAAGTAAGTAAAATATTGGTCTACATATGTGCTTAGTAGTTTAACCAATAGTCAATGCACTCGGGTTGATACGGAGGTTTCGCTCCAGTCTTGGTAAGAGCATTGTAAGTACACCACATAACGTCGGTACTTGTTATTTGTTCGATAAAATTTCATCGCCAAATATATGGATAGATTTGATTAAACACGCGATGACAAAAATGATTCAAAAAAAGCGTTGACAACTACCAGTTACCTACTTTGTACATCTTGATTATCACTCTTATCACGTTACACGTATGGTATCCATATTGCAATAAAGTTTAACAGAATTATGCTTTATAGAATATTCTACACTATAAAATGTACAATTGTGTTATAACCCAAGTGAAATACAGTATTACATACATGTTGCTAAATTAATACAATACCTCTACTTTTGTGTCTGATAAGAGTATGGGTGTCAAGGGATGTTTTCAGATCTGATTGACGTGAGAATTGTTCAAAATATGAGTCATTGAAGGGCTTATTCATAATTATATATTTATTTATCTATTATTATATAATATTTACCTCCCCTGTTCTGAATTGTCGGCCATTTTGATAGGAAATGTCCTTAAAGTTTATGGGGAATATAATGTAAACGATGATAAATTAATCTAATATATAAAAATAACTTTTTCCTTATTCTCGTATGGGCATTTGGCTCAGTAAGTTGAGGAAAAGGTGCTTGTCACGTGCACATTTTCTTGGTATTTTCTAAATAATCACATATTAGGAAATTACTCCTACAATGGCTTATCAGTTTTGCCTATCAAAATGGCCGCCAATTAAGAACAAGGGAGTTAAATATTGTAGATGTGGGAACTGTGTATACCAGTTGTTGTTCTGTCGTTATGCTTCTTAGTGTTACTGTCATGAGATCTTTATTACGTAAGGTTTAAAAGGTTCACATGTGTCTATTTATCTTAGTTATACGTAGCCTTCACCACGTTATACTAAACAAACGTGTTTTATTTAACTTGAACTGAAATATAGACATTGTGTTCATGTATTGTCATTCTTTCCTGCATATATACATGTAGGTTGAAAGTACGTATAATGCAGTATTCGCCTTTTCAACGTTGCACAATTAACGATTTTTTAAGTTGTTATCATATTCATTATAATTAAAAAAATTACAAGAAAATTGGTTTTAAAGTCGGTGAAAAAAAATTTCTTGCCAAAACACAGAATACATATAAAAAGAACCGATTCCAATTAGGAATTTCAATTTTTGTACAGTTTTAGAAGAAAACGATCGTCAAGTAAATACAGATATATTTTTTATGTGTAAAATGATGAATTATCATACGGTACATGTGTGATTTCTCTTTTGAGAAGCAATGTTCTTTTTATTAAGTATCTTTATTCACACAATGTATCGTGTTAAACATTATTGAATTGACATTGGATTAAAAGCAAAATAATTAAACATTTATGAGGTATGGACATTCCTGCATGTATTATTCTATAACTATTATTGTTTGCAAAACCAGGTCAGTTGGTTAAATCTTAACAATTTGGTAACACACTCGATGCACATTTTCAAATGGTTGAAATTTAGGTCACATTATAGTAAGACCAATATCTGATGGCACAATAATATTTATTTATGCTAATTAGATTGTTGCAATTCCCACAAAAACGGAGAACGTTAGAGTTTGTGTCATATGAACACATATTTGAAAGAATGTTATAGAAACGAAACATGAAGCAATGATATTGTGATATTTAGTTAAGTGGCTCTATAGCTCAGTGCAATACGTATTCGTCTCTAGATCTAGATATTACGGGTTCATCAGTATCATTTCTATATGTATCAATTTATTTTAATGGGGTGAGAGTAAATAAACGAGCTTTGTATTTGCATCTTTACTGTGTACAGTTTATTGAATTTGCACAGATTTTCTGTTAATTGGGTTTAGTGATACACTTATACAATTTTCGAGATAACTTGATTGATCGCGTTCGCGTTAAAGCAAACATACATCTTTTATGAGAAGTTCGTTTTGAAAGTCGACGACTATCGTGATCATTATTCCTTACATACAATTTCATATATACTGATCCGATTTATGATGCTTTGTAATGTTATCGTGCCTTCAGATCTTCATACCAATATATTCAGGTAAACAGGCGAGCGTATCCGTAGTCCAGTGGTAACGCGCTGGACTTGTAATACAGGGATCGCAGGTTCGATTCCCCGCTCCATCACTGACCGTACTAACAGTCTTTCGGACGAGGTCCCGTGTATAATGCTTTACATCGAGCACGTAAAAGAACCAGGGATGCTTCTGAAACTGGGGTATCTCCTGTATCATGCACTGTCCTCCAAAAATCTAATATAACTAACATTCTTCTGGAGGCGTCGCCCATATGGGAAACCGGTGGCGACGATAAATAAACGCAAATACAACAGCGTGTCCGAGCCAACATTGCATTCCTGCTTTAGATATCATTTGGCTGAGTCGATGTACTATCCGTGATTATAGTGCTATTATTACGTCAATGAATACTTGTTGTAAATATATTATCTTGTAAACATCACACCTATATATTTTGTACCCGAGATATGTGTTTTGTAAACTTTCTCTCCTCTGTTATAATCATTGTCACGTTTTCCTATTCTCATGCGTTCTATATATTGTTCGTAATTTCGTTCGAGAATTTATCTTTCCCAGAAATGCTATCACATGAATGTTAGTAATTTTGATGGATATCATAATACGATATATCTATACAATTTTACAGGCGTATAAAACAATTAAGACGTACCGACACTTCTATTGAGGTATATGAAGAGTCTAGACTTCAACCGGGTTACAAAGATTTGCATTTAGCTCTCTGGCATTTGTTAAAGAAGAAGAATGACGAGCTCCAATTCGAAAATCGGCGCCTTAGTGTTCAGCTAGATGCCACCAAATCAACGTTAGTACTGGGTAGTTTTTGTTAAGTGTTTCAAAAATAATTACATTAGTATACAACTCAAATGTTTTGAAATTATCAGGACTTAGTTAGAAAATATTATATTTGCCTTGAAATCTTTATTACGAAATACGTGCTGTCTAAGTTTGTAATATTATGTGGGTAATATATTTAATATTGAATTAATATGGTATGTATGAAATAATAAAGTGACATACTGTAATATTTTAACAGTGAACAAGAAAATGCAGATCTGCGTATACAGTTACAAGATACGATACTCGATCTTAAGGAAACAAAAGAGGAACTGATATGCACTCAACAGATGCTTAATCATAGCGCGTCAACGTTGAATGAACAGGAAGCGGATGATCTGCACATTGATGTCGAGGGCTTATTGGAAGAAAACGGAACATTAAGGAAGGTCATTTATGAACAGAAAGCGCAACTTGTTGAAAATGATGAATTGATGGGTTCTTTTGAATCTCAGACACAGCGTCTCAACCGAACAGAGCTTGAATTACAGGAATACAAAGAGAAGTAAGTATAAACTTGTTTAGCTGTTGATATGTACTACAGTTGAACCATTTATATTTTCTTTACTGCCATATTATTTTATGTCCTACATTTCTTTCATGCAAACATGTACTCGTACATATTGTATTCATATAAACAGAGTGTTTACACATGTTTATAAGGCCATATACATTATTGGAACTATATTGATAACATGATTCTGATTCCACAGGTTGAAGATTTGCGTTGAACAACTTTTTGAAAACAAGAATCGAAATTTACAATCTCTGGACAGACAGTACAGTAATGCAATATATATAATGCAACAGGATAATAGGGATTTGATATGTCATGTAGATCGCCTAAAGGAAGAAAATGATAAACTTAAGCTGGACATTATGAAAAAGGAGGAAGCAAAAGATAAACAACTGACTATCAAATATAAAACTGCTTTAGAATCCTCACACACACGGCTCCAGTGCAAAGAAACAGAATTAAATGACTGCAAAAGGGAGTAAGTACTCGATACTGTCAGTAGTGTTGTATTTTGAAACCGTACATGTACCAGGTGTATGCGTGTTTTTGTGTTAAGTCTGTGTACGTTTTATAGATATAGCTTTTTATAAGTGCCAACCTCTCCTCTCAGGTAAACTATCTTATCATACGTTATGTAACTCTTTCCATAAAGTTTGCTATAAATATCCACTTCTTATTTTAAATATGGAACTAGTGTAGAGCTATATTTCTTTGTTGGATGCTGAATTATTTAACCCATTTTATTAAGCAGATGTACGGTATAGAATTCACAAAATTTATAAAACTAGTGTGACGTTGATCAATTATTTGTTTAAATGGTGCAGATGTATTACAAAACATAATACAAATTACCGCATGTAATATTTAAACAATCGACAGTAACTGTTGTTCGCACCTTTTTAACTGCCCGCCGGACATTAATGTTTTCAACCAATTCACTAGATCTTATTATTCCCTCGCATACTTGCATGAATAATTTAATTCCTGAGATTAAAGTCAGCATTAGGTTGTTTGTTTACTTTTTTGTACATGTTGGTAGTTGATTTGAGTGTAAGGTTAGCTTGCTGTTAAATCGATTTACAATCCCATTATTTTCCAATTTGTAAAGCGTTATGTCATTTCCGTTCATTGTGTAAATAAGGGCTTAAAGTAGATAAATATTAAGTTTCCGTTTCCTCCTTTGGCCGCAAATTATATTGCGTTCTGTCTGCTCGTGGAAAATTCGTGTATTTGTATATTGTCATGTATTGTTTTACATTCCCCTCTTTTTGCTCACATTTGCTGTCCTTTATTGTATTTTATGGCTGCCCATACCACTCCACATAACCCAGCACTAAAGATGTTTACTCTTACTCCTTCTCAACTCTTAATTTTATGTGCTGATGTTTGCCCGGGAGGAGGCATTGTCTTGTGAAGTTGGCTTTCCTAGTAACAATTCAATCATTCGATAAAGAAGGTATATCTGGTAACCATACTTGGTATGACCGGATATGACCGATAAAAGTGTATCTTAGAACTGTGTTCAAGACTTTGTTGACATTACCTATTGCTCTTGATCTTAGTCATTATGGAGTATATTGAAACTTTTACCCGTCCTTTAATAAGGCAATTATATTTGTCAAGTCAGACTGCGTGTGATTTAATTATGACGTCATTTCACTTCTATACGCATTACGTCAATCATCACCAAAGACATATATCAGACCGTCTCATATATTCCAACTTGTGATTTAAAATAACAAAAATAGCGAATGGTCACAGGTCAGGACTCGGGGACATTCAGTGATATTTGTATTACAGACTTTTAATAATCATTTGTAAATCATGAATGAACTGGCGACGAGATCTTTGGAAATAACAAATATGCGTACGTTTTCAGTTAGATGTCATCGTTTTTTCGGCGCTATTTGCATATCAGTGTTGTGAAAATCAATCAAATCTTACGTTAACCACAAAGGCAATTTATCTTCAACCGAACACCGTTTGTAACATTGACGCGGATTGGTTAACCTTTCGATAATGGGTACGTTGCCTTACCGAAATCCATTGAATTTCGGTGCATTAAACGTAATCCATTTTGGATCTGGAGTAACCAACAATCGTAACATCTCAGCATTTTTTATGTTGCACAACAAATCTTAACCTTAAAATTGCGCCGAACATCTTTTTTCAAGATATTTCTTGTTTAAATAAGTCGTGGTCCCGGTTAAATCATAATGGTCAACTGTTGTCTAGCAGTAAGATAAAAATGTTGTTGTGTACGCGGATCTACATGACTCCTCCTTTAAATGTCTTCTTTGAGGGAATTACAAATAGATACATGGCTTACCTCGCACATAGTTAATTTAAGAGAGATAATAAGTTGCTACAAGGAACACCACATAAGACAGTACCTATCCACACAGACCTCCGGGAAAACAACATTCCATAAAACATAAGGCATTTGAGGGGGCTCAATGATACATACGAAAGGGAACAGGGGCGCAAGGAATGGCAAGGCCGACCATAAGGGATAACAAGGGGAATCAAAGAGGACAAACAGTGGGGGTTACATGAATGGAATACATCACAGAATAAATCCAGAAAGATGGCAACAATAGGCCGAAAGTGGGGAGAAAATAACATGAACACTACATCAAGTGAAATAATTGCACAGGGGAAAAGGACATTTAATATACATTTAAAACACACACAAAAATAGCCATACAGCCATTTATAGCCTTGGAACTGTCAGTAAAAATAATGGGGTTTAAATCGAATTAACAGCTAGTTAAACTCACACGTAATCGCTATATGGTCATTGCATTCCAACATATGCACATACATTGACAAAGTAGGCAGTAACTTATCATTAACAACAATTAACCATTACGTAATGTACATAACAACATAAACTAACTGTGAACAATCCAGCGCGAAGGAACAAGCAACCTTATACTGGCCTAGCTCCCAGTAACTTAATCATTAACACCAAAATGCGAAATAACCATAAAATACCAAATCAATAACCTTATGTAAAGTCAAGCGGAAAAAATGTAAACATGCATATTGCGCCCAAGGCGTTGCATAATCATTCTTGGCCGACAAAACCTCATGAGATACCACTATATATTTGTATGGTTTTGGTCTTGATTGACACTACTTCAATACGTCGAATTAATATTCTACTTCGTATTGTTTATAACCGTCTGCGACACTCTTGAACCTTGTCTTGCCAGACTCAATATTTGCATCATAAGTCTGTACTTGTATACCAGTTGACAACATATTGCTTCCAATTATATGTCCTTTCATTGTATATTATTATTGTAGGTTGGACAGTCTTACAGACGACAACCGCAAATACAATAATCTAATATTTGCTTTACAATCTAAGATACATAAATTAGAGCAAAATCTTTTGAATGATAAAAATGCCGCATCAGCTATGGCGGAAAAATACTATGATGAAATATATGACCTTCAACATGCAAATAGTGGACTAGAAACATTCGTACGAAAGCTAACTGAAGACTGTGATAAACTCAGGTACAAGTTTGATAACGAACAGAAAAGGTCAAATTTGTCGGTGGCTAATTTTGAGGTCCAGCGACAAAGTCTCAAATGTACAGAATGTGAGCAAGAGAATTGCAAAAAGCGGTGAGTGTAGGGTTATGTGTTAATGATGCGTTTATTTAACATTGACCTTCTGCATACGAAATTATTTATGATTCTGCAGCCTTGTTCATTAATGAAGATGCTGTTTTGAGAATTGTTTAAATCACGCATTTGTGTATCATTTTATTATGCGTATGTTTTTCATTATTATGATAAGTTTAATCTTATAAATGTATGTGTTAAATAATTTCAATATCAAACTTGAAAACTATTTTTATTGAATCGAATTATCTCTAGAAGATTGCCGAAATTAAAGGAAGACGGTACACCCTAAAGCCCAGTTTTTTACATGCATACTTGTGCTTTTTTGTGGTCCGACTTCTATATCTGTTTAAATTTCACACGTTTTATAAAGATTGTCGGAAGACGCGGCAAACATGAAACATGAGATTGATGTCTTGCAATCTAAACTGACTGAGGCGGAGACAACACTACATGAATCGAAACAGGAGGCGGAAGCAAAGATACAAGCGGTGAAAAAAGAAGTGACCGCATTTCAACGGAGACAAGTTGACCTAGAATGTCTTACAGAGAAACTTTCAAAAGAAAAAGGGAAGCTTAAGGCAGTTATTGACCAAGAAAGACGAACGTTTGCGAATGATTTGGTGGAAAGCGCATCCAAACTTGAATATGAAAAACAAAATGGTATCAAAATGAAACACGAGCTGGATGACGCTAGGACTAGGTATCCGTTTCATTTTCTGAGATAGAAAGATATGTTAAAAATGCAATTTACACATATTTGTGTCTTGGATTGAGTTAATATTTTATTATTGTGAATGTGGCGTTCTCTGTAGCAACTTAATCCTCACCTGAAGTAGTCAGAGAGTTCATTGTAAGTGTATTACGAAATATTTCTAATGTTGTACAGATCAAACGCCCACAAATATGTTAATAAAGCATCGAATAAAATATGAAACACACTGAGAGTAAAATGAAAATTTAAATGACAGGTATTATGTTGTTTCAAAACACATGCACCCGGTGTAACGGCTATCCCCTTTTTTAAGTTGACACCCCCCCCCCTCCCTCCATCTGAAATTGATTTTATATTATTTCCTGGTGTAACATGAACCAGATTCCATGTTTTACCCCTCGAAGTGTAGATAAATTCAAATGACTTGAAATCATAGTAAGACAATTGAATAGAATTGAAACATCTTGCCTGAAAACAAACCCATACAATTTAATTGTGTGGTGTTATTTCTATCATGTTCTTGATGTTGCTCTTGTCGTTGTCTTTCTTGTTTGTTATGTTGCTTCTTGTTGATTTGTTGATGCTGTTTATTTTTATAATTTTACTATATTTGTTTTGTCAACTAATGCATGCAAAATATCACACAGAGATAAAGGGAATCACATTCGACCTACCTCCATTGGTAATTAGAAATTAATTTTTATCCTATCTCCCGGTACTTTGAACGCGATCTTAAGCTACTCGGAGGTATCTTGATACTAGGGGTAGTCTGAAATCGCTAGTCTGAAATCAGTTCAATACATGTCAAAATTGGTGTATTGAATTATTCGTGTGTATCTGCGCATGACGGAGAAAATGCCGTGAATTTGTTTTGATAGACAATAACCGTACTAAAAGGTATATGTATTGATCCTGAAACAACATATATTTATAATATATTTATTCTTCCTCTTAAGTAATGCTTTCGTACAAATATATTGTGACAGATTGCGGGAAATGGCGAAAGACGAAGAAAATAAAAACAATGTGATTGAAGAATTGAGAACTACGTTGGCGGATGTAGAACACACGCTTCAACTGACGAGTAAGAATGCCAAAGAAAATACAAACTTAAATTCGGAATACAACGCAGAAGTATCTAAACTTAAACAGGAATCGATCGACCTGAAGAAACGAGTAGACCACATTTCTAAAGAAAACGCTACATTGAAGGATCTTTCTAAACAAAATGAAAAACGATCTTCAAACGAAATTGACAGGCTAAACAAACGCATACAAAGCACTGAAATGGAGCTAATGGACACGATAACCAAGTAGGCATTCAATTATCATGTATAACCTCTAAGTAAGTTAACGTTCATCTCATTTGAACTATAACAAATATTAAGTATCAATATATGTATATATAGGTCGAGTTCTTTACTATATTCAGTAGAAATGATCAATGAAGTTCCTCATAGAAAGCGCCCAGCCTACCTACAAATTACATGGAGACAGGAAAACACACAAATCGTACACACATGTTATCAACCACAAAGGCAAATAGAAAATAAGATATTGGGTGATATGTGTTTTATATAAGTCATTTAGGTCACATCGTCATAACATACGTTTACATATATATTTTACAGGCTTCAAAAAGAGGGCCATAATTTAAAAGCACAATATGAAAGAAACAATTCAAACCTCCAGCTTGAGAAACACAGACTTGAAGCATCTAATGCAGACTTAGAAAGAAAAATTGATCAAATAAAGAAAGAAAGATTTATATTGAAGAATGGAAATGAAAGCGAATGTAATGCTCTGCAAAATCAGCTACATCGCAAAGAGAAGGCATTAAAGGAAATGCAACTAGAGCTAGAAAATTCAAAAAAGAGGTACGTTGCATATTTGTTCTTAAACGTTATTAAATATTTGGTTGCAAGTTTTCATTTAATGACATTGTTTCATGGACTATGCCCCGGTTAGTTATAACATACTCATTATGTCCATTAATAAACATGCTTGCAATAAAGTTGTCGTTAATTCAATATAGATGGATTTGACGCGTGCTTATATCATTTAAAAAAATGTTATGTATTGAAACCCTGTAACAAACATTGGTTGTTACTGTACACGGAGACTCCAAAGCAGTATGTAAAATGTCCTGTTCTGTACGATAAGAAGTGGTATTCACTGACATAACATCGAATTCATTTTACTATGCAATAAGAACACCGAATACTCAAACAATACGTATGTCGGATAGCGTGTATAATTTATATGCACATGGCAATGAATATTTTTTGACGTGAACACTATTTAAATAAAGTTTCCACTACAAGATAATGATTGACTGTACCGTCCGAATATGGTATCTTGTCTAAACACCGAAATAACATCAAATACAAGTTAATAGGATAGAGGATGGACGATTTCAAAGCCACATAAAATGTATGATACAATGGTGAACATGCTTGTACGTGTATCCGAAGTTATAATATACTGAACACCAATAGTGTTTCAAAACTTTTAAGCTGCCTATTTGCAATGACGCTATTAAGGTATGTCGTTACGTCCACCAACTTTGGCTTATTGTTTTTTGAAATCAGCGGATGTCGCTTTATGACATGTTATCTAGCATTATTGTCTCATTTTATCCATCACATTCGGTTGAATCTTACTTAAGCTTCACTAGGTAAGTCTAAGTAAGTGTGAGAGGACGTAATCTCTAGATATATTAACTTAAACCATTTATTCATTATCCAGATATTGTGCACAAATGTGATGAACTGAAACTGCCCTTACATGCCACGAATTTAAGTATGCAGAATAACTTTTAAATAAAATCGCCATTTTACAATTATATGTGTGTTTTTACGTTTCAATTTTTCTACACATGTTCACATGTATATAAGGGCTGGAATCGGTCAGAAATTTCGATGTACATGTATTTGTATCAATACAAACTTATCTTTGCATATCGAGTACCGGTACGCAGCCCTGATGTATATATAAATGAATGCCCCCTTGTGCATTTGGTTTTGTCGTGCCCTTTGTATGTGGCATTTAATGCTTGACTACATCTTTCATTATGTCACTCGCTAATGTGTTTCACACACGCAGACCATTATCCGGGCCGTTATATTTAAAATGTTAATGTCGACGGATTCCAAATATTTGCCTTTGATAAGGTATTGAGTTCCGCTTTTAGCAGTATTAAGATATTTTGAACTCCCAATGTTGTTCGTAAAATCATTGACATAATTATAATCACCTGTATAAATGAATTGTTATGTATTGATATATTTAAGATACAGCTAGTTATGTCATACATACATGACGTAGTTTTCATCGCATTGATCATGGATTCGATCAAAGCGAGGACGGTATCGTATTATATGTAGTAAGAAGAAACTAAATATGTCAACTTTACCAACTAATTACAGTAATTTATCACGTTTACTGGTTAATTCTTTCTAATGTACATGTTTAAAGATATTCGGAAGACGAAGAGAATATGAACAGAGAAATAGCTGGCTTGCGATCTAAACTGGCTGATGCTGAGGCAACACTGCTACAAATGAAAAAGGAAGCGAGTGAAACTATACATGCGGCGAAAAACAAGAACATCGAGGCAGATACAAATTACAAAAATGAACTGTCTAGATTGCAGCAGGGTAACATCGATTTGGAAAGACTAATAGAGGCAAATGAAACGAAATCGATCGAAACAGCATTACAACTTGCAAATATGGAACGAAGTGGTCAAAAAGTAAAAAACGAGCTAGATGAAACTAGGACTAGGTATTGTTTCTTTTTTCTCTCAAATGAGACCATACTTAAATTGTCCCGATATTAAAACTAATGAAATATATAGATCGGTTTATGACCTCATTCGTTTCAAATAATGTGTTAATGTAGCATGCAATAGCGGTAAAACAGAACAAAACAAATCAGATAATTTAAATTGCAGTAATGTTTATGATATACTTTACATGTATTTAATATATTTTGGTACTAGGTTGTTGGATGTAGAGAAAGCGCTTCAACAGACGAGTAAACATGACAAAGAACAGATAATGGCTCGTGAAAACAAAAAATCAAAATTAGCCTCGGAGTACAGCAATGAAGTATCTAAATTAACACAGAAAACCACCGACCTGAGGAAACATGTAGATGAACTTACTGAAGAAAACGATACATTGAGGGATCTTTCTAAACAAAACGAAAAACTATCTTCAGAAAAAACAGAGACTCTAAGGAAACGCCTACAAAGTACCGAAATGGAGCTAATTGACACACGAACAAAGTAAGTACTAATCATTTATCATGTATATTATTTAAGTGACACGTTCACAATATTAAAAATAAAATGGATATAAAATATCATAGTTTCATGAATATTTTGATTTAGAATTATTGCAGTGGAAATGAGTAATCAAAGTGATCATAGCCAGAACTCAAAAGACACGCAGACATGTAAATACTTACATACATACATGTAATCAATTAAAAGGCAAAATGGAAGTTCGAAAAAGGCTGTGGAGGGCGTTTATTGTTTTTTTTATCACACCGTGACTAAGTACGTGTAACCTTTGTCAGGCTCCAAAAAGAGGGACACAGTTCGAAAGCGCTATATGAAACGACAATTACAAGCCTCCAGCAAGAGAAACACAAACTGGAAGAATCTATAGCATACTTAGACAATGAAAATGATCAAAATAAGAAATACATTAATAAGCTCAAAAATAGACTTGAAAGCGATTACGGTGATCTACAAAAGCAATTACATCGGAAGGAGAATGAATTAAAGAAGACTGAGCTAGAGCTAGAAAATGCTACAACGAGGTACTTTACAAATTTATATATATATAGAATTCATACAATGTACATTGAAATTTTGATACACTTTACGGTTGACAGTGTTTAACTTTACCCTGGTCAAATAGTTCGTGCTTATTGAGCATACGCCATCACATGTCACAAAAGCGTATGCTATTGAATAGTAATTATGTATTAAAATCAGAGCACTGAGAATGCAAAAGGGGAAAGTTGCTTTACATAAGTGGGTCTAATTTTCGCCTATTCAAAATAATAATATTGAGATATATACAATAGTGGGCATTTAATAGGATAATGTTGTACCATTCCGAGGCATGATTTAACTTTTCGTGATTATTCTATGTAGTTCAAAGTATTTACATAGTGAGCAGAACATGACTTTTAATAAACAATATTACATCGATTTTGAATTGAACAAAGATCACTTTTTACCAAATATTAGGTGTTCACTATTTTAGGATTCATTGCAAGATCGACTATATAATGGAACATATAAAATATGACACATTTCGAACAGCGCATTGGATTTATGCCTTTTTTTTTGTAAAGTGAAGACTACATCAGTCAAGCTGTCATTGCAAGAGACTGACCGATTGTAACGTACGTAGATGGTTACGTGTCTACACTTTGCTAATGTCCCCTTTACACAAACGGAGATCGTTGGGCGACCATTGAGCGATTCAAAATTGGCTCGATCTCTCGACGATCTCTCATAGCCCCGAAAAAGTCGTTTCTGTGTAAATGCTTGGGAGATCCTTGTGCGCTCGTTTTGCGATCAACATCCAAATTTTGGCCAAATTTCATGGCGATCTATAGAGATCTTGGAGTGACATTGGAGCGCTCTATGAAAAACCCCTGAGAGATAAATGGAAACTAAGCCTCCTGCAGCGACCACTGGGAGTTTGCTGATCGCTTGTTTGCGACAATGAGAGATCACGGGGAGATCTACGGAGATCGCCGAGAGATCAGGTGCGACCAAGAGAGATCACTGAGAGACCGGAAGAGATCGCTGAGGGATCATCGGTAGTTCCTTGGGCGACCAAGGAGATTGCGTCCATTAAAAGATCCCTGAGAGATCAATGGGAGATTGATGAGACCGTTGAGCGCTCCTTGTGCGCTTCTTGACAGACCGTTGATTGCTTCCCTCGGCGACCGTTGAGAGATTGTACCGAGTCAAAACTTGGAGGAGACCGTGGCGACCGTGGAGATCACGGAAGATCATTGAGAGATCATTGAGAGACCATGGCGATTGCTGTGCGCTCATTGAAAGAACGTTGATAGATCTGACAATTTTTTCATCGCTCAACGGTCTCTCAACGGTCGCCACCTCTGTGTAAAGAGGGTTTAAGTCGCAGTTTAAAAAGTAGAGGCAAGATTATGGTTATCGAAGTTTGGATGTCACATTTCGATCACAACGTTCTACATACCCGTAGCTGCAAGATCTCAACTTTTCAGAAGATACATCAATTTAAATTAAAGATTAGTGTCCGAGTTTTGGAATTCTCATTTCTCGTAATTACATAGAAGCTCCGGAATATTTCTATTTTCATGTAACTTTCAATAGTTTGGTAGTTTGTTTGCGCACTTATCATTATAACAATCGCATTAACGAGAACAAATACCTAGATATTATTACTCATGATAGGATAAAATTAATACTTCGAAATTCCCGGATCTGCATTTAAGGCTTTTTAGCAAGTAGTGATCAAGGCTAATCTGTAATCAATATTTGTTGTCAGATTTTTACTCAGCTATCGTAATTTTTATTAAGACTCTGTGTGTCTTTGTTAGAAACGTGACGATAAACACTTTTTCGAATCACCTAAAATTTATTTCACCCGATAATGCAGTTAAAACAGTACCTTTGACAGGCTATTATACTGGCGCTTATTTCCAAATAACACAATTGTACATGTGTCTTACATTATAATAAATTGAACGTCGCGAGTGGTTCAATTTTTGTAACCCTCACATTTTCAGTGATGCTATTTGGGTAAATCATTACCTTACACAACTTTACTGTTATTTTTTATATTGACATATATATGTCATTAAACATTACATGTAGCTTTATGACACTTTATCTCGAAATGATGTTTCATTAGGTGCATAAAGTTGACAATTATTTCAGTTTCACAAGTTGAACGTTTTTTAGTATACATGTACAGAGATGTAAGATCTTAATAGATAAACTTGAACATTTAAGTCGATTATCCAGATATTGAGACAGATATGTACGAATTTAGTATTATTGATGCCCCTACGTAGCCACGAATTTTAGTATACGTGTGTATAGTGTTTACACATAGGACTCATACTCTGAGCCATTTAAATGAAACTGAAATATTGATGGAATCTAAATATTTGCCTGTTTACGAATGTTCTGAGATAAGTTATATTTCAATTTTGAAATCCCAAAGTTTTTGGCAAAATGGTTGACGTTCAATATTATATTAATCGCCGTTTTTCATATATGAATTACATAACTAATAACGCATAGTTGATGGATTAATGACTGTGGCAAATGATATGTTGTGATAAAATAGATATACCCGTATATACCGTAATATCCAAAACAATTGTTATTATATGTCTTTTTGTACATTTTAAAAGATTTTCGGAAGAAGAAGGAGACATGAAAAATGAGATTGCAGTCTTGCGATCCAATTTGGCAGAGATACAGGCGACACTTCAACAAACGAAACGGAATGCAGAAGAAATGATACGTGATTTGGAAAGCGAGAAAAGTGACAAGGATGCACAGTACAATGCAGAGCTAACTAGATTTCAGCAAAATAAAATGCATTTGGAAAAACATGTTGAAAAACTTCAGAAGGAAAATGAGAAATGTAAGACAGACATTGACCGACAAAACCAGACGTTTGAAAAGATGTTGATGGAGACCAACGCAAGGTTTGAAAATATGGAACGAAATTATCAGAAATGTAAGAACGAACTAGATGAGACCAAGAGTAGGTAAATATATGACTTTTTTTTAATAAAGCAATAATGTCCATGTATTGAAATAAAATGCAAAAGTATACTACAAATGAGGTTGCGTCAAAGACGCTTTACTCAAATGTACATTGATTCTTAAAAATCTTCTGTGTTACTAACAGAAAGAAAAGACGATTAAGTTATTACAGACAACGCCCTCATACACAAGACAATGCCTCCTCACAAAGACCCCCATGGACAACAACAATCCGAAAACATCAAGCACTGAAGAGGTGCAAGGGTAAACACTATGGAGAAACACATTTCATAACTAGTATATATTTAATTATATAAATCATAATTTAGCACAAAAGACACTTCAGAAAAAGCACTTTGTGACGTCCTCATTTTATTAGGAAATACTCGACGTCATAACCAACGTCACTCATAGAGGTTTTGCAATGGACGCGTCCAATAACATAGTGATATTGGCGTGATGCGGCCAGTTATACATGTATGTAAAGGTCGGCATTGGTATTATTATATAATATACAAATAAGGTCGTGCCGAGGTATTGATGTAACATAGAAATAATTGTAATACACGAAGAAACAAATGTAATAGTTGCCTTAAGGGACATCGTTATGAAAATATATTTATAACAAGATACTGTTTATAGAATGCGGAAAATCTCTGAAGACAATGCACGCAAAAACAATGAGATTGTAAAATTGCAAACTTCGTTGGCGAATGTAGAACAAACGTTTCAGCAGACGAGTAAGGATGCTAAAGAAAACACAAAACAAATCGAAAGCGAAAAATCAAGAGTAGCCTCGGAGTACAGCAATGAAGTATCTAAATTAAAACAGAAAACCAGTGACCTGAGAAAACATGTAGAGGAACTTAAAAAAGAAAACGATACATTGAGGAACCTTTCTAAGCAAAATGAAAAACAATCTTCAGACAAAATCGAAACTCTAAGGAAACGCCTTCAAAGTACCGAAATGGAGCTAACGGACACAAGAACAGAGTAAGCAATCATTTAGCATGTATACTATTTAAATGAAACGTTCATCATATTAAAAATAAATGGATATTAAACATCATATAGTTTCATGAATATTTAGATGTGAAATTATTGCCGTGGAAATGAGTAATTAAAGCGAGCATAGCAAAAACTCAAAAGACACGCAGACATGAAAATACATACATACATACATACATACACACATGTAATCAATTAATTAAGCAAATTGGAAGTTCGAAATAGGCTTGGAAGGGAGTTTATTGGTTTTTTTATCACACCGTGACTAAGTACGTTTAACCTTTTTCAGGCTCCAAAAAGAGGGACACAGTTCGAAAGCGCTATATGAAACGAAAATTACAAGCCTCCAGCAAGAGAAACACAAACTGGAAGAATCTAAAGCATACTTAGACAATGAAAATGATCAAAAGAAGAAATACATTAATAAGCTCAAGAATAGACTTGACAGCGATTACGGTGATCTACAAAAGCAATTACATCGGAAAGAGAATGAATTAAAGGAGACTAAGTTAGAGCTAGAAAATGCTACAACGAGGTACTTTACAAATTTATATATATAATTCATACTATGTACATTGACATTTTGATACACTTTACGGTTGACGGTGTTTAACTTTACCCTGGTAAAATATTTCGTGCTTATCGAACATACGCCATCACATGCAATACTTCAATAAAGTAAATTACCGTTTATTGGAGATGTCACAAAAGCGTATGCTATTGAATAGTAATTATGTATTAAAATCAGAGCACTGAGAATGCAAAAGGGGACAGTTGCTTGGTCTAATTTTCGCCTATTCAAAATAATGATATTGAGATATATACAATAGTGGGCATTTAATAGGATAATGTTGTACCATTCCGAGGCATGATTTAACTGTTCGTGACTATTCTATGTAGTTCAAAGTATTTACATAGTGAGCAGAACATCACTTTTGATCAACAATATTACAACGATTGTGAATTCAACAAAAATCACCTTTTATTTTATGCTTTTCAGTGGTTTATAGAGATTTATCAGTGGAATAAAAATTGGTATTTTCACTGTTTCAAACAGTGAAAATAACATTTTGATATTTCTCACTGTTCCGATTGTTGGGACTATTTTTTACCCCACTGTTAACCCCAACAGGGAAATCAGTGTAGAAACTAAATTGAATTGCCTCCCTTTGTATTGAAATGAGATGACCTCTCTTTTGTACATGTACTAGAAAATTATAACGTCATCATCCGGTATATTTGTTGACATTTCGAAGTAAGATGCGGTTGTTTTCCGCTTGTATTTCACATAATTTCGAACAAATGAATGTTCTTTATATATATTTATTTACAAAGCGATATATTGCCATGCGGGTATTTTGATTTAAGTGCCTGTAACGTCGAAACTAAAGCTACTTTATTTTTCGTCTGCAACATTTAGTAATATATAGCTCTAGTTAACATGGCACAGCTATTTTTACGGAAACGTCAATTTCAACCACACGGAATCTAGATCAATGTGACTCTCCCAAATGGTCAACAATTCGAATGTACAAAACCTGAGGTATTATGTATCTGAGAAGCGTAGCCACGCGAAGAAACTCCTCTCGCCAGACCATTCAAAACAGTTCGTGTCATCTCTGACAGTGTCAGTGACGGTTATTCATGTGCAAAACTCGTCAGTTACTACAGACTGTTTAAAAGCGTTCTCCAGATTTCAAAGTTCTTTGTTAACAAGTTATTTCCATCTTTACGTGTTGTCAATTTCATTTCCAACATGGCGTCCGCTTTGATCATTTATCGATGTGCAATCGTGGTCAAAAGAAAAGTATATTTTCACTCGTGTCTACGCCACTCGTGAAAATATATATTTCTTTTGACCACTCGTGAAATAAAATTCGATCTTCCATCGAAATCAACAAATATCCTCTATTTACCTAATATTTGGTGTACACTATTTTAAGATTTATTGCAAGATCGACTATATATGGAACATATACAATATGACACATTTCATTTCGAACAGCGCATTTGATTT
Source organism: Mactromeris polynyma (assembly GCA_032209605.1). Taxonomy (NCBI): domain Eukaryota; kingdom Metazoa; phylum Mollusca; class Bivalvia; order Venerida; family Mactridae; genus Mactromeris; species Mactromeris polynyma. The sequence continues at coordinate 23,437,009 of JASFXZ010000006.1, read as the reverse complement.
ATGCAGATGTTTTTTTGTAAAGTGAAGACTACATCAGTCAAGCTGTCATTGCAAGAGACTGACTCATTGTAAAGTACGTAGATGGTTACGTGTCTACACATTGCTAAGGTCCCCTTTACACAAACGGAGATCGTTGGGCGACCATTGAGCGATCCAAAATTGGCCCGATCTCTCGACGATCTCTCATAGCCCCGAAAAAGTCGTTTCTGCTTGGGAGATCCTTGTGCAAAATTTCATGGCGATTAATAGAGATCTTGGAGCGACATAGGAGCGCTCTATGAAATACCCCTGAGAGATAAATGGAATTTAAGCCTCATGCAGCGACCACTGGGGGTTTGCTGATCGTTTGCGACAATAAGAGATCACGGGGAGATCTACGGAGATCGCTGAGAGATCAGGTGCGACCAAGAGAGATCACTGAGAGACCGGAATAGATCGCTGAGGGATCATCGGTAGTTCCTTGGGCGACCAAGTAGATTGCGTCTTTTGAAAGATCCCTGAGAGATAATTTGGCGATCGATGAAACCGTTGAGCGCTCCTTGTGCGCTTCTTGAGAGACCGTTGAGAGATTGCTTCCCTCTGCGACCGTTTAGAGATTGTTTTGACCGAGTCAAAACTTGGAGGAGACCATGGAGACCGTGGAGATCACAGAAGATCATTGAGAGATCATTGAGAGACCATGGCGATTGCTGGGCGCTTATTGGAAGATCGTTGAGAGATCTGACAATTTTTTCATCGCTCAACGGTCTCTCAACGGTCGCCACCTCTGCGTAAAGGGGATTTAAGTTGCTGTTTAAATAGTAGAGGCAAGATTATGGTTATCGAAGTATTGGAAGTCACATTTCGTTCACAACGTTCTACATACCCGTAGCTGCAAAGTCTCAACTTTTCAGAAGATTTAAATTAAAGATTAGTGTTGGAGTTTTGGAATTCTCATTTCTCGTAATTATATAGATGCTCCGGAATTTTTCTATTTTCATGTAACTTTCAATAGTTGGGTAGTTTGTTTGCGCACTTATCATTATAACATTCGCAATAACGATTACTAAGCTAGAACAAATACCTAGATATTATTACTCATGATAGGATAAAATTAATACTTCGAAATTCCCGGATCTGCATATGGCTTTTTAGCAAGTATTGATCAAGACTAATCCGTAATCAATATTTGTTGTCAGATTATTACTGAGCTATCGTAATGTTTATTAAGCATTGTGTGTCTTTGTTAGAAACGTGACGATAAACACTTTTTCAAATCACCTAAAATGTATTTCACCCGAATGTTAAAACAATACATTTGACAGGCTATTATACTGGAGCTTATTTCCAAATAACACAATTGTACATGTGTCTGACATTATAATAAATTGAACGTCGCGAGTGGTTCAATATTTGTAACCCTCACATTTTCAGTGATGCTATTTGGGTAAATCATTACCTTACACAACTTAGGTTTACTGTTATTTTTTATATTGACATATGTCATTAAACATTACACGTAGCTTTATGACAATTTATCTCGAAATGTTGTTTCATTAGATGTATAAAGTTGACAGTTATTTCAGTTTCACATGTTTAACGTTTTTTAGTATACATGTACAGGGATGTAAGGTCTTAATAGATAAACTTGAAAATTTAAGTCGATTATCCAGATATTGAGACAGATATGTACAAATTAAGTATTATTGATGCCCCTACGTAGCCACGAATTTTAATATACGTGGGTATAGTGTTTACACATAGGACCCATACTCTGAGCCATTTAAATATAACTGAAATATTGATGGAATCTAAATATTTGCCTGTTTACGAATGTTCTGAGATTAGTTATATTTTAATTTTGAAATCCCAAAGTTATTGGCAAAACTTTTGATGTTCATTATTTAATAATTTATATTAATCGCCGTTTTTATATATGAATTACATATACAATAACGCATAGTTGATGGATTAATGACTGTGGCAAATGATGTGTTGTGATAAAATGGATATACCCGTATATACCGTAATATCCAAAACATTGATTATTATATGTTGTTTGTACAATTTAAAAGATTTGCGGAAGAAGAAGTAAAGATGGAAAATGAGAATGAAGGCTTGCGATCTAATTTGGCGGAGGTGCAGGCGACACTTCAAGAAACGAAACGGGGTGCAGAAGAAATGAGACGTGCTTGTAAAAACGAGAAGTGTGACACGGATGCACAGTACAATGCAGAGCTAACTAGATTTCAGCAAAATAAAATCCTTTTGGAAAAACATGCTGAAAAACTTTTGAAGGAAAATGAGAAATGTCAGACAGACATTGACCGACAAAACCAGACGTTTGAAAAGATGTTGATTGAGTCCAACTCAAGGTTTGAAAATATGGAACGAAATTGTCAGAAATGTAATAACGAACTAGATGAGACCAAGAGTAGGTAAATATATGATTTTTTTAAATAAAGCAATAATGTATTTAATCATTTAAAAGTATGCAAAAGTATACTACAAATGAGATTTGCTCAAAGGAAATTGATTCTTGAAAATCTTCTGTTTTACAAACAGAAAGAAAGAGCGATTATGTTGTTACAGGCAACGCCTCATACACAAGACAATGCCTCCCCACAAAGACCCCCAGGACAACAACAATTCGAAAACATCAAGCACTGAAGCAGTGCAGGGGTAAACACTAAGAAGAAATACATTTCATAACTAGTATCTAAATGTTCATGTTTATTTAATTATGTTTATCATAATGAAGCACCAAAGACACTTCATAAACGCAATTAGTTTGTGACGTCCTCATTGCATTGGTAAATACTATACGTCATAACCAACGTCACTAATGTAGGTTTTGCCATGGAAACGGCCAATAATATATGTGATGTTTGCGTGATGAAGCCAGTTATACAAGAATGTAAAGGTCATCATTGTTACTATATAATAAACATATACGGTCGTGCTGAGGTGTTGATGTAACATAGAAATAATATAATTGTTATTCACGAAGAAACTAATTTAATATTTGCCTTAAGGGAAATCGTTATGAAATTTATTTATAACAATATACTGTCTATAGAATGCGGAAAATCTCTGAAGACAATGCACGCAAAAACAATGAGATTGAAAAATTGCAAACTTCGTTGGCGAATGTAGAGCAAAGGTTTCAACAGACGAGGAAGGATGCTAAAGGAAATACAAAACAAATCGAAAGCGAAAAATCAAACTTGGTTTCAGAGCACAACAAAGAAGTATCTAAATTGCACCAGAAAATAGATGACATGAAAAAACATATAGAAGACCTTTCTACGGAAAATGATAAACTGAAGTCCTATAATAAGCAAAATGAAAAACGATCTTCCAACGACATAGACACACTAAATCAACGCTTGCAAAGCACTGAAATGGATCTATTGGATGCAAGAAAAAAGTAAGCACACATTTATCATTACTAATATAAAAGTGTAATTTAAAACTTATAGGTAATTAAGTTGTTAAATCGATTTAAATCTCAATAATTTTACTGACTGTTCCAATGCTGTTAATCGACGTGTGTTTGTTATTTATATTTATAATTGTTATATATGTATGTAAATGTTATATGTAGTTCCTTGATTTGATATATTGTTCATGCTCTTTTCCATTTTCGTCCCGTGGCTCTTGGCATGCTTGTCTTGTCTTGTGATGTATTCCATCCATTCAATCAGTCCCCTATTACCCCCCACCCCCCCCCCCCCCCCAACCATGAATGCTGTGTGTTGGGGTATTGTCTTGTATAACATTTTAATCTCTCAACAAAAACCAAAAATATATTGCGAGTATTAGAGAAACGCGATTATTGCTTTTGCCGGCCTATAATCCAGATAGTATTGAATATTTATAATAAATTTTATTCTACAGACTTCAAAAAGAGAAAGAGAAACACAACTCTCAAGCGATGTATGAAACAACGATTACAAATCTCAAGGAAGAGAAACGAAAACTGGAAGTATGTAAAGCAGACTTAGAAACTAAGAATGGTCAAATGAAAAGAGATATAATTAACCTAGAAAACGGACTAGGAAGTAATCAAAAGTCCGCTAGATATTCTGATAGCGATTACGATGCACTACAAAAGCAGCTCCGACGAAGGGAGAAGGAGTTGAAGGACACTGAACTTGAGTTGGAAGATACAAAAACGAGGTATTTTGCAAATGTGTAGTTAAAAATGTTTGAGATGTACGTCGATATATTTGATATAATGTACCGGCACTTATAATAGGTTAACAATTTTGTGTATGTCATAGGAAGGGGTCACTCTGCATGTATGGTAAGGTGTGTATTACTGCTACATGTACTTGTTGAGTTAAAATCCAAATTGTATGCATTTCTCTTTAGGCAGATGGCAGTTATTTCCCTTGCTGATTCCCATTTGAACTGCTTCTATGTAAGCGTGGATCTAGTACCATTACACGTTAACTAAATTAAGAAATTCTAAGGTGTTTTGTCCATGCATGGTAATTAACTAATGACTTGGAGAAACTGATGAAGGGTGTTTCCAGTGAGTTAATATGAACACATTGTAGCATAAATATCTCTCTATATACATTTTTCGGCTTTTATAGATTAAATCCTAATAATTAATGTTGTCCTAGTATTCATAGGTCCTGCCGTATCCAGTAACACACGAAAATCACACTTCATTATTAACGCATTTTAATGTACATGTAGTTTGTAATAAAACAGTTCAACAGCAAAAGTAATTAAGACAAATATTGCATACAGGATGTTAGTCACATATCTTTGTTGGCGGTGTAATAAAGCCGATAAGGTATCATGTCTGAGAACAGGATTGTTTTTTACTTCATTCAAATAATGTTTATATTTCATGTTGGTAATACTGCCGTCGTCATTAGATTGTATACTATTGGAATATTAAGACTATTTTACATGCCCTAGCATCGCCGTCTCAAAGTCACAATACGGTCTAAACTACCACCCTTTTGTCATAAAGCATTGGGGTTTGGTTAAGATATACTCATTTTGCTTTATGGTAATGTATCTTACATGTCAAAGATGCATTTCGTTTTTGTTTTTTTAACCGTGTAATTTTTCAAATATTTAGGTTGAGTAAATGTATGGGAGATAAACTGACAAACAACAATCCGAACATAGTGGACCTCAGTGACATGAATCGGCCTTCAAAACTTGCAGATCGATATAAGGAATTGTATGATAATCAATGGACGGATGCCTACGAAATGTTGGAGAAATCTGAAGGGAGTGAACAACACATCATTTGTATTTTGTTGAACGTGTTGATTGTAAGTAACCATAGTAACCATGCTTGATTCTATTGGCTTTGAGTTTTCATATTTTCTCTGTTAACGAAATTAATTATACTTTCAAATATATTGTCTAAAATAAGTGTAACATAAACTTTGCTGCTATCCGTCGCTGCAACAGTCTGGTCTTTTTCAGGAAACTAAACGTTTTTGTGATGATCAGACACACACGGAAATGAATGATATACTGAGATCCATTGCACAGAATAATAAAGTGGTAAGATTCTAATTTATGTTTGCAATCACCTTCTTTTCATGCTCTTGTTAATTTGTGTTTTCTCTATTTTACTCTGTGTTTTATAGCTTTTGTATCCGTTTACCAATCCGCCAATGCAGTAAATACTGTTAAATGTTTTAAATATAATTATTCTTTCTTTGTATACATTCACTTTAATAGTTTACCTTATATACCACTTTACCACTATACTATAATTCACTTCCACGTTGGTTACAATAGCAGTACACATGTAGCAATACTGCTATATTATTGTCGTTTCACGATTGTTCATCGCCAACCTACATTCAGGCAATCGAAATGACTCCATCAACCAGTTACATCATTCCTATGGAATTTGTAATGTCCCTCCTAACACCAAACTTTGTTTAGTTACTAGTCATGGTGGTCTTTCATGGTCATTTGACATGATTGCCATACTGTTTTACCGTACCAAAACACCTTGCATACTTACAAGTTTTACATTGAACTATCACAGCTGCCTTGAAATTACATTGTCCTTTCATCAAATACGTGCAATTATACGTTTCATACAGTTCTATTATCAACACTATCTCGTGATATTGTACTTAATATCAGTTATATGAATGTATTATTAATGAACAGTTCCACAGTTATCAAACTTCTGTCACACATCGGACTATTGAATAGTTTCAAGCATTGTCATCATCATTGTCCTAATAATGTGTAATGTTGCTTTACCAATAACATCATATAGTCACATTGTATTGCCTCACTAACGGACAATATTACTAATTTCTTCATCCGTGTGATTATACGCGATCCATTCGCTATCCAAAAACCACGTTTCCATCTTTGTTATTTTATCCTTCTACAGCCTCTATTTATCTAAACTTCGTATTTTCAAATCGTCTACCAACGACTTTATCATGATCTGAAACGCTTCAGTACTGTGTTTTAATAATATCACCATGACTGTTGTGTCACCCCTGTAATATAACTAACATGGTGCATTTACTTCCCTGTTCTTATTAGTGTGTATGGATTTAGGAACTGATGTTGTGAAATAAACCCGGAAAAAATATTGTGTTTCTGATTCTATAGCAAGTGTCGGACGTTCCTGTGGGAGTTCTTAAATACATCAAGGACTGCAGAAAATCGTCTGCTCCAGAGACAATGAAAGTCAAGTACAAGGTAGGTCAGTTATAGTGTATGGCTCTCTGTGTGTTCACTATTACAATGAATGAAAGCACAAACGCCTCCAATGCACATGGAGACATTTTGATATGTAGGATACCGATATCGAATATGTGTACGAAGAGACATTTTACTGCCGCCAAATGGCACACACAATTCTATTGTGTTAATAAAATAAATGCAAATAAACGATTCGAAATTAACTAATAAAATGCCAAGTGCCAATTAAGCTATTAATTTTGATGGGTAATGCACCAGTGTGCAGCTTTGTCTGTAATTTTCATAAACACTTATACCATTACCTTCTTTGCTGTTCATGCATTTTTACAGAAATAGTTGTCAATTCCTTTGAATTATGTGACATTTCAGGAATATAGGAACGAACTGAAGAGAGGATCGGTTTCCTTTGCGAAACAAGCACTTGCTGTCAATGAGTATTTGAATGAATGTTTCGAAATTTGCTGGCTGATGTCGGTAAGTTGTTGGGCAGCTATATTATTGTGACTCAAAAACTCAAACAGGCACTTAAGCATCGTCAGGCACTTAAGCATCGTCATTGTCAACATATTTTATTACTTTTCTACGTTAAACTATTCACAGCTTGGACATTTATATGAATTATTTCGTACAACCAGTATCAGTATGCTATTTTTGATAAGCTGTTGCGGTATTGTATATGTTTCAAAACTTGCGAATTATAGGATATTTAGTGATGTGTTGAGCGGCATGCTTGTCATGTCAGTAGCGGTCACCTTCAGAACTTCTATATATGAGCGCGGTCATGACAAATCCTGTATTTGTGACGTTGGTTATGACAACGAGTATTTCCCAATTTAAGTTTTGACGTCACAAACTAAGCCCTTTATCCGAAACTGTTTTGGATGCTTAATTGTGATTATAGAATGAAACGAACGAGGAAATATTTATAGTATTGCATAATTTGTTGTTTTCCATTTGAAGCGCTAAAGATTATCTTTTACATATTATGTACATTCTGACGCGCCTACTTTTGCATCTTGTCCTTAATGTCGGAATTGCTATAAAAAGGAAAGTGCATGTGCTATTTTAATACTTTTGTTATTAAATGAAAGTTGAAATGTTTATCTGTTAGAAAATGTAAAAACCTGAAAATGGACTTTTTGTCACTAATGCAGGTTTTCTCGTGACGCAGCTCATATATTTATATATTTTCAGATACAAGATCCGCCTGTTGTCTTGTCACCGCTATTAAAACATGGGGATAGTTTTAGGACGGATCTGTATTGTGCTTATACCGCCAGTGGTAAAATTGTGGAATATATTGTATGGCCAGCATTGCTCCTTCATGAAAACGGACCAACTTTGACAAAAGGAGTAGCACAGGGAATGAAGAGAGTTTAATCTACGTTGATATATGTCTCCATTCATCAGTTAGTCCACAGCATTGCCATATATTCTCTATATAAGAATACTGCTTCAGTAATGGTTGTATGAACTCATGATGCCTACTTTTCTTGTACCTTTTAGTTAATCTCTTGTAAACAAAGCAGTGTGCTGTAACGTATTGATGACGCCAAAATTTGTAATTTATGAATAGGTTAGTAGAGAATATATTTATAATGTGTGCATGTAATTAAATGTTTGGATGTAGATCAATGTATAATGCTTATGCATCGTACTTGAATGAGAAAAAAATAATGATAATATATATTATATGTACATGAAAATCAAACATACTGTAGACTGGCTGATTTATCCATAGTTGAAACAATGCTCATGTACTTGCATCAGTGATCACAATATACTGAAATGTGTATTTATTACACGTTTGCAATGTGACTGAAATGTAATTTTATAGAGTAATTATACAAAATATGGACGATTGTTTAAGTAGAACTTGTTTTTATTCTAATCAAAAATATTAATCAGGCTATTTTATTGACAGTTGTTAATGTATTAGAATCAATAGTTTATACATAGTTTCTTAGTATCTGTATCACAGATAAGATGGTGCACACTTACGTATATATATATGGAGTATACTAGTACCCTGTGATGATCTTTGTAAGTCATTCATTCCATTTGCATTTGAAATGGCACGACTATAATCCATAAGCGTATTTATTCATTATAGATAAACAGTTATCCATATGCACACTACTCACGTCCTCGTTCCTTTTCCGATCAAACACATTCGATGTTGTTTCGAAACTTAGCTGATACGCAACATGGTGTCAATGGGGTAGATAATGGCATACAATAATCTCGCAGGTAAATCAGAGAGCACAGATGAACGGAACTTGCCGTAACGTAGCGATGAAATGCATGTACTTTACATGGATATATCTCTGTCATTGTATATTGAGTGATAATCCTATGGCAGTGAGGAAATGGTATACAAATACCCTGAGTGTGAATTATCATTAACGTTTGGGCAATTCTAGGGTCACATTATTTTGTGTATTTAGAGAAATTTATAGAATGCACTCATACAAATATGATTGATTAACCATCGTGTTAGTGAACCTGGCAGTTCATGTTTTAATTCACGTTGTATTAAGTCTATACTGGTCAAGAGAACTGACCCACCATTTAGTATTATGAGAAACTTCACAACATTGTAACCGAATGTTCTGATACAATCAAAGTACTTTTGACAGGTGTACTTGCTTTTTTCGATGCATTTGAATAGAATTGTTAAAACTAAAATTAACAGAAGATAGATTCAGTAGCGTTTCGGAAACTATGTGAAATAAAACTAGTGAATAAGCACTGTTGACCAGTATATATGAAATAATAAAACATGTCATAGTCTGATTGCTATGAAAGTTTACTGTCCGAGTCTAGCAGACATATTTACATCAAACCTTACTATGTGTGAATCCAAATATGTTTAAAACCATTGAACTTTTAACCACTAAGTGCTTCGCAATCTTGCTGTTTATGTCGAGAAAAGTTTTGATGTCAGGAAAAATAAGTTTTAATTAATTAATTAATGTAGTAAAATATGTTAAGTAGAATGTGTTAAGTTGCGATAATTATAAAATATCGCGTATAAGATTATTTGGATTTTCGCTATTGTTGCTAGTGTGCATTATAACCCTGCTGATATCCTTGTATTTTGTTCGATAAGGAATGAGCGTTAGGGTTGATTTTTAAAAATCGTACTCGAATATCTATTATATATAATATTTAGGTATATTTAGCTGTCGTCCTTATATATTGTTCATGTAAGGATACAGCGTTAGAGTTAATGCATAAACTATGACTATTAATATATATAATGTGTTATAACTGAAATAGTATAGAACTTGCATTTTAGCATATACTTAACAAGCATGTGCATTAATAGCATAAAGCTTATTTCAACTAGGTATATCGATATCTGTATTTTAAAACGATCATTTTTACTATGTTCGTTATTTCCTTTCTGTCATCTTTGATGAACAAATTTGAATTAAAGTATATTTAAGTATCCATGTTAAACTGACTGTCGCTTATTATGTTAATGAAAAGTGTACATATGTTTATTTTGAACATGGACTATTACTGTCTATTTCAAAAGTGTATTGTATATAACTATGTTGTGAAATAAAACTTCTGTCCAAATAAAGGATTAAATTTAACTGCGTGAGCCGGTCTTATGTCTTAGTTGTTGGACTTGTTGGCTTACAATGCAATCTCAGGGCTTGATAATTGTTCTCCTTGATTACTTGATCTTCCACCCCTGAATCATCGTATTAATCCTATTCCTTTAAAGTATCAAAGTATTAATGTTTTTATGGAAATTACAATCTTTAATTTTCAAATTTAAATATGTCAATATATGAATCGTATTTTCAAATTTGTGTTGAAAATTCGCAATAACCCTTGATTAAAACAACAAACACTGGTTTTCACTTCATCTGCATGATTTATGTATCGCAAGTAAGACTGTTACTATTGTTGCAGAACATATCGGCACAGAAAGATATCAATAGCTAATTACTGTTTATATTTACTGTTGGATTTATGTTAATAAATGGTTACAGTAATGTAGTTTTGTTATCATTTTAGTGTATACCAATTGTACACTGAGTGTATATAGTTTGCATCCTTTTGATGGTCATGCTTAAATACTTGATTTATACTCTGTCTTTAAATCAATACTGGTTGTGTGCAAATGTTTCATATTCATTTAGTACACATTTCAAGTAGGCGTCAACATAGCAGTAATTTTTATCATTAAAATGCCGGACTCAACAAACATCTAGTTGAAAAAAAGCGACTGAATTAAGTAAAATGAAGGCAAATCCCGCTTATAGTTACATTATCCTGTATCGCTAATGATAATCGTAGACTTCGTTTACAGACCTCAGTTTATCTGAAACCTTTGTAAGGGAGATAACTGTGTTTGGAATAGTCTAGATTACTTTTATAGCAGTCGTCTTTCTTCATTTACGATATATCAGTTATAAGAACAAGATACAGTCACTCTGACATTCAGTTTAGTCATCTTTGTCGAATCTCTTGCACATTTAAATCTTACTCCTTGTACACTTTCAGACTCAATTTAAAATAATTCAAATCATTCTGCTTCTACTATGTAATTTGTTGCAAACACGACATCAGAAGCTATGCAAATTTTGATTTATAATTTAAATATCACCATAAATACGTGTGTTATACCGATCGCAGGGAATGCGAGAGTCAAAGCATGGAACATTGTACTTTTTAAAGTTGTTTTAAGTTAATGATATTAAGGTTACGACTAACGTAGCTTATGACGATTTCGACAATGAACAGTACGTACTAGATATATACTTTTGTGGTCCCCGGCCAATCGGTTTTCATGCACGCTATTTGGATTTCATAGCAGACCTGTATTGATTTTTTTGAAATTATATCTGTTTCTCAACGATGCAATTTTTATTATGAAACTAATATACAGTTGCTGTTGTAATTAGTTTTACCAAGACTTCAGACTGCCAAATACACATAAAACACTGTAAATTGACATTAAATGTGACAATAAAGAATTTCATTTTATTAAATTAATAAATACGAAGCTGAAATCAATGAGCTGATTATAAGATCTGACATTCTGGAGGAATTTGAAGGTGCAATAATGTCTTGTAAAATAACAATAAAAACTAAACTAATTTCATTTCACTGCAACAGTAAGTGTTACTACAATACTGTATCTCATGTTAATCAACAAAACAGGCGGAATGTATGGTAGATGATTTCCTATAGTCCGATAAAATGTTATTTATCTGAAATCCCTGTGCAATGAAATACTTAATTGGATGTAATTCATGCGAAGACAAATTAACACTATCAAACGTTACAGTGTTTTTACATAAATAATCAAAACAGAGTAGACGAAGGAACTTTTATTCTCAAGCAATTTAGTTTGTTTTGATTGAAAAATAAAACATTCCGTGCCAATATATAACCAGCTTACTGTACCAGTGAGTACCTACGACATATATTTATATATAACAGAAATGCAAATCCGCACATTTATTTCGACACTATGAGTTATTCGTGACAAAAAGTCATTATTTTCGACGACTCATTTGGAATATAAGATGCAAAAATATGACAGTTCTAATAAACTTTTGATATAAACTCGCAATAATAGTGCATGTCGTTAAAACTTTCTATGAAAGAACATACATATTCTCAGTTACGCAAACGATACAATACAATTTAGGCGAACTCAATGATTCCCACTATGGTGTACCTAATCTTGTCTAACTGTTGCTGATAATGTTCGTTCTTTAGACGATATATTAACATTATCATTATCCATCGTTTTTTCTTTACAAGCATCTACTACCACCACTGCCATCGTCGCCATTATCGCATTACCAGCAGCAAATAATAATCATCGTCACCATTCTTATCATAACCATCATCGTCATATATCATTTGTCACCATCACCATCCGAACTGCTAATACTACGACCGTAATTACCAATTTACTCATCAACGCTAATAATATATAAATAGCATCATCATCATATTCGTTTTTCTCAGATTCAAAATTATTTTTATTTAGCTATATCATAACATCAATATCATCACCATCGTCATTTTCATAATTATCAACAACAATACCATCAATATTATTATTATCAAAGTCATCACTATTAATAATATCACTACCATTGCTCCATCATCACCACTATCAACATTGTTATATCTACCAACCACATGATCATGTTCACCAACATCCCTATCAACATCATCATCACTTTCATCAACAACCATGCCATTATCGCCAGCATCGTTATTATCAACATCTTTAGCGAAATCACAATTTTCATCAATCTCCTCATCAATAACCTAAGTATCATCTTCATCATTACTTTCATCATAATCCCCATATCTTTAATCACACCACCAACACCTTCATTATACTCACACATAGTCAAAAGTTATTCGACATTCTTTCATGATCGTTTCGTTTTAAAACGCTGTTAAGACGGAATTAATATGTAGTTCAATAAGAATAAATATAAAACGTACATTACAAATATATAAAAAAAAGAAAGTCGATCATTACTAAAGATGTAATTACCATGAATGAAACCGTACTTACGTTAGGAAAATGAATTCAAATGTTACAACATTCGTTGGTACGAATAGAACTCAAGGTAATGTTTTAATCAAAAGCCTGTCGGAAATATAAACAAAAACATGTTGTGTTTCTACAATAACCTCGGCTTGATTCTGTCTAAACAAACGACTCATTTATTTTATCTCCGGATTAACATTCCTTGCAGAAAATGCATCATTTTATTTTGATTTTGTTGTATAAAATGTAATTATTTCTAGACAGGCCGTTGCGATTGCTATTTGTGGACAGGATCTCGCTTATTTCAGTTCTACAGAACATAAATGATAGACGTTTATAACAAATTGCACCGCTGAGACTCAATTTCGAATCAGCATTTAATAAATATTAATAAACAAAAATAACACGATTGATTATGTTCAAAATGTAATGAAAAATAATCGCTGCCGATATTACATAATGCAATATGCCAAATGAATTTGTAGATTTGAATTACATGGTGATTTATGCAGTATGTGAAGCGTTGTTGTGAGTTTGAGTATTTTCCCATTTCAATTGGCAATAAAATATGTTTTAATTCGAAGTTCATCATGCAAAATGATTCGTCCATTTGAATTGTGTATATGTTTTATCCTGTCTGCCTGTGTATGTTGTACAACGTGTTAAATATGTCGTACATTAATACGTAGCCTGTTAACAATTAGCTATATTAATTACTAGTTATTTCTTTAATATATTTGTACTAACGGCATAAGGTTACAAAAAAAGTAATATGTATGTGTTCACATTTATCATTATATCGCTGACCTGAGAACTTTGCCATTTTGTCTGGATTAGACCAATGCTATTGTATCTAGAGGGAGCAAAGGCCTGTCCACCAACGACTATGTTATTTGACGGAACGTAATAATTTATAAATTATTAGCTCTTGCGTCTATCTCATGTAGTGACCGGAATCAATTATAGCATCGCCCACTAACGACCGTGTATTTTGACGGAACTTACTAATGTAAACCATTTATAACAATTGGACATAATCTACGTGTTTTTAGAAAATACCTCGTATTTAAAACAGCTTGTACGAGCACTATCTAGTGAAATAATGACATATCAACTTTATAATATGCTTAATTCGTTATGCTAACTTTTTCCTTCCAAATCCATTATACTAGATGGCATTCTGTATTGTAGGCGATGGTAGTCTCCGGTAAAGGTAGTCTCCGGTAATGGTACATTGTGTCGATTGTAGTCTCCGGTAATGGTATATTGTGTCGATGGTAGTCTCCGGTAATGGTACATTGTGTCGAGTGTTGTCTCCGGTAATGGTATATTGTGTCGATGGTAGTCTCCGTTAATGGTACATTGTGTCGATGGTAGTCTCCGTTAATGGTACATTGTGTCGAGTGTTGTCTCCAGTAATGGTATATTGTGTCGATGGTAGTCTCCGTTAATGGTACATTGTGTCGATGGTTGTCTCCGGTAATGGTATATTGTGTCAATGGTAGTCTCCGGTAATGGTATATTGTGTCGAGTGTTGTCTCCGGTAATGGTATATTGTGTCAATGGTAGTCTCCGGTAATGGTATATTGTGTCGAGTGTTGTCTCCGGTAATGGTATATTGTGTCGATGGTAGTCTCCGGTAATGGTACAATGTATCGATGGTAGTCTCCGGTAATGGTATATTGTGTCGAGTGTTGTCTCCGGTAATGGTATATTGTGTCGAGTGTTGTCTCCGGTAGTGGTATATTGTGTCGATGGTAGTCTCCGGTAATGGTACAATGTATCGATGGTAGTCTCCGGTAATGGAACATTGTGTCAATTGCAGTCTCCGGTAATGATACATTGTGTCGATGGTAGTCTCCGGTAATGGTACAATGTATCGATGGTAGTCTTCGGTAATGGTACTTTGTGTCAATTGCAGTCTCCGGTAATGGTATATTGTGTCAATTGCAGTCTCCGGTAATGGTACATTGTGTCAATTGCAGTCTCCGGTAATGGTACATTGTGTCAATTGCAGTCTCCGGTAATGGTACATTGTGTCGATGATTGTCTCCGGTATTACACTGCAAAACTAGGCTTTTCCTGTAACGGTACACGCCCGATACTGTATACATTTTTACTCAATACGTGTGCCAACTCTATAAATTGTTGTAATGATATTTTAAGTATATATAACTATAATAACATTTTTCGTAACAAAGCAATCTGTGAATTATTTTCATTGACTGTTGTTAATAACTTTTCTTACCATCAACAAAGGCATGACAGCACATACATTTTTATTTAGCTTTTCATTCTTTGTCCTTGATACAAAGTTCGTCATTTTGGTCAGTGGTATTTCTTTTATTAAAATGCAATAAAATACCTTTGACTATCATGGTTGACTGTTCTATCTCATGTCGTGTAAAAAGTATCTGGCATCTGTATGTATAACTTGAATTTATATATATTTTCCCATATCAACAGATCTTTTCATGTGGTTGTTAATTTAAACATGCACACCGGCACGAACTATAAAATCGCGCCTAAATCATTCGTAACACCTGAATAAACTCACAGTACATTTATTGCACGCCATTGTAGATTTGGTAGACGAATTAAGTTACAATCTGACCTACTTGCCTATAGATATTCATGTTCTTTTTGTTAATGCGATATAACTGACTTCTGCTATAAACGGTATATGCTTTAAATTTCCAGTGTGATAACCACGTTCATGTCAGATATATTATGCTTGTTTTGTGAATTAATATGAATTTATATATATATCTGCTGTGAATTGTTTGCGTGAATTATGTAAAAGGGAGAGAATAAGTTGCTACAGGGAACGCCACATACAGAATACTTCGTGGGAATGGATACAGTGAATGCACCGAACTGAATTCATTCGATGTTTTCGCTGGAAATCCCCAGTGTGGTAATTTATTCTAATCCGAACACATACAATTTATACCGACTGTATCTAGAAATGCATTGACTGCACTAATCCCTTTCATCATAAATATTGTCATTTTCAATTCACGGACAATTTCTGTTAGAGGAAGCGCCATTTAAGAATAACCTTTAATTAATGTGCAAGTATAATGAACATGCATGTATAAATTAACCACGCAAATATTGAAACACAAATATAACCGATTGCAGGAATAGTTCAAAAAGTATAGTACCGGTTCTACATTTCAGAATTATGGTAATATAAATATGTAGTTTGAAATAAGAATTACACATTTACACGATTGTTGTACGCCTAGCGTTAAAATGGGAAGGCCTTGTATCTCTATAAAGTGTCCCAGGTGCATGTAATGCTCAGTAACGCTATCGTAGAACTGTTCGGTATGGAAACGTCAACATTTCTCATGATATTCACCTGATGAACACACTATATCATATCGCTCGTTTTATTTTTTATCTTATTATTTAGTATGTTGCTTAAATATGTAATATATAGTAAATTGCTGTTATTTTAGATGTTAAATACCCCTTTCCCCATGTGTAATGCTTTCACTTGATGTGGTATTCATGTTATACCCCCCCTTTCGACCTATTGTTGGTAGCTTTCTTGGCTTGTTCTGTGATGTTTTGCATCTACTACATCCACCCTGGTTGTCCAGGCGAGGACATTTCATGCGCCCCTGTTACCATGTGTGTTTACCATTGCACCTCCTCAGTACATAATGTTTTGTGAACTGTTGTTTACTCCGGATCTGTGTGGGAAGGCAATGTCCTGTGTATCTGGCATTCACTGTAGAAACCTTATCTCTCGTTTTAAGTTTATACGTGATATCATATCTTGCCACGTAATATACTGAACTTACTACATACTATAAATAACTTTATTCATGACATGTTTAAGACATCGTTTTAAGCCTTGTACGAAATACCAAAAAAGACAATGGGCGTCATAAAACTCCGCCTTCTAATCGTGACTGCTAGAAATATTAATCAATCCAATGACCGAATTATTCATTGGTATTGATGTAAACAGAAGTACCATATTCTGACCACCTCTTGTATCTAGTATGTCAGTTCTGACAGTTAATCATTTATGTGTTGCTAATTAGTATCCACGTCATCATTAGTGTTCTTGTACACTGTTATAAGTTCATGCAAATATACCCCCTTGTGGAAACTTATCCATGACCACGAAACAATATTTACCACCCTTGCAACGTATTGTAGTAAGTGTAAGACACAATGCCTACTTTCTAGTATATAAGTGTTCTGTTTTATGTGATATGTCAATGGCAAGCTTTTCATTAATCAATTTCCAGGAACGCTAAATCCGAGCAAGAAAATGGCGGAATACTTTATTCTAATCCGTGCTTTTAAATCGTTATTTTCATTATAGCCCGACTAATGATTTCTCGTACAGCGCAGCGACCTAACGTCATGTTCGTGTAAAATTAACTGATATAAAGTTGATTAAGGTAAACTTAATCGGTCATTTGTTTTTATTTTTGGAAACCAGCCGAAATAGTTAACGATGTTTTGTTATTCAATATATATCCTACTTCATATCTTTCATTTTATGTTCAACTTGGTTTTCTGCATGCCTCTGGCTAGCGATTTCACCTGAGTGCATACGGTAGACTCGGAAAATTTACATACATGGAAAAACACACAAAAACATGTGCATTTAAGATCAAGTGTATGACAAAGTTAAAGGTCGATATATTTGTCAAAGTATGTACTAGGTTATTTGCAATGATGACAGAAGCCGTACGTTCATCAATTTCGTGTGTGCAGTTAAAATAATAAAAACATCAAATTACGGAGTTCGAAAATGTGATAAATAGTTTGCATCTGCCCTTACGATGTTTTAAGATTTACTACCCTACACGCTAAGAGTATTGATATCAAATTTGGAACTAGCACGGACAGAATGAAACATAGAAAGATAGTTGCATGACGGCAACAATTTACCTGACACAAAATTACGAAGTTTAACATATTCCTATAGTGCAACAGCATATGACACATAACAAGTATTAAGAAGACTAGTGTTCAATGTTATCTTCGGGAAGTTGTGCTTGCGTGTAACAATTGTCTCCTTTTAGCAAGAAAAAAGCATGGTTTCCACAAAAACAACTGTTTTGATTTATAACCAATATTTATTTGAAAAGTGATTATGTACGAACCCATTGCAGTTTACACTGCAGAGGTAGAAAGGCGAGGCTATGATATGTATACAAATTGTATGTTTAAGTGAAAACAAACATAATTATGTTAAAACATCAGACGGCAGCAAGATGAACGAAAATTATCTGCTAAGGGAAATGGAGGTTTATTTAATGTTAAAAATAAAAAACAGAAATATCTGCCACTCCAACCATTTACCTCTAGATCAAGGGGATGACTTTCAACAACAATTGTTCATATATTATACTTCATATATTAGTATATTTTACGATATATTTATCACTCATGTTTCACCAAAATGTTACACAATATGCTTTTGTTTGACTGCAAATGTTTCGGTTTCTATAAAAATGAAACGATCTGTGAGTGAGCGTAGCTAAGTATGGTTGTGCCATCAGAACTAGGCCCTACTTTGGCAGAAAACAGTTTCCCTTTCCGCATACGTCCAACAATTCGGTCTTTTGATGTCATAAGTAAAAACTGTTTTCTTGTTGTTCACGTCACATATTGTAAGTACAATCGACCAAAAAGGAGCGTGGCAAAATAACTGAATACAGCGTGTGAACACTGCTGTCATACTTTAAATACAATCGCTATCAAACCTACCCTTTTCAAAAGTTTTACGTACACGACTTTGTTGAGTGTACGTTATTATTAACAGTATTTGTATACGTCAATTTCTCAAATGGTATCGTTGGTAGTGAATTATTTTTAGATTTATAATTGTATTACGATATTGTGTTAGGCCAAATTAATAAATTATATTTGAATTCATTATTATTGCAAACAGTATCAGGTTGTCGGTCATACCCATCAACATTACTGATATTTCACCCAACTATTTGTCACTGAAACGATAAGAATGGAAATCAAATTAAGTAAGCATGTATATTAGGAATATGTGTATTTAAAAAGTATGTCTTATGAATTAATTTGAAAGTGCATGTTTACTTATAATCTACGGATACATTTTAATATTCAATTTACTAAGCATTGGAATTATTTTAGAATTGTACAGACGCCGATGCCGCTATATGTTCCTTTGGGGAGCATACTTATATTTAACAATTGATTGAAAAAATAGAATCTACCACTTATATATTAAACTAGATTATGAATAAATTAATAAAGCTAAATAAGCAATATTACCTGTTGTCTCGCTCGCATATGTAGTTGTATTTCTCTTGACAAGCCCCGTCGTTCCAATGGAAAAGATAACCTTGATACAGCATGCCGCAATGTTCGAAGTTTTTATGATTGTCCGGTTGACCTGGGAACCAATCTGTGAAGCTCCCCCCGATTAAACGTTGACCACTGTTCATCCAGACCCATGTACCTTCTTCTTCCACATCCGATAAGGCAATCCAATAACTTTCTATAAGGACAAGCAGTTCATAGTTAACTTATATATTCATGTTTACACTGCGTTTTACTTTGATAATAAATATACATTCTAAAGCCCTAAAAGGCAGTATTTATCTACTTACATTGCAAAGAATGCGTCATATATGTATGTCATACATGTACAATAAGCCATTTTACACCAGATGGTCGACATTTATAGTCAGTTTCTGTTTCAGTTTTTGAACAAATACCTGACGCAAGTCATCATAATTCCAGAACCCCATTACTTGTTTTTCGTCTTTTTAAGAAAAACAACTTTAAAGTTTTACTTTCCTGTGGATGTATTACATACGGGGTTCTGGAATTCACATAACTTAAATAAATTGCAATATCATAAACCCGTACGTAACAAAACTACAGGAGGGTAAAATTTAGATTTGTTTTTCTAAACAAGACTGTCAACCCGTATTCCTATCTGAAGTATTTAAATTTCGAAATCCGTGCATGCTTACTCAAAAAGTACATACACAATTATATTATAACAGTGTACATGTGAAACATATTGGAATAAATTAGATAAACGTGAAACTAGTGACTCAGTGTATTGAGAGATTATAATTCAAAACATGTATAGCAGAATAAACAAACACGTTTAGGAGTAATCACAAACACATATTGTAATTTGTACATAGTCCTTGAAATATGTTTAAAGAAAACCAGTTTAGCATCTGGACCTGTCCAATTGGTTTCATGACACAATGTAACATTTAAATAATAGTTTCCCATTCAAATACCGAATGAAAGATTATGGAACGCCGCATGTACATACAGGACAGTGCCTCCTCATACAGATCCCTGGTGAACATCAACCTACGAAACATTAGGGATTACTGAGGTGTAAGGGCAAAAATCGATGGGGATGGGGAACCAATGACCTGGCCGACCGACTATCAAAAACAACCATGGATAATTTAAGGGGACAGCTGGTGGGATAGAAAGGGATATAATGGATGCAGAAATTCTAATTGCAATTATGTCCGAGCACTTGAAGCGAAAAAGTTGCGATGGTAAATTAATGTTACTAGTTCCTAAATCATGTTTGAAAAAAAACAGATATGCAACGAATTGACAGGACAGCTATTTTGGTCTGAGAATTGTTGTAAAAAATATTACTTGATCCCAGCTGTCCTGCTTGTGTTTTTAAGTATGTGTTTTCAGCCGCATCCTCAATTTCGACGAGTTTTCCTTTCATGAACTGACACATTGTCTGAAACCGGAACGAATGTCATTTTCATTTGATGCTTAGCATTTAATGGACATAAAAGACTTCAATCGAACTTTATGGCGGTGTGTAAATGGTTACTTAGAGGATACATAACTGAACAGTTATGTAATAATTATGCTATTTTGTTGACACGCCTGTGTGTTTGTCCTATATGAATGAATATTTTCAAATAGCAAATCCATTTATAGTCGTATGTCTTAATACAATATTACTGAACATTTTCATTATTTTAATACGAGTGTTTGCAGTCAAATCTTACTGTTGCATCAGCCCACGTTTCTGGTTCTCTGCTAAAGAGGTAACAATTTGAGCAGTGTGTAGTCCATCCGTCAGGACAACAAACACCTGAAGAAAATAACAAAATTACAACAGCTGATCTAAAGTAGTCATCATTAACTTCCAACATCTTGAAAATGTTTCCTTTGTACTAGATGTTCAACATCAATAATTGATATGTATGCATACACATCGATACATTGAACACGAAGACATCTATTTTGAAAAGTTACAAGTGAATTGTGACATTAACGTTAATGTGACGTTGTGACGTGCGCCACATATTCTACAGAGGCTCTTGAGAAAATTGCATTATTGTATTATTTTTGATGTAACTGCACTAACTTTAAAGTTGTTTGTATAACGCATCGCAAATTGTTCGAAAATATAGTGATATATTTATAATTTTGTTATCCGCATTATTCTTCTTAAAATCGAAAGCGTCTTTTTGGACATCCCTCGTATAAACAACGCCACATATACAACCACAATAAGAGTTACAGGTTGAGAGGTGGAACTAAATTCAAAAGTATGGGATGGAGAGGGTCTTTGTTATTATCAAAGGACAGAGTGCATTAACAAACAGTTCGATAAGAAGTTACCGCACTGTTAGTTACCGCTCTATTGAGAAAAGCGACATTTCATATGAACAGGATTGGTTCAACGTCATATGGTTCACAATCACACGTGCTACATTTATTTGATTTGTTAAACTTCTAGGGGCTTTCAATTTCACAATCACGGCGCAATCCATGTCGGCCTGTGTGCATACGTCACTCGGATATCTTATTTAATATTGACTAAATTAAATAGCATAGTGTTGCATACATTATGTTTTACTTAAAATGTTCAATATAGGAACACATTCGTTCATTCAATATTGGCGTTTACTCAATTGTAGAAACAATCTATGATTGTTCTACTCGCAAGGAAAAAATACCGATTGGTTTTCATCGATGAAAATATAATCTGGGTCGCGCCAATTTTCCTAAGTCGGTCACGTGACTGCAAACAAACAATTTTTAAGGATGGCCTTATGTCATTTACTCTCGTTGGAACGACGTGCGTTTTTCGAAATGTTTCGGACATTTTATTTTGGTCGGCGACGACGCAAGATTACAAGCAATAATCAACGTCATATCGACATCGGAGCCTGCTGGGAATGGCTTATATGCCTGATTATATAACACACCCATTTCTTCTGATGTTAGTCGACATATTGATTATTTTAAGTATATTTTTCTTCCGCCCTGTTACCGCCAAAACAGTTACCCTCCAGCCGGACATTTCAATCTGTCCCGGAAGCCACTGATAAAATATTTTAATCTACATATCAGTTAGATTTCAATTGTATCAATATAGTGGAATCAGCAAATGGTTTAGATCACAAACTTTGAACAATGCACAACATGCACTTGCAATATAGCACAGAGTCAGCTGTCAACTTCTTCAATGGCATGTGTAGGATATTATTGTATAATGGAAGTAAAGACAGAAGCTCCCTAGAGTAACAAGAAAAGATGTTAAAAAATAAAGTGTGAATTGAGGAAAACTTCTTAGTACAGTAAAACCTCACTTAAAGACAACCTCAATAATAAGACCACCTCAAAATTAAGAACATAATTTTCAAGTTCATCTAACTGTTTTGTTCTTTATATAACCTCAATATTCCGACCACCTCAATATTAAGAGCAGTTTTCAAGGGTCCCAATGGTGGTCTTAATATCGAGGTTTTGCTGCATACAGTCAAAATACTTACAGACACAAAGTACAGCGGACAAAGCAAATACACCAAACCACTTCATATCTCAACGATCTTGTTCTGTCTTATCTGAAAATATAAAATTGAAATGTAATAAAAAAGGTCAAATGAAGGTTACATAAGGTACGCATTAGTATCACGATTGAGAATGTAGGATATAGAAGGGGAGATAACTCGTGACAATCTACTGTTATTGACAGAAATACAAAATTTCAAACCAAACCTTTTCTGCAGATTTACATTGCATAATTATGAAATACGGTGATTTGTTTTTAGACTATTGGAAATATTCATTACATTAACAACATTATGGTACGGAGCCCCTAAAATTGTTTTCGTGCAATTCGTAATTACGAAATAATCAGAGTAGTTCTCACTTTCTTTCGCAATTACATAAAGATACTTCGTTATTACGAAGTCATTTGTGGCATCTAACCAATTATTATTTTTATTACGATGTGTATTTTGTAAATGCGAAATAACATTTCACAATTACGAATTATTGTATTTACGAATTTTTTGTTTTGGTCTTACGAACTTAACTACGATTGCTACATATCAAAAAAGTGTAAGGTGTCAGTTAGGGGCTCCGTACAAGGGACTCGTTTTTGTTATCATGGTGTTATTAACTAGCACATACATTTATCTTTTATTGACCGAATTTCGCAATATTACACCAAATAAAGCATCCTTCTTCTTATACTTTAAGTGAAACTCCTGATTTAGCTATTTGACCAACTTCAATGTAAATATGTATATACAAATTCGAATTGGAAAGCTAGCTCTAAACTGGGATCATTAAGTATTTAAGATGGAGTCTTCGATCGTGATGCAAAAGTGAAAAAAAAATTGTTTCGAGAAAAGATTTCGGTTATTATCGTATGCAGTAGTGGCACTATCATGATCTTTCCTTTTAAATGAAATTATTATGTAGCGGAATAAAAAGTATTGTCACGCAAAATATGTATTCCATGAAAAGTTCTCTTTCTATCATTATAATTTTGGGAATTAAATGAGATATTTATTCGGTTATGTTATGCAGAAATATGCTACCATATAAAAGTTATAAATCGCGTTTACAATGCACTTGCAATGTTATTATCATTCTAATGTTATCATTAAGTTCTGCTGTTGGAGTCTGTTGTGTCTAATTTTACACCGACGGTGAAGAATGTAACGCAGCCTTATCATAACATTAGATCAATCGTTTGATTTTCCACGAGTGCATGTTATACGTCTAGTTTCATTACAGGGCAGTTTGGGATAGTTCATTTTCAGTTTGGACGAACGAAGAAATTAGCTCTTCGTCGTACCGGGTATCATCAGTATTAACGTGGAAACGCGATAAATGAGCACAATGTACGGCGCGTTAAACACAGAAAGTACGGAGTGAAAGCAGGACTAAAGACTTCGAACCGACAGTGACAAAAATACCCTCGAGGATGTAAACCTGGTTGAAGGATAAAACAAACTGCACATTCATCATAAATTACCCAAATAAAACGCACGTTGAAAATATGAAATTCCTGCTTTAAAACTTTTCAGAATAAGAGGCGGCGAATACTTAATGAAATGAATGAATTGTGCAGAACACAGTTATGTAAATACCAGTGGACCAGTCTAATATGTATTCGCTGACTAATCACAAGCCAGATCATGTCCTGCACAATAGTTTGGGGTCAATTTTCATATCGAAGTTTATCCTGAAACTTAATTATTCACGTTATAGTCCAATCAAATTTCAGAATATTAAATACTGAAGCAAAATCCTTTATTTTGTTATTGTGTCCACACTTTAGTTTAACCTCGTTTCTTAAGTTTTTGTGAACACTCATTGTATGTCGATGGTCCTGATTGCATATGACAGGTGCACATGAATTGGTGACGATTCATCGCGCGACCATAGTTTTAAATATGATTAGTTGTTGTTGAATTAGTTGCGTTGTGGGCCATCAATGTTTTTGTTCTATACTTATACTGACGACCTTCAACCAATAGACGCACAGGCGTATTTTACCATTTGTGCTGTTTAAATACATAAAACACACAATCTTGTTGCGTCTATAAAATATGTGAGCGTTTTTTGTTGGTTGTGGGGTAGTCCAGCCACGGACGTCGCATCTCTATACTGTCGCTGTACAACGAACGACGCGTGTAAACGTCGGAGTACAGAGACATGTATGCGGGGCTAGTTATGGGGCTACACCGTTTTTTAACAACATCTGTTCCGTACATTTATGCGAAGTAGAGGACATGGTAATGTTGGATGTTTTGACAAATTGTCACGAAAAACACATGCGTCATCAAGGTTTAAAACTTATGTTCAATAGATTCTTAGCTTCCTATCTCACTATAATATTAGTTTTACTTCCACTAGTTATGCCCGGTTAAGTTGATCACGCTAGATGAATTAAATGCACATGTTTATTATGAAACAGATTTTATCTAAAAAATACGATTGTTTACTGAATGATACATTGACATTGTTTTATTTTTAGGAGTGTGTAAACCCTGGTACTACACGGCTGCAAACAAAAAAGGAATTTACCAGATATTGCTTACTATCATGCCGACAGTATCATCACCGCTTTGATTTTAAAAAATGCCGAAGCCAATCATATGACAATTCAGACCGTCTGATTGATCATGTGATGAATAAGTTGTCCAAATCCGCCCAGCACATGTATTCAAATTTCAGAACTAAGTGGCTTGCAATCAATGATCCTAAAGGGCTAGCAAGTATAACATCATAGATGAAGTGCGGGGAAACTGTATACAGCCGTCACACATGCACTTATTTTAAATTCAACTGTATTTCTAATTGGAATATCTCTAACCTCCATTTTTACTGACCTATATATTGATCCGGTTATTTGTTTAGTATTGAACTTTAAACTCGGTCTGTATTTGTATACAATTAAAGAATGATACAATAAAAAAACGTTAAATGTACAGTAAAGCGTTAATACTTGATAGATAAGAAACATTTTATCCCTGTTGAAGTCAATAATCTTAATTGTATCGAAATTACATAAAAAGCACAATATTCATGAGAAATACGTATACTACATCAGACGCTTGTACCATAGATGTCTAATGAGCTGAAGATAATTTATTAAAAGGGATGAAAACATCTATTTTTAAGTTTGGAAAAAAATCGAAAATATCTCGCAAGATATCCGTTGTCACAAATCTCAATACTTCGTCCCTGAAAGGTGTGAAAACGCGGGGAGTGAGAAGGCAAAATCGATACTCCGTAACTAACAGTGTGACACGTATGCGTTTGCTACAATTTGTCTGTCTGTAGTACAAATAGTAAATGAAAAGGTTTATGACAGTCGTTAATCTCGTTCGCGTGTTCGAGAATTTAGGTATATTTAAATAGACAGATAAAGTATATTGTTATTGTACTAAATTTTAAGTTTTAACATTGTTGTATTCGAATAGAGTGCAACTGTATGTTAAGTTAAACTTCAATTTATCACATATCCTATTAGAATGTTCGAAACAACACGTTTTCTTAAACATAATTGAAATGATTGATATTTGTGTCAGTACTTAGCAAAAAGAAAACACAATCCGAACTAGTACTAATGTCAGATTGTAGGCCTAGTAATGGTACGAAATATACACGACAAAATACGAAACACGTAACGAATGCTACGTTCGATTAACCGGTGAACATTTCGAAAGACTAAACGGTTAACCGGTTAGCACAATAACCGAATATTGACATCCCTAAGTATTATTCTAAGTCGTATGTTTTTGTTTGGCAAAATGTTGTAAACTTAGTTTGCCCCCTTAACAATTGCTACATGTAAGATGTAAGGTTGTGTCAAACGAGCCAGACATTTGTATGTATAAGTAAAAAAATCGTCATTTTAAACTCGTATTTTTTCATGTACTTGAACTGTCTTTCTAACACCCTGAGTAAAACATCAGTATTAACAAATACGTATTAATAAATTACTACTACAAACAGTTAACTCTAAGTGAGACACCAGGGCGCGCGTAAAAAAACGTAAAAAGGCGTAAAAATGTTCAACAAAAATTGCAATCATTAGGTTTACTGCCGTCAGTCTGTGAGAATATATCGTAACCAATAAATATTCCACATAATTTATATTCGCCAATCATCTGTCATCCTTTCAACTCATGATGCTCAAAAAGCTTTTCAGAGGAGATGTTGACATTTTAAATGGACCATGTATAGGACATACTTGTATACTGCTGTTTGGTATTCATATGCCAATAACCAGTTAGGACACACTTTTATTATATCATAAGTGTATTTTATGACAATTATACCCGATGACATATTTTAGAACATAAGCTTATATTTTGGTTTTAGCATATCAGGAAATACTTCCACCTTTCAATGTAAATTAAAATGTGTATCCAGTATCCAGACAAATAACACTACCGCCATATAGTTTCACAAACAGAAGATAAAGCCATTCTGTGGTAAACACATGCTTCACATCCTATGCGAGTATACATTTCAGGTTGTCTGGAGGTATCAACTCGCTTTACTCGTTGGTAAGAGACATAAGTTTTTAATTCTAACATATTTGTATACTCCCTTAGTACATTACCCACTGTTTGTGTCACTTAATAGTTATTCAAACATATCATTGGAATTCGAAAATTTAGCAAATACATGTTTTGATATTTTGATAGATTAATCGCTGATCACAAATCAATTTGAGATTTAATTTTTGTATCGCGGTAGTCACTAATATCATAAGTGATTAATCTGCTTCGAGAGATAATTATATGTTGCTAAGGTTTTGTTAACCCCTTGCTCTCAACATTTTATTTTGCGATATCACCTCGGAATAAAATACAAAATCAAAACAGTTACGAACATTAAGGTTGTCTAAAATAAGAACAATCAGTCTAATCTTTATTCTATAACAGTCACTCTATACGAAGTTAAATAAATATTTATAATTAATTGAATAATATGTATGTGTTTACCTGTTCAATCCTTTAGGCGGGAATGAATTTAGTGCAGGTGTCGTCTTTAAATAACTTCCTAGGTGTAAATGCGCAGTTCCGATCTATCAAACATACACATGTATTAAAATCTTAACAATTCTTTATGCAATATAATGCTCTTCATACGTAATGCGTTTATGTTGTACAATCTTCAATAACACAGGTCCTTTGATGTTTGTGGAGTGGAGGCTTTTCACGCCGATTTTTCAACATCAGTTTCGAACGGCGGTCATTTGATTAAACCAATGTTATTGAGTTACCGACCAGTACTGACCCACTACCATTACAAAACAGCTGACTACTGCTTCACATGAATACGAATTGGAGGACAGGCGACCTTGAATGCATAATCGTCAATCAAATTGTGACGGAAAACATACTCCTCATCCATAGGTCAAAGTTTTGGCCTTAAGTTTGGTAGCCAAGTGCTTAATCGACTGACCAAACCGTTTGTCTTAGGGCTTTAGTATATTTATGAAGCTTTATGATTTTGGTTAAAGATTTGGATGAATAATTCATTCTAGAAATTATTCGTAAGCATGTGATGAAAATAACATGATTAATCTGTCAAAGTACGATATTACTTCGTAACGCTGTAATATATTTTGAAATGTATAACGCAGTTGCAAACTTATTTCCGGTATTCTTAAGCTCACCTTTTATGGTGGAACGGTGGGCTGATGTATTAAAACATTGTCACGTGTTTTTACATAGAATACACAGAAAGGTCCTGCTTGATGGTGCAACAATTGGAGTCAAATGCATCGTCATGGTGGGAACTCAATTTTATGTGTAGTGGTAGTGTGATTGACCTTATCACTTGTTTTATTGTGAACTGTAAGACTATTGTTAAATAGCTGTTAATGTTCAGTTTAAACGATAATACTTTTTAAACCTACACGTGTTAGTACAAAACAGATAGAACAAGCACGAAACAAATGTAAACTAGCAAGTACGCGTTTTATTATTCATCAACGAGGGCATTCCTGACCATCCAAAATTATACGAAAGGAGAGGAAATATGGTCTTTATAAGTGGTTGGGAGTATAATGTGTATGTAATAAAATTAAACACCGGTTGTTGCTAACAGTTTTTTACAGTTTTATTTACCAGTAGACTAACAGATCGAGCCCATGATCGCGACCAGTAACCCTTTAATCGAAAAGGAACCGAAAAAAAGGTGCATGACTATTAAAACTAGATGGGTTTTTTTTTAAGCAAAAACATAATTATGTCTCCCAGATGGCAGTTTGTCAGTAATTGTAATACTGATACAGGATGATAGAATAAATTATTGAGCAAACAAGAACAATCAGTTCATCATGCACTGTTAATGTATAAAAACACCAAAGAGCCATAATTCAATGAAACATTGTTTGAGCGGAACGAAGAGACGAAGATGCACAACTACACTTGATGCTTATCAATCGTCTGAAGTTTGGTTGAAATCCAACCACCCGTATTTAAGATGATTCGCCAAAGATATATGCTGAACTTCATAAATTGTGGTCTTTTTGTTTATATTGATATACCGGGAACAATATACATGTATAATTAGTCATCGAAATTAATTGTAAATGTATCATACACACACGAGAAAATACAACAAAAAATATGCAGACAAAAATCTATAAAATATGTGTCAGAAGTAGGCTTCGAACCCACAACCCACGCCCACATACGTGGACCAGAAAACTCGTATTTAAAGGTTGTACATACACCTTGAGACTGGCGCCTTAGACCACTCGACCATCCTGACAACTTGAAATCTCTTGCTAACCTGAATGGATTGGATCACAATATTTCGGGCAGTGAAACCGTAAATAAACAGGAATACGTCAATAAATACATTTGTATTTTTTTCACAATAAACATATAGGATACAAATAAGGGAACACAATGTCGTTTTATTGGTTAAATAAAAGACACCGTTGACGTGTGGTTATGTTTTCTGGCGATCAAATAATTAGGACGATCAATCTTGGTGTGGTTGGAACTTAATTAAATTTGCACACATCGAGCTAGTTAATTTGTATGATATGTTGCTTTACACACAATTCAACATACAAAGACATGTGGGGCGCTGAGGTCAAACGGTATTGTCAAATATAATAATAACCTATCTGACGTCGTAACGTCGAAAACGACCTGTACCCCCCCCCCCCCCCTCTCCCGTGTAATTCAACTGCTTATCGATTCCTTCACATGTAGTTTACTATGCTGTTATTTATCTATAATTAGCAAATAAATAAGGTACCGTTCATCAATGACTTATCCGTTTGTTTGTATTAATATATTGCTATTAATGCTGAGACGCCACTCGTACTGTTGGTTGCTTCCAATATTAACCACGCTCTTAAAACCACGCATTTCATTGCGTACGAGTCATATTTATTATTTATTATTATACGTTTTGTAATTATTTCGTTGGTGCTGATTTTGTTTATCAAAAGTCCATGACTCATTTCCGTTAGCCTTATGCATTATAAAGAGAACATAACAGAGCAGTACTTAAATTGGTTTGTCCACAGTACATCATCAGTGCACTATTTAAGTTGTGGATTAAGTCTCCACATTGACAATTAAAAACTGTTAAATACATAAACGGAGTATTATACGATTGTAGTAATATCTATACTGAAATATGCGCACATTTCACAGATGATGAACAATGAAATAGTTTTTAAAAGTACATTATTCAGTGTTCGTACCATTTATTTCCATTAAGTATATTGTATTGTATTTCCATTTAGTCCAGATAATTTAAGCTGAAATACATACATTTGTGTATAAACAACAATGACACCGTGTTTGAATATTATCAAGCAAACAAATCGACTGAATTGTTTATGCCAGCGTTGATTATCTTCCGCGACTTTTGTGATTCAGTATCATTATGTGCATCTATTTTATTGTCCATACACATGTAACAATGTTTCACTAACGTAGACAAGAACTCCCTCATTGTTATAATGAATATTCGCCCATCGTGCTTTATCTTATGAACACATCTTTAGAAAACTAACGACTTTGCACGCAACTAAGTAGATAATATCGGAAAGTTTGCAAATAAAGGCGTCGCTTGTTTGACAATCTATTTCATCTTAACTAGTGATTTAAGCAAACAATACTAAAATAAAAGACGTGTACATAAGGAAGTTTAAACTGCATGTGATACAGCCACGTGCCGAAAGTGGGTGAACCAAGGTATAGACTGTGGCTTCAAAGTTATCTGTCAAAACCTCGCAAACTAATAATCAGTACAATTTCTTATTACAAGGAAGTCAAGTCTAAGGACTGACTTCATTTACTTAACGGCGCAATAGCCGAGAGGCTTATTTTGAGTTTTAACAATTCAATATGAGTTCAGATCCCATCCATAGTGTGTCCGGTTTTTTCTTCTCATTTTGCTACGGCGATGCAAATATATATTTTTTATGTTGACATTCTGATACTGTGCATTTTGTTTTCAATTAATCATAAAATTGTGTAATAAATTAACCATTTAGATATTTCGTTATGTATGGTAAATTGTAGTAGTCCTATACATCAAGGTCGACATGATCACGTGAAACTCGAGAATAACAAAGGAATGTTGGCTTTAAACATACATGAATACAGATTGTCAACAATTTTAGAAAATTTAAATGGCTACTTATAACGAAGAACAAGATAATGAAATGAGGAAGAGAATGCATACATACATGTGTAATAAATACAAGAAAACCCAAATATGTGTATATATATGAAACATTTCAGTACAAACAAAAGACCAATAATGCAAGAAAAGATTGGTGAAATCGTAGTTATAAAATAAAACATTCAGATGGATTTGTTGTAGGGATGTCAACGAATGGTAATTTTGGTATTTGAATATTTGGTCAACCTTACGAACGAATATTCGAACATTCGACCTTCTTATTTGATAATAATACACTTGAAATTCGAAGAAAACTTTATGCTTATCAGTTTTATGTTTTAAACTGACCACTCAAGTGGTAAACATTCCCGCGATTACTAATAGTTACAGGGCCTAAGTGTTATGATCAGAGTGTTAAGTTTCTCTTGACCCCAAATATACAACATGACATATCAATTAACACCTGTAGATAATATTTTCACACATAAAATGTCATTCATTGAAGTTTGATACTCAACTGATTTGATTTTTTTGTATTTGCTTTTACATGTATTTATCGTCGCCACCGGTTTCTCATATGGGCGACGCCTCCGGAAGAATGTTAGTCATTTTAGATTTTTTTGAGGATACTGCATGATACAGGAGATGCCCCAGTTCCAGAAGCACCCCTTGTTCTTTTACGTGCTCGATGTAAAGCATCATACACGGGACCTCGGTTTGTATAGTCTCGTCCGAAATACTGTTAGTACGGTCAGTGATGGAGCGGGGAATCGAACCTGCGGTCCCTGGATTACTAGTTCAGCGCTTTACCACTGGACTAAGGATCCGCTACCACTCTCTGAATGGATCTTTTTTGGTATTTGCGTTTATTTATCGTCGCAGCCCATACCCAACTTTCGTGTCACTGCGGTCTGATCAACTTCCTATAGATTTAAAGAAGGAATATATCTTTAAACCGCGATAAATCAAAATCTGTTAAAGGTATCTTTCGTGTGCAAAGAAATGTTAGAGATCAAACCATCTACTTTATGATGGTATAACTATTATGTTTCTGTGATTTCTACATCAGTGCTCTTTTTTGAGGTTTAAGATCCCCTTTTTACATTGAAATAAAAAGGGGCTAACACAATATCTCTGAATTTAAATACTTTCCAATAGAGGTAGATACTGTGTGCAGAGATATATTAGAGTTCAAAATATGTACTTTCGAACGCACTCTTTAGATTTAATGTGGGTACTCTATTATGCTGTCCAGTTTTTACTATATTATCGAATACACTATACATCAAGGTGTACGCGTGATCGGTATCCAACAGTGTGCGCGCAGCATGACCACTGATTGAAGTGATCAAGCCGGATGCAGCGATTATACAAGCTGTTAATTAACAATTAGTGCTCTTTATAGGGATTAATTTGTGGGAAATGTGAAATTTTATAGAGTAGCCTTGAAATAAAATATTGGTGTGGTTAATTTTAGATTGTCTTTTTAATTTGTAAAGGTGTAAACTTTAAAATAGTATAACTCGATTACAATAATGATATTTTTATAATGATATTGTTTAACTTTATATTTAAAAGTGAAAATATGATGTTAATATTGTAATACAGATGTTACAATTATTTAGACAAATAGCCTGCATAACTTATATAATATAAATTTAATACCACTAGGTTTGATATTCATTTTATAAGTTTTATATCGTTTTTCGAGAAAAGGGTGATCAGTCAATGAATAATATACATTTTCGTATGCATAATTTCACTTCAATAGTAAGACAACGTAGCTTGTTTGTTTTGCAAAAATGATCAAACTTATCATTTATGACTCTGGTAATATTTGAAAATTAATGCATCCAGATTTTATTCCTAAATCACAGACTAGTCAAGATCCCATTGTAGTGCCCAAACCCTGCTTTTTAATTGGATGTTTGTTTGCAAATTGTATATCTTAAACAAATACCCGAATATAAACAATGCAAAACTACATAGAACAGAATACTTTATTAAAACTACGGCCTAATGTTATACTTATTGTCCGACCTACACACTTGCACATAATATATCACAAATAAATTTATACATTTATATAAATTAGATATTATCATCAATGCACATAATTATGATGATGGTATAAATAATTGCATTCCATCTTCAGTATTGGTCAGTGTCATTATAATTTCTGTTGAAAAAAATACAAATGTATCTTTGAGATGCTAGAAAGCTAAGTAGCTACCAGGCTACTCAAACGCAAAAGAAAGAATGCACTTTTTATATTTTGATTGTCTGAAAATCCAATGATGTAAAATTATCATGTGTGGTATCGTATTTCGTAACCGGATCAATTCGTACCTAAATCATTTCGAACCCAGATCAATTCGTACCTAAATCATTTCGTACCCAGGTTACTTCGTACCTAAATCATTTCGTACCCAGGTCAATTCGTACCTAAATCATTTCGTACCCAGATCAATTCGTACCTAAATCATTTCGTACCAAGTTATTTCGTACCTAAATCATTTCGTACCAAGGTCAATTCGTACCTAAACCATTTCGTACCCAGATCAATTCGTACCTTAATCATTTCGTACCCAGATCACCTCGTACCTAAATCATTTCGTACCCAGGTCAATTCGTACCTAAATCATTTCGTACCAAGATCAATTCGTACCTACATCATTTCGTACCAAGTTACTTCGTACCTAAATCATTTTGTACCCAGATGACTTCGTACCTAAATCATTTCGTACCAGGTCAATTCGTACCTAAATCATTTCGTACCCAGATCAATTCGTACCTAAATCATTTCGTACCCATGTCAATTCGTACCTAAATCATTTCGTACCCAGGTCAATTCGTACCTAAATCATTTCGTCCCAAAATCTTTTCGTACCCAGGTCAATTCGTACCAAGGTCATTTCGTACATAAGTCATTTCGTACCAATGTCATTTCGTACACAGGTCCTTTCGTACCCAATTCATTTCGTACCCAGGTCAATTCGTACCCATGTCACTTCGTACCTAAGTCATTTCGTACCCAAGTTATTTCTTACCTAAGTTATTTCGTACCCAGGTCACTTCGTAACTAAGTCATTTCGTACCCGGGTCATTTCGTACCCAATTCATTTCGTACCCATGTCATTTCGTACCTAAGTTATTTCGTACCCGGTCCAAGTCGTACCCAAGTCACTTCATACCTAAGTTATTTCGTTCCCTGGTCATTTCGTACCTAAGTCATTTCGTACCTGGGCCAATTCGTACCCAGGTCACTTCGTACCCAGGTCATTTCGTACCCAGGTCATTTCGTACCTAAGTCATTCCGTACCCGGGACGCTTCGTAACCAGGTCATTTCGTACCCAGGTCGATTCGTACTTAAGTCATTTCGTATTATTTAAGCTTATTTGTAGTATAACATTAACTGCACAGTCATTCTTTTATTGATATTTATGCGCATCTAACTCACATCATATGTACTTTTAGAATAAACATCTGAACGCACAACTAATAGCTGTGTATTCGCCTCATCATATGCGAATACACATTAGAACTAATAACTAATAGCTGTGTATTCGCTACATCATATCCCAACTCAAATCTAACTTCTGGCTATGTTGGGGAGTTGTTATCATTGTTAGGGATTTTTGCCATTTTGACATAAATCCATATTAGTATGGCATTATCCTGATCCATTATGCTGTTTTTGTCTTTCAACTTTTTTGTCAAAATTCATATTAAGGCCTCTTCACAATCAAGGAAAAATAACTGTTCTTAATTGAGGTATATAATGGTATAAAACCATATTGCAGTTAAATCAGACAGCACAAGCAGTTTATTTGATAGGCTGTGACTTAGCTTTTTGTTTGTATATCACAAAAAATGCATTTACTTTGTATTATAAACGATTGTTCTGTTACAATGAACGTAATTTTGGCAGATTATTTTGTCCAAAATGCCAATTAATGTATTTGAATCTAATTGTTTCAAATCAAAATTAACAGACGATATAACCAGAAGCTTTTGAGGAACTTTGTAAAATAAAAGCAAATTTGAGCAGAATATACGAAATATTAAAGCATGCCACAGTTTGATTATCAGTTTCTCGGAAAACTTTGTAAGGGAAATAACTGTGTTTATAATATTCTAAATTAAATTTATAGCAGTTGTCTTTTATGATATAAATTCTAAGAAAAAAATGATGATTTAATCGAGTAGAATTCTTACTCTGACATACAGTTTTATCAACCTTCGATGTCCTTGCTCATTTAAATCTTATATATAGTACATTTTTAGACTTATTGTGTCCGAAGTAACGAAACATTTTGTCGATGGTAGTTTCATGTAATGATGTATTGTGTCGATGATAGTCTCCGGTAATGATACATTGTGTCGATGATAGTCTCAGGTAATGATGTATTGTGTCGATGATAGTCTCAGGTAATGATACATTGTGTCGATGATAGTCTCAGGTAATGATACATTGTGTCAATGGTAGTCTCCGGTAATGATGTATTGTGTCGATGATAGTCTCAGGTAATGATACATTGTGTCATTGGTAGTCTCCGGTAATGATACATTGTGTCATTGGTAGTCTCCGGTAATGATACATTGTGTCGATGATAGTCCCAGGTAATGATACATTGTGTCATTGGTAGTCTCCGGTAATGGTACATTGTGTCAATGGTAGTCTACGGTAATGATACATTGTGTCAATGGTAGTCTACGGTAATGGTACATTGTGTCAATGGTAGTCTCCGGTAATGATACATTGTGTCAATGGTAGTCTACGGTAATGGTACATTGTGTCATTGGTAGTCTCCTGTAATGATACATTGTGTCGATGGTAGTCTACGGTAATGGTACATTGTGTCATTGGTAGTCTCCGGTAATGATACATTGTGTCAATGGTAGTCTCCGGTAATGGTACATTGTGTCAATGGTAGTCTCCGGTAATGGTATATTGTGTCATTGGTAGTCTCCTGTAATGGTACATTGTGTCGATGGTAGTCTTCGGTCATGGTACATTGTGTCGATGATAGTCTCCGGTAATGGTATATTGTGTCGATGGTAGTCTCCGGTCATGGTACATTGTGTCGATGATAGTCTCCGGTCATGGTACATTGTGTCGATGATAGTCTACGGTAATGGTACATTGTGTCGATGATAGTCTCCGGTCATGGTACATTGTGTCGATGGTATTGTTCGGTAATGGTACATTGTGTCGATGGTAGTCTCCGGTCATGGTACATTGTGTCGAAGGTAGTCTCCAGTAATGGAACTTTGTGTCGATGGTAGTCTCTGGTAATGGTATATTGTGTCATTGGTAGTCTCCTGTAATGGTACATTGTGTCGATGGTAGTCTTCGGTCATGGTACATTGTGTCGATGATAGTCTACGGTAATGGTACATTGTGTCGATGATAGTCTCCGGTCATGGTACATTGTGTCGATGGTATTGTTCGGTAATGGTACATTGTGTTATTTAAACTGCACAACTATGCTTTTACAGTAACGGTGAACGCCCGATACTGTTTACCTTATTACTCAATACGTGTGCCAACTCTATAAATTGTTGTACTGGTATTTTAAGTAAAGGGTGTAAAGAAAGTTCGTTCCTGTTTTTAAAAGGCTAATAAATAAATAACAACTCGACACATTTTGATGACATTTTGTATTCAGTATCCTGATAGACCACCTTTATGGTGTATAACATTTATTAACCGATATGGCATTGAATGAATTAATGAAACAAGATGGTCTGGAGAAATGTTACCCCAAGCATGACGTAAACGACGTTGTAACTGAGTCATAGTACAGGGAGTGGGATCTTTATACACTTCTGTGTCCAGAATGCTCCATAAATTCTCAATGACATTTATATCTGGAGAATTGCCAGGCCAGTCCTCTTTAGTTATGAAATCATTAATGTTATTGTTCAACCATTGCTGTGTTTTAGCAGCTGTATGAGGGGTAGCCCCATCCTGTTGGAAAACGACTTTTCTGTTGTCTGGTACCAATCGTTTCTTGTCTATTTTACCGGTAATACCTGAACGATTTAATGCAGGCTTAAGTTCCTTTTCAAGTACATACTTTATATAGTAGTCAGCTGTAATTGACTTTCCACTTGGCATAATATGTAAGCATGACAATCCATAAGCACCCATAGCTCCCCATATCATGAGCTTGGCACTGTGCTTGACACAAGTGACGTCCGGTACATTTTCCCCTTGTGACCCCCACACTATATCATTTTGTTTATTTGGGACATGGAACAAGTGTTTTGTACTTTCATCTGAGAACACAAAATTCTCCCAATCTGCAGGTTCTAAGTGTTTGTATTTTCTAGCAAATGCCAATCTTTTCTTCATCTGTTTTTCTGTCAATAATTGCGATTTCTGTCTCTTAAATGGTTTCCACTTCTTAGTGTTTCTTAAATAATTATGAATTGACATATGAGATACCTCCTCTCCAGTGCTTTTGAGATGTTTTTCAAGCTTTCTTGTTGATTTTCCACGCTTATATTTCACACCGTCTATCATTTTCTTAACCCTACCCTCAATTTACGTTGGACGTCCGGACGTCATCAAATCACTTACACTGCCAGCTTCCTCGAATCTGCGCTTCCATTTACGTACCCAACGCTCAGACTTTGACAACTTTAAGGCAACGTCCTTATCTGTTAGCCCAGCATCCTTGTAAGCCAACATTTGGGCACGTTCTTGCTCTGCAGTGAGTTCATTTTGTCGTCGTAATTTTGAATTGACAGGCGGCATCGTACTAGCGTTTGTTTACTTCCGCGTTTTTTATTTCCGTGACAACGGTGCGCGTGCGAATAGAACGACGTGAAATTTACTCAATATTTCCGAAATTTAGTGGTTTACTTCCATTTCAAATTTCATAAGATTTCGTATGATATTATAAAAAATACGACAATTTTTCTAACCGGAACGAACTTTCTTTACACCCTTTATATAACTATAATAACATTTTTCGTAACAAAGCAACCTGTGAAGTATTTTCATTGACTGTTGTTAGTAACGTTTGCTCAACATATTACGAGATTTTGATAATTGCATTTTATTAGATTGCAAGCAGACAGCTAATGTCACGAACTATAAAATGGCGGCGCCTAAATCCTGCGTTACTCATAAATAAACTCACAGTGCATTTATTGCACGCCGTTGTAGATTTTGCAGATAAATTAAGTTACAATCTGACGGGACCTGCCAATAGATATTCATGTTCTTGTTGTTAATACGATATAACAGACCTTTGCTATAAACGGTATATGCTTTAAATTTCCAGTGTCATTACCACGTTCATGCCAGATATACTATGCTTGTATTGTGAATTAATATAAATTTAGATATATATCTGCTGTGAATTGCTTGTGTGAATTATGTAAAAGAGAGAGAATAAGTTGCTACAGGGAACGTCACATACAGACTACTTATTCTGTCACATATTAAGTGAAATTCACAAACCACAACTAGATAACCCGTTAGTGTAATACATCATAAAATGGTAACAGGTGGTAGTTTTGGGCACTATCCAGTCTGTATCTAGTCTAATGATGTTTATCTCACCGAAAATATATCACAAATATTAACTAGATAGCTAGATAATTATCGCGATAATTAAGTGGTTAACACGAAACAATTTGCGAATGCTATCATGTTAACTGGTGGCAGTAATATACATGTACCACCATAATAATTATAAACAATATTTGGCTTCATCTATGTCTTAAGTGAATTATATTTCAATAATAATTTTATAATCAAATCGCAAAAGTCAGTCAACTTATCAATCTTTATTTGAAGTCATAAGTATGCAAACTATTCCAGGTTAACGGTCGTATCTATCGATCGTACGGAAGTTTCACCCAATGATTTCGACACTGAAACAAATAGTGGATTTCAGATAATGTTATCACGTACATTATTAAATACATAAACGTAAATTTTATCTTGTTGTTAATTGATAGAAACTACAAGGTAACATACAATTGACAGACGCAGCTCTATAGGATGTACGTTATTAAACCTTCAAATACTTTAATATTTTTTTTAATTATTATCATTATAGAGCTTTTTAACAGTTTGTGGAAATAACTACTTTTACTGATCTCGTAAAGTAGATAATAAAAATAATGAAGTCTTCTTAAGAGGCAACATCACCTTGTGTCTTGCTCGCATATGTATTTAAACGTGTCGGTGCAAGGCATATCATTCCATTGGAAACTTGCTTCAATCCTAATACAATTTTGATTTAAGTCAATGTTGTTCGGTTGACCTGGCATCCAATCTGTGAAGCTATCTCCGGTTAGATGTTGACCACTGTTCATCCAGACATATGTACCTTCTTCTTGCACATCCGATAAAGCAATCCAGTAATTTTCTACAACGATATTCGGAAAACATGTCATATTACACAAGACGATCGATACTTAAATTTCATGTTTCAACTTAGAGCAAACATATGATAGATAACGATTTTACAGGGAACGCCACGTACACAAAACAATGCATTAGCTTACAGATCCCAATGAAACGCCGTTTTTACCAACCTTATTGACACACGCCAACGATCGGGTGGCCTACCTAGGTAACTCGAGGTTGCGGAAAAGATAAACGTCATGTTTTCTTTATACGGATGAATAATTGTACAGAAGTAATACTTCTTTATGATATTATTATGTTTATGCATATTTGTGGGACGATATAACGGGCGACTTACACTTTTGTTTGGTTCAAGACTGTATTTGAAACAGGATATCTTGTTAGTTGTACATATTAATACTTCACGTAGGTTTAAATAAATCAGTTTTAGCATCTGGATTTGTGTATACAATCTGTTTCATGACCCTTTGTAATATTTGTTTCATTATACGCAAACACGATTAAAATAAATTTTATTTTTGGAGAATTAATAAGTTCGCATTTAATTACTGGGGAAACAATTATTAAATTATATCAAGTAAACCAATCAATACCAATTCACGCGAATAGAGCAGAAATTCCAATTGACATAAGGTGCGAGCCTACTAGGTAATACTATTTGCAAAGGTAAATAAATGTACACTGATTCTCATATTATGTTTGACACGACGATTCTTAGACGGTATTTTGGGAGAATTGTGGTTGATATCCTTACCAGATCCACGCAGTTTTCCTTGTGTTTGTAAGTATGTGTTTTCAGCAGAATCCTCAATTTCTACGAGAGTTCCTTTCATGAATTGGCACATTATCTGAAAGTGTTTGGTGTACAGTTATTAATGGTCACATGCATTAATCGAATCTTATGGCGATGTTTAAACAATTGAACGTTTACTTGATAATCAATGATGTTATTTTGATGTCATGCCTGTTTGTTGATTCTTTAAGAATGAATCTTTTCAACAAAACTGTTTATGTTCTTTTGTCTTTATACAATACACAACTATGTAAATATTCTTATACAAGTATTTGCAGCCAAGTCTTACTGTTGCATCAGCCCATGTTTGTACTTCTCTGCTGAAGAGGTAACATTTCGATCCATGTGTAGTCCACCCGTCAGGACAACAACCACCTGAAGAAACACCAATATTACAGAAGTTGGACTAAAGTATCTTCATTAATTACGACCACATTTTTGTAAATATTTATGCAAACACATCCATATTCAGAAAGTTCGTTTTCAATGGAATAACATGTTCTTATTCTTCTGGGAATGTAGCTGTATAGGCTGTAATGAATCGTTGTTCAACTGACTACAATTTACGACGGGGTTCAGACATTTGTAATTGGATGTTGTGATGTCGTGTCCACAGGGTTGTTGCTTTCTTTCCTCAAACACCAAGACATTATCGTTAATGTTCAGGTCATAGGATTGTCAGGGCCAGCTCAGACATTTAGCCCGTAATGAGCAGTATACGTTTTATTATGTAAAATGTCTGCCGTACACTGATACATGTTCGTCCTCAAATGAGTACTCACGACAGGTCAGTTGCTGCCCAATGGAATGACAATACATGTATGCGTTCAAACATGTATGTGAGTCTCGAAACCTTTGAAACGGATGCAACCCAAATCTTCCATTGGAAGACACTGCCCACTTCTCAAGCCGGTGTAATATGTATTTAAAGCAGAAAATGAACAATTTTAAAACAAATTCGAAACGGCCACATAACCAACTTTGGCTAAATAGTACGTCTGTCGTTACGTAAGAAAATCAATATCTGGCCGTAAATAAACCGAGCCATTCCATTTACAATATCGCAGCCCTTAAATAAAATACAAATAATGAGTGCATAAAAAAAATAATGTGTTGCCTCCATGTGCCTAACGATACGAATAAACTTGGTTATGGCATTTTGCTATGATGGGACATTGGGCAATCGTAACAGTATTAACCTAAAACGGTACATTGTTAGAAGTTGCTAAATATACAGTAAGACTAAAATTACTTACATAGACAAACTACAGATGAAAAAACAAACGCAACAAACCACTCCATTTTTCTACAAGCTTGTCACAGAAATACACCGCCTTATCTGGTTATATACAATCCAAATGTGAACAAATACGTATGTCATGGTCAAGTGCATGTTAGATAAGGTATGTATTATCATCACGATATTAAGACTATTTATATCTAGCACTACCAAATTGAAAAAAAGATCATTATTGCCAACAAAGATCGTAGAATAGTATTCGTCCAGGAGAGAACAATTTTACATAGTACTATATATTAATAGAGCAAGAGCAAGCGGAATTAAGTTTAATTACCGATTACAGTTCTTACACAGCATGATTCATGTGTATGATTCATCACCGATTTCTTCCAGATCTTAAGCAATCTTCGTCTGTTTGGTATTTGTATTAATATAACAAGTCCACTTATTTCAGAGATTGTGGTACAAACAAATTTAACGCATAGTTCAACGCATTGAGTACATAGCATTGCGCAGTTTGCATTGTGGTAGACATGATAACACATATCCAATTACCAATAATGGATAAGTACTTTGGTATTTAAATTTACAATAAGAAACATGTGAAGAGGTATAGAAATACATCATGTACAATTATAAATACATGTTCATAGAACTAGTTTGAAATGAACTTATGTACTGATAGCAGCAATTCGGTGATAAGAACGAGGCATTTCCCACGATGCACTACAAATAAAGTCATTTGATGGCTAACAAATGGCATGAACTGATATGAAACAATCATAACGTACCTAAATCATTTCGTACCCAGGACACATCGTACCCAGTCACTTCGTACCCAGATCACTTCGTACCCAGGTCAATGCGTACCTAAATCATTTCGTACCCAAGCTAATTCGTACTATGATTAGATCGTACCTAAATCACTTTGTACCTAAATCTTTTCGTACCCAGGTCACTTCGTACCCATGTAACTTCGTATCCGGGTCACTTCGTACCCATGTCATTTCGTACCCAGGTCATTTCGTACCTAAATTATTTCTTACCTAAATTATTTCGTACCTAAATCACTTCGTACCCAGATCACTTCGGACCGTGGTCACTTCGTACCCAGGTCACTTCGTACCCAGGTCGATTCGTACCCAGGTAACTTCGTACCCGGGTCACTTCGTACCCATGTCATTTCGTACCTAAATCATTTCGTACCCGGCTCACTTCGTACCCAGGTCATTTCGTACCTAAATCATTTCGTACCTAAATCATTTCGTACCTAAATCATTTCGAACCTAAATTATTTCGTACCTAAATCAATTCGTACCCAGGTCATTTCGTACCCAGGTAACTTCGTAGCCGGGTCACTTCGTACCCGGGTCACTTCGTACCCAGGTACTTTCGTACCCAGGTCATTTCGTACCTAAATCATTTCGTACCAAAATCAATTCGTACCAAAATCAATTCGTACCTA
This sequence comes from Mactromeris polynyma, assembly GCA_032209605.1. Classification (NCBI taxonomy): domain Eukaryota; kingdom Metazoa; phylum Mollusca; class Bivalvia; order Venerida; family Mactridae; genus Mactromeris; species Mactromeris polynyma. The sequence goes on along the minus strand of JASFXZ010000006.1, from coordinate 23,393,428 downwards.
AATCATTTCGTACCTAAATTATTTCGTACCAAAATCAATTCGTACCTAAATCAATTCGTACCCAGGTCACTTTGTACCCAGGTAACTTCGTCCCCGGGTCACTTCGTACCCATGTCATTTCGTACCCATGTCATTTCGTACCTAAATCATGACGTACCTAAATCATGACGTACCTAAATCACTTCGTACCCAGGTCATTTCGTACCTAAATCAATTCGTACCTAAATCATTTCGTACCTAAATTATTTCGTACCTAAATTATTTCGTACCTAAATCAATTCGTACCTAAATCATTTCGTACCTAAATCATTTCGTACCTAAATTATTTCTTACCTAAATCAATTCGTACCTAAACCATTTCGTACCTAAATTAATTCGTACCTAAATCATTTCGTACCTAAATTAATTCGTACCTAAATCAATTCGTACCCAGGTCATTTCGTACCCAGATAACTTCGTACCCGGGTCACTTCGTACCCATGTTATTTCGTACCCAGGTCATTTCGTACCTAAATCATTTCGTACCTAAATCACTTCGTGCCCAGGTCACTTCGTACCCAGGTCATTTCGTACCCAGGTCATTTCCTACCTAAATCATTTCGTACCTAAATCATTTCGTACCTAAATTATTTCGTACCTAAATCAATTTATTTTCATTTCTTTTAAAGTGCATTGTTAAAGCTTTATTGTCATTTCAGTATGACTATAGAATACACAGATACCCAAGGTGTTGAAGTTTTTTATTGTTTTTAAAGTAATGAAGATGACACATTTTGCTTCCAAGAGGTCAATATATTTGCGGATTGTTGTAAATAAATCCCCCATTTCTGTATTTGAGGTTGATTTGTTTTAAATCTAGACGGTGAAACTGTTTAATTAATCTTTATTTTCACTTGCAATGGATCAAATATAAAAATAAAAGTGAACATTTTGATTGAATTGTCTTATATTTTTTTCTACATTGCTGTCAGTTCCATGAAAGTTTTATTTTATCGGCTCCAGCTGCTTTCGTTTCACGGACATTGTCCAAGTAAAGATCACCATGGTAATTTGTTTACCAGTTTTATTGCATTTTATGGTCTTATTCCTAATTCTACAATATATGCATGATATTTAAACACAAAAATTGTGCCAATATTCCAAAAAATAAATGAGTTATGGGACTTTTATCAACCCTAGGGGTCAGATAATTTGAACCAAAATGTGCGGATCCGGCGTCAGATGAAAATTTTTGAATAACTTTTTTATTACACGGTAAATCTTCTTAAAAGTTTGCCATGTAATTTGTTAAATGATGCAGATGTTGGAAATAATAATCTAGTTTAGGTTTGAAATACCTTCCATTAGGGGTGTGCTACCTTAATATAAACTTCATCAGTTGTAAATATTTATGCAAACACATCAATATTCAGAAAGTTAGTTTTCAATGGAATAACATGTTCTTATTCTTCTGGGAATGTAGCTGTATTGGCTGTAATGAATCGTTGTTCAAATGACTACACTTTGCGACGGGGTTCAGAGATTTGTAATTGGATGTTGTGATGTCGTGTCCACCGGGTTGTTGCTTTCTTTCCTCAAACACCAAGACATTATTGTTAATGTTCAGGTCATAGGATTGTTAGGGCCAGCTCAGACATTTAGCCCGTAATGAGCAATATTCGTTTTATTATGTAAAATGTCTGCCGTACACTGATACATTTTTGTCCTCGAATGAGCACTCACGACAGGTCAATTGTTGCCCAATGGAATGACAATACATGTATACGTTCGAACATGTATGTGAGTCTCGAAACCTTTGAAACGGATGCAACCCAATTCTTCCATTGGATCATCTTGCCTATTGTTTCATCTCATGCCAAGTTCTAGTAATCACATGTCTTGGATTCATTATTTCTAATTGTTCAATTCTGACTAAATTAATTTGTTTCTTCTTCATGATCCTAGGCTTAGTTTCGGACAGGTCTGCCATCATATCGAAAATAAATGCACTCACAGAATATACGTAGGTATTAATCAAATTGCCCCCCTGTAGTGGTACTTGCAGTAATGTGATTGATTTAACTCGTGGGAATGTAGGTCTTGATATGTAGTTTTGTGACTATATTCAAGTGCCAATATATTTTACAATTCAATATTGAATAGTAGCTTACATGCTTTTATGATGTTTAGATGTAAGTATAATGATTCAATGTAGGTACATAAAGCAATTGCATTGGTTAGTGCTCATGTATAACTATTAATACCTAATAAACGCACGCATATTCGAAACTGGTGTGGGAAAACGTGGAAAATGAGATATATAATGGTATCAAATGATGTCGCAGGTAAATCAGGCAGCACAAGCATTTTATTTGATAGGATGTGACTTGATTAATTATTTGTTTGTATATTACAAACCGAACTAACCGTACTATAGCGGTGAAATGCATTTACTTCGTATATATCTCTGTCCGTGGATATTAAGTGATGATTCTAAAATAAGAGGAAACTGCTTTCACTTTAGACAATTTCAGTAACGCATGGGAAATGTTAGGGTTATATTACTTAAGGAAATTTAACGAAAACTAGCATGCAACTATGTGTGGCTAGCAATGCTGATAGTGAACCCGTCATAGTTTTGTCTTTCTAGCAAATTATTCTCTCTTAAATATAATCCGAACTTTCAACTCACTTTGTATTATGCAATAGAGCTAACCAGCAATTTTGTATTTTGAAAACCTTCACAACATTATAACCGAGTGTTTTGATACAATGAACGTACTTTTGGCAAGTTTACATTATTTTGTTCGAAATGCCAACTACTGCATTTCAATCGAATTGTTACAAATCAATGTTAATAGACGATATAACCAGAAGCTTTTTAGGAACTTTGGTAAAATAAAAGCAAATTTGACCAGCATATACTCAATAATAAAGCATGCCACAGATTACTATGGAAGACCTATCAGTTTCTCGGAAACCTTTATAAGGGAGATAAATATGTTTAGAATATTCTAAATAAATTATATTGCTGTTGTTCTTCTTCCTTTGCGATGTTAATTATAAGAACAAAATATTGATTTAAGCGAGTAGAGTAATTACTCTGTTTTTTCATCCTTCGATGTCCTTGCTCATTTAAATCTTACATATAGTACATTTTAGACTCAATTAATAATAATCCAAAGCATTTTGTATTTACCATGACATCACAATCAATGCAAACTTGGATTTATAATACCAACATCAACATAAATGCAAGTGTTTACCAAATTGCAGTGTTTGCGAGCGTCAAAGCATGGAAAACTTAATTCAAGTTTTCTAAGATTATAAAATAATGTTATGACTAACGTAACTATTATTTCTACGAAGAACTCAAAATCCTTACTACACATATAACCCTGTAAATTGACATTAAAGGTGACAATAAAGAAAACAAAGATCATATAATATTAATGCACTATTTTATTTTATCAAATAAATAAATACGAAGCTGAAATCAATAAGCTGAATATAAGATCTGACATTCTGCATGATTTTGAAGGTGCAACAATGCCTTGTAAAATAAGAATAACATGCTAAACTAATTTCATTTCACTGCAACCATAAGTGTTACTGCAATATTGTATCTCTTCGTAATCAACAAAACAGGATGTATGGAAAATGATTCCCAATAGTCTGGTAAAGTGGTATTTATCTGAAATCCCTGTGCAATGAAATACTAAATTGGATGTAATTCATGCACAGACAAATTAACACTACAAACGTTACAGTGCTTTTTATGTAATTAATCAAAACTGAGTCGACGAGTGAACTTGTATTTTCAGGCAATTTAGTTTGTTTTGATTGAAAAATGAAACATTTCGTTCCAATATAAAACCAGCTAACTGTACCAGCGAGTATCTACGACATATATTTATATATAACAGAAATACAAATGTGCACATTTATTTTGAATCTATCAGTTATTCGTGATGATAAATCATTATTTTCGACAGCACATTTGGAATATAAGATGCAAAATTTGATAGTTCTAATCAACTTTGATATGAACATGCAATAAAAGTGCGTGTCTTTCTTTGAAAGAACATACATATTCTCAGTTACGCAAACGATACAGTACAATTTAGGCGAACTCAAAGATTCCCACTATGGTGTACCTTTCCTTGTCTAACTGTTGCTGATAATAATCGTACTTTAAGTGATATATTAACATTATCATCATTCATGGTTTTATCTTAACAAGCATCCCAATTACGATCAAAACTGCCATCATCATCGTCATCATTATCGAATTACCATCAGCAAATAATAATCATCGTCAACATTCTTATCATAACCATCATCGTCATATATCATTTATCACCATCATCATCCGAACTGCTAATACTACGACCGTTATCACCAATTTACTCATCAACGCCAATAATATATAAATAGCATCATCATCATATTCTTTTTTCTCTAATTCTAAATTATTTTTATTTAACTCTATCATAACATCAATATCATCACCATCGTCATTTTCATAATTATTAACAATAATACCATCAATATTATTATTACCAAAGTCATCACAATTAAAAATATCACTATCATTGCTCAATCATCACCACTATCAACATCATTATATCCACCAACCACATTATCATGATCACCAACATCCATATCACCATCATCATCATCACTTTCATCATCAACATTACCATTATCACCATTACCACCAATATCGTTATTATCAACATCATTATATCCACCAACCACATTATCATGATCACCAACATCTATATCACCATCATCATCGTCACTTTCATCATCAACATTACCATTATCACCATTACCACCAATATCGTTATTTTCAACATCATTAGCGAAATCACAATTTTCATCAACCTCCTCATCAATAACCTAAGTATCATCATTAACTCATTACTTTCATCACACTCACCATTGTTGAACCGTAATTTTCACACATACGAATATGTCACACGTGTGTGAAAAATTCGTACAAATATGTCACAAGTAGGTGTTGTGAAATTCTCGTACCCCCTTTTTTCACCACCTCTTAGTACCAACGAAATTTTCACATTTCGTTTATCGCTCGTTTATCAATTTTAGCTACCAGCCGCCGTATTGTCGTTTGCATCTTTATTTGTGCTTTTGGGTTTATCAAGTTTTCAACAATATTCATATTTATAGCCCTATAAACGAAGTTTTTGGGGGTATATATACGACAGACCGGTGGTGACATTTTGAATATTTCATGATTTTCCCATTCCTAATTTCACTATTTCAACTTCACGAACTCTCGATATCAACTTCACGATTTCATCTTATTAAACGAATTCACTATTTCTTGTGTTCACGATTTTAAATTCACGATTTCAACTTCACGAATCAACTTCATATAAATCATGAAATTATGAAGGTGAAATCGTGAAGGTGAAATCGTTGAAATCGTGAAATATTGAAAAGAAGAAATCGTGAATTCGTAAAATTTGAAGACACTCGGCCCGCAAATATTAGCTGAACGATTCGACTTTGACGTATGACACAGTAAAATGATTTGACCTTCATAACATTGTGACCTTGACCTTAGAGCTAGTGTTCTTGAAACAACACATATACTTTACTTGTAAATCTAGTCATCATGCGAATTATGAAAACTCTGTGACAAAACAACTATACGTTATGAGTGCCACCTTTGACATAGACACAAATGAATGGAGTATTATACGAAAGACCGGTGGGGACATTTCGAGTTCAATATTTCACGATTTCAACTTCACGAATTCACGATTTCAACTTCAAGAAATCACGGTTTCACGAATTTAACTCTACGAATTCATGATTTCAACATCAAGATTTCATGATTTCGTGAAGTTGAAATCGTGAAATCTTGAAATATTATTGAACTTGAAATGTCACCACCGGTCTTTAGTAGTATTGCCATGCAATACAAAGTCCCCTACCGGCTAATATAATCATCTTAAAATTTACTGTCTGAGTTCAGATGTCAATGTCGGGTACCATGGTCTCATATTTTAACCATAGAACATGTGTTTTGAATGTTGTCGCAATGAGGTTAAAATTTGATCCAAGTTTCATGGAAATTCTTTTAGTGATAGGACATATGAAACGGAAACGAAACTTCCATGCTCAAACCCAGTAAACATTGACGTTAGGTGGACGTTGTGCTAACTAAGGACCCCAACATTAAAATAACGTTGGATTATAGTTGGATTTGAAAGTGTTTTAGACGTCATATCTCAACGTCGGTGTACGACCATAATCAAATCAAAATATATTTTATATCCAACGCGAGTCTAATACAATTCAAACCAAAATGACAATTTTATGATATTTGAACGTTGAAAAAACATTTTGGTTTGATTTATAATCAAATTCCAATATCTTAAATTATCAAGTAACTTTAGTTTCATATTCACATGCTACTTGGACAGAAATTAGTGTTAATACATTTTAAATGTAATGCATTTAAACATTATCGTACGAGTTAAGAGAATTTTGACATATATTGTATATGTATTTCACGGGACGTAATAAAACAATATGAACACGTTTACGTCGTGTCTGAGCCAAATCCAACGTTGATATAACGTCGGACCTCTATTTCTAGCACACCGGATAGGCATTTCCGGTGAATTCAGCCGTGCTGGAAAACTCTATCTGGCACCCCCAATGCTAGATGAGTCACGCGCTGTGACGCAATACTTTTTCTTTCTTTTATTATACACTTTATGTAAGCATAATTATGATATTTCAATAGATGATTTCCATAAACATTAACTTTACAAAAAACATAGCTTCAAAACGAAACAAAATAACCCTTAAAAGACGTTATATTGAAGGAACTTCTTGACGTATGCAGTGAATAAAAATTACTGCGCGTCATGACGTCAGTAAACATCATTGCACGCGCTTTTTGGTGTAATGTTCAAAAATGCATTTTTTTATGTCATTTTTTTCACAAAAAAGTAATTTAAGGTATGCTAGAAAAAATATCAATCATGTTTGTCCGGTCCGGATAGAAAAATCCGACCCTCGGGCACGCTGCGTAGCCGGTAACTCGGCAAGCCCTCGGCTCGGATTTTTAATGTTAATGTTTATGGAAATCATATAATATCTCTGCAAAAAAAAAGAAAAAAAAAGATCCACCACCAACAATGACATAGCACCCTTTTCCTTTTAAACAAACATTCTCTGTTTATGCTCGTGAGGTATGGAATCTAATTCCTGTAAATATACGTTGTCTGTCTGATACAGAAACATTTTAAAAATAATTTTAGGAACTACTTAATGTGATATCAATAATATTGCATTATTGTATGTATGTGTCTTATGTGAGGTGTTGTTGTTTTATTTCAATTTTACGTTCAGATCATCTTAACTTTTGTAGTTTTTAATAGTCTCATTCACATCCTGATGTTAAAACATGATGTACTTGTACAATTGATTGTGTGTGTAGGTGTGTTTGTTTATGTGCGTGAGCGCGCATGTGTGAATTCTTGTTTGTTTGTGCGTGTTTATATTGTAAATAGAAGGTCATATTGAAAAAATGATGTACAATTTATTGTTAACCTTAAATATGTGACCTTCTAAAAATAAATAATTTATTATTCTTATTATTAACTAAACATTGCCTTCGTTTACAGCTATAACGACAGACTTACACTCACATGCAACTTCAAGTAAGACTATATAAATGTTTAATATATGATTGTTTGAAAAAGTAAGACTATATAAATGTTTAATATATGATTGTTTGAATAAGTAAAACTATATACATGTTTAATATATGATTGTTTGAAAAAGTAAGACTATATAAACGTTTAATATATGATTGTTTGAATAAGTAAAACTATATATATAACTAACATATGATTGTTTGAATAAGTAAGACTTTATAAATGTTTAATATATGATTGTTTGAAAAAATAAGACTATGTAAATGTTTAATATGTGATTGTTTGAAAAAATAAGACTATGTAAATGTTTAATATATGATTGTTTGAAAAAATAAGACTATGTAAATGTTTAATATGTGATTGTTGGAAAAGGTAAGACTTTATAAATGTTTAATATGTGATTGTTTGAAAAAGTAAGACTATATAAATGTTTAATATATGATTGTTTGAAAAAGTAAGACTATGTAAATGTTTAATATGTGATTGTTTAAAAAAAAAGACTATATAAATGTTTAATATATGATTGCTTGAAAAAGTAAGACTTTATAAATGTTTAATATGTGATTATTTGAAAAAGTAAACTATGTAAATGTTTAATATATGCTTGTTTGAAAAAGTAAGACTGTATAAATGTTTAATATATGATTGTTTGAAAAAGTAAGACTTTATAAATGTTTAATATATGATTGTTTGAAAAAGTAAGACTTTATAAATGTTTAATATATGATTGTTTGAAAAAGTAAGACTTTATAAATGTTTAATATATGATTGTTTGAAAAAGTAAGACTATGTAAATGTTTAATATATGATTGTTTGAAAAAGTAAGACTTTATAAATGTTTAATATATGATTGTTTGAAAAAGTAAGACTATATAAATGTTTAATATATGATTGTTTGAAAAAGTAAGACTTTATAAATGTTTAATATATGATTGTTTGAATAAGTAAAACTATATATATAACAAATATATGATTGTTTGAATAAGTAAGACTATATAAATGTTTAATATATGATTGTTTGAAAAAGTAAGACTTTACAAATGTTTAATATATGATTATTTGAAAAAATAAGACTATATAAATGTGCAATATATGATTGTTTGAAAAAGTAAGACTATATAAATGTTTAATATATGATTGTTCGAAAAAGTAAGACTTTATAAATGTTTAATATATGATTGTTTGAATAAGTAAAACTATATATATAACTAATATATGATTGTTTGAATAAGTAAGACTATATATATAACAAATATATGATTGTTTGAATAAGTAAGACTATATAAATGTTTAATATATGATTGTTTGAAAAAGTAAGACTTTACAAATGTTTAATATATGATTATTTGAAAAAATAAGACTATATAAATGTGCAATATATGATTGTTTGAAAAAGTAAGACTGCATAAATGTTTAATATATGATTGTTCGAAAAAGTAAGACTTTATAAATGTTTAATATGTGATTGTTTGAAAAAGTAAAGACTATATAAATGTTTAATATATGATTGTTTGAAAAAGTAAAACTATATAAATGTGCAATATATCATTACTTGAAAAATAATGAGTCCAAGTGTTATCTTAACTAACTAACTGATAAAATGGAAGCTATTATTAACAAATAACAGCCATAACACGATGCCTTGTAGAAATAAAATATAATATCATTGATCGACAGTATTGAACTGTGTCCATTTGTCCTATTCCCGAACGGTATTCGAGTCTTTGTTGAAAGGTGTTTAACAATTGGTTAACATACTGTAACCTGGCATATAATAGATTGTATACACTCAGCAAAATTTCTAATTGGTCACTTGGATTTTATTGATATTATTTAACAGTGAATGAAATTTCAACAATGCAAACACCATCACATAAATACTTTCTTCGTACAACTGTTCAGAATACATTAATCCATATTGATTCTCACGTGAACTGTACGACATATCAACACTAATAACCCTAAATTTAAAGTTCATAAAACGGATATATATGGTATGGTCTCTTCAATAAATATGAAGTGACCAATTAGAAATTTTGCTGAGTGTATATAGAATTATGGTACCCCAATATTTATTACATATAATATAGGGAACAGATTCAATATTATTCTATCATTGCAAGTGTACATAGTTACTTAGCTGTCGTCCTTAAAATACAGTTTCTATAAGGACACAGTGTTAGAGTTAATACATAAATTATCACTATACAATATTATCTGTTATAACTGAAATAATATAGCACATGCATTTTAGCATAAAATTGATCGTAGATGCCGACGACACCACATCTTACGGTTACGTCGCTTCTCGGTGTCAATACTTTACCTCTATATGGATCATGGACTGAAATTCCGGCAGCTAACGGGCGTCGACTCACGGTGGATCAACTAATGCGTTGCTTGTTATATCCCCTTATTTCATGAGCAGTCCGTGTTGCTGTTTGCAAGCGATCTCGGTTAACCCTTCTAGAGCTACATTATTGCATATTCCCTGTATCACTGAGGAGTTGGTCAACTGTAGTCACTCAAAACAAGTAAAGCAACACGGCTATATGGCTTAGGAGCGTAATTTTATCTAAGCATCTAACATATATTGTTAACCAAAGTATTTCCAAAATCTAGTTTTCCAACAGAAGGGATCTAAATCATCCTATATTTCTCTAGAAGTGACCAAGACTTGGTTTCTAATGTTTGAAGAAAATCGTTTTCATTCCAAAGTTTTAAGATTTCTGTATAACATTATACATGTTGTATGTATCGGTCACTCGTTGATGTTAGCTGACAATTAGTGTACGCGTACAACAGACTGGGTAGTGGTCACTTTAGGTATTTGGACTTCAGTCATACAAACAATTATATTTAAATTTAGATCCATTGAAGTTCAGTCAGACGTTAAATCCCGTCTTTGTTTTCATTGTGATTCGAGCACGATGTTAACGGTATATTGTTGTTTGTACTGCAGGATAAGAGGAAATCTCCACACACATATATGTATATATATATACCAACCCGGGGGATATCCTAACTATGTGACGCATTGATCACGTGGGTTTGAAAATTTTCACTTGCTCGGAGGACCAGAACGGATTGTTTACAAAAGTCAGTGCCTTTTCTTGTATTTTTGTGAAATTATGCGCGTATAATGCATTATTTGTATGTATATGCTAACAATTAACGTTCCTATATCTGTTCAGATGTGTTGTGAACGCGTGAAAATGGAAAAGTGCTTTAGTGAATCAAATCTGCAAAAATGGCGCGCGTTTCCCATAGTGCCAAAAATTCACCTCACCCTCGCCTTTACAAGGAATGATAACGTTCGGATGAATAAACGTTTGTTTTTACAAGCTGTGTGTGTATGCGCGACATGATTTACAAAACTTTACTTGCATTATGGACTTGTACAACCTATCCTTGACATTTAGTGGGTGGGGTACTGATGATGCTCTCTGTGCAATTCTCCAATTCTACGCATGAGATACTTGCCTTTAATATATTTTAAATATCAGCACCATGCTTTAACCTATCTAGTTTCCAAATACCTTTTTTCATGCTTTAGAAAATAAAACTTTGGGAGGCAGGTACAAAACTTGATAATACTATGAGTATGTATCCACAGGAGATTGTGCTCTCTGTCCCTCAATATGCCTCTTATAGTACAGTAAACCTCAATAGTAAGACTACCTCAATATAGAGACCAGTTTTCAAAAATGAATGGTGAATGCTAAAAACACACAATATATAGCTTGACTTATATTAGAGTTGTTTGTAACATTACAATGTGTAGTGGATTTAAATCAAGGGCAAAATGAGTGCCCAATGTGGGGCTTGAACCCGTGACCCCTAAACACCAGTAATGCACTCTACCACTGGAGCTACCCTGGTGGCTTACCTTGCATCATTACAAATTTATGCTAGCTTGGTATGACATAATGTACTTTGGTTTTGAAGTTTTCATTTATATTAAATAATTTGTCGTTTTATTTATTAAACAAGATCTTGAGAAGAGTTTATGTTGAGGTATGATTGTTTATGTATGGTCACTGTGTCCAAGACGTTGTAACATTGTAACTTGGATGTATTCTATAGCAGCAGCATCTTTTATATATGTTGTATTTTATTCTATTTTTTGCAGATTTTGAGAAACCAAGCCATGAAGGTCCTATCGTCTGCGCCAACAGTGCTGTATATGAGATACTTCGAGTAAACATAGATCAAACTGGTCAAATACTACTTCAAGTGAACGAGTCATGTTCTACATAAATAATCCATGTTCTACAGCCAACTTTTTCATTAGTGACAGATTTATTTAATAACTGATAATACATGATTGTTTTGTACTTTACAGATACACCATTATTGTTCACCCTACATGTGGATCATTGGAACAACACTTATGATGGTCAGTGGTATAAAAAGCAGCTCATACTTCATATCTACAATGTTGGAACAAACCTGATACAGGAGTGCAGTGCTGTGTACTTAATGCAGGGTTATCTTTATTTTTATTTAATTGAAAAATGCTGGTGAGTGATATTTTTAGTTCTTGAATATTTATTTGATTTGAGAGATTTGAGAGATTTAGGCTCATCAGTCAATATTCATTTAAAATTTATGCCCCTAAAATCAATGGGTCTGTCTTGTTGAAACGTTTCCTTTATAAAAATTGCTGAACTGTTTTGGGTTGTCATATTAACGCAACAACAAACCTTATAAAACTTGCATGTGGTACCAATGATGGATTTAAAAAGGATTTTGTAGATTTGATTATGAATCGACATGCTAATTGAATTATGCAAAATAAATGTTAATACATTAAAAGCAGCCTGACACTTCTGATAGCTGACACTTCTGATAGCTCCAGGTCCCATCGATGTTTGCCCTTACACATTCTCAACTCTTAGTGATTTGTGTGCTGATGTTTCCCAGGGATCTGTGTGGGGAGGCAGTGTCTTGTGAATGCAGCTTTCTCTATATACAGACTGTATCTTTCTTCAACTGTAAATTGCTTTCCTCTCTAACTCTTATTTGTTCATTGCTTTATTGTTCATCGTTCTTCAGTTTATTTATCACCTTACTTCTGTTTATTGTTCACTACTTAATTACTTTGTTTACTGTTTATTGTTTTCTGTTTCTTGTTTACTGTTCTTTGTTTTTGTTTACTGTTCAGTGTTTCTTGTTCAATTGTTCTTGTTTACTGTTCTTTGTTTTTGTTTACTGTTCAGTGTTTCTTGTTCAATTGTTCTTGTTCTTTGTTCTTTGTTCTTTGTTCTTTGTTCTTTGTTCTTTGTTCTTTGTTCTTTGTTCTTTGTTTACTGTTCTTTGTTTACTGTTCTTTGTTTATTGTTTACAGTTCTTTGTTTATTATTTACAGTTCTTTGTTTATGGTTTACAGCTCTTAGTTTATTGCTTACAGTTCTTAGTTTATTGTTTACAGTTCTTTGTTTATTGGTGACTGTTCTTTGTTAATTGTTTACTGTTCTTTGTTTATTGGTGACTGTTCTTTGTTTATTGTTTACAGTTCTTTATTTATTGGTGACTGCTCTTTGTTTATTGTTTACAGTTCTTTGTTTATTGGTGATTGTTCTTTGTTTATTGTTTACTGTTCTTTGTTTATTGTTTACTGTTCTTTGTTTATCGTATACAGTTCTTTGTTTATCGTTTACAGTTCTTTGTTTATCGTTTACAGTTCTTTGTTTATCGTTTACAGTTCTTTGTTTATTGTTCTTTGTTCATTGTTTATTGTTCTTTGTTCATTGTTTACTGTTCTTTGTTCATTGTTTACTGTTCTTTGTTTATTTTTCAGTGGTCCTAGTTTATTGTTTACGGTTCTAATGATTCTTTTCTGTTTTTCCGTGTATACCAACTTCATCTTTCCTTTAATGAACTCCGCTTTCCTGTTAACTGATTTTTCTGTTTCACTGAGCAATTTCTGTTTTCATTGCCCCCTTGTTTTTTTCCATCTCCTACATACTGCATAATGCGAACAAGTTGCAAACTGCGTAACATGAACAGGTTAAAATCTGTATAACGTGAACCAGTCCGATGCTGCATAATGAGTCTTTTACTGTATAACGTGACATGTCACAATGTGCATATAACGTGTCCGAGTCACACTGTCAAAGTGAACGAGTCACAAATGCATAACGTGGAAGAGTCACATGCATAATGAGCCACTAAGTGTAGAATGTGAGCTAGTTTCCATTGTTACTGCATACGTGTCCGAGTCACAATATTGTAATAAGTTGACATGCCTAATAGTTTCATCCCACGCTTGCATCATATAGAACGAGTCACAATTGCGTAAGGAACTGGAATCATTCTACATAAAGTGAACATAATGCATTCTGTATAACTCGAATGAACCGCTTACTGTATAACAAGATATCTTTATTATAATTTTTTTTTAATTTTAATAGATGATGAGTTGCTTCCCTTAGTAATGTTTTGGTCCATATTGGTTAGTACGTCAAACATAACAACAGAAAAGATAATTAAGTAAGTAGAACTAAATCTGCCATCAATATATCAAGTGTTATGTGGAAAACTGTTGTAATTAAGTGTTGTTAAAGATGAAATTAAAATAGTTTTGCCCCAAACCATATCATAATGATGGTTTAACTATTCAAGATTTGGACTTGGATTAGATTACAGAGTTCACCAATTTGATATCTGCTGAAGTTGCATTTTACTAAGTGTCTATATCTTATTCTACATTGTGTATACATACATGTATATTCTATCTTACAATATCATACAAACATAGATAAGTGAATGAAAATCATTCAGCATTAATTCCATTATACTACTAACTGTCCATGCATAACAACTAGAACACTTCTGGTATTATTTTCATATTCCTCAATTGTCATGCCCCATAGGTTTGGCATCTAGTGATGAAAACACCTGTTCATATCGCTTGTCCAGATCATAACTTATGGAGAGATTCACTTCAAACTTACGATATTTTTACCAGGAAAACAGAAGTGTAGTGTATAAGAACCTGCATAATTCTAGCAACAGTGACTCTTTAAAAGGGTATATATATGAATATCTCTTCATTCTTTTATCTTTAGGAGGATTTGGTGGATGATACAACAGAGTTACTTCCCTTGTCAGTCTGGTGTCTTGATATTCTTTCAAAGAAAGCCGCTCTTGTCAGGTAAAAAATAATTCTGAACCAGTCTATAAGGAGGCTAAAATGATACAGTTACGAAGTCATTTTAATAATGAAAATAAAAAAATACACGATTAATATTTTAAGTGTTAGATAAGATGACTTAATTCAGAAATCTGACACTTTATTCAATATTTATGCTATTTGACATCATGACTGTCTTAGCATTTTTCTCAAATACATTTCAATGATGCAACTTTGAGACCAGAGCAAACACAACAATCTTTTTGGGGTTATGCATTTTGGAAAGATCTGAAATACATCGATATTTCTTTATATATATATAAAGTATTTGCTACTTTTAATGACATTTTTCATAATCAAACCCCATACTAAACATTTTAAGTAGACAAGTGTTTGTGTGGGCATCAGCTCAATTATTGGATCTTCAATTAAAACATGTAGTTTTTGCAAGAAAATTCACGGTTTTACAAGAAATTACTATCAAATGTAATACCTTTTGTAATTTTAAATTTAAGGGTGCTGCACAACTTTGAGATGTCCACTATGGTCAGTGGACCAACAAGATTCAAATTTTGACCTCTGGAAAATTAAGTAGAGGGATTCTACATCATAATAGATTCAAAGAATTGCTGCAACAGTTTCTCTGTCGATATCTCAGACATCAATGTGATTGTGAAGCTTATTCTGGCGTACATGTCTAACAGTATTTGGAAGCCTTTGATGAACATTAAACATCATCATTTCAATATTTGCTAAGAAACCAGGAGTATTAATCCACAAGGAAAGCCTTACATCAGATAAACAGATATTTCAATCACGGAAGTGCTCACCTTGAGCTATAACTGGCGTCCTGCTTGAGGTAACCTATAGAAAGTAATGGATAGCAAGAGAATTAAGTGTTACCTTCGTCGTTCATCTGTGTGAATGATTGGTTTCCTATATTATTAACTACTGTTTTAGTGGTGGATCCAGTGTATATAATTACATTTTATCAGTTATTAATTTCTATATGTTGTGCATTTCTTATCTTGTTCATATTTCTTTTCAGGTTATATATTTAGTACCTGTATCATATCATAAGCATACGTAACTCCCAAAGTTTTGTTTGACTTCATTTTGCGAATGAGTTGTTTAATTGGTGTATAACTAGTGCGCAATAGTTATAGATTAATTATCCAGATTAATTTGATAAAAAAATCCTTCATGGGGCATTAATTTAGAATGTATAAAAATACTAATGATTAAAAAGTAATAGAAATTTCAGTATACACTTGTCATAATATGCTTTTATTCATAATTGTCAACATTATCTCTACATAATATTGTATTACTCATATTCCTTTTCATGTCATGTCAATTTTTCTACTTCAAATATGATATTATAAGCTTACTGTTATAATTATGTATGAGCTTAAACCATATTTTTTCACTTTGATATTATGAATATTAATATTCTCCATCATTTGTGTTTAAATGTCGGTTTTGTAAACAACAAATTACTGTGTCTAGCATACACATATTAGTTTTCAGTTTTGTATTATCAGCATCTTTTCAACATATATACAAAACTATATTTAACTGTCTCACAACTTGTTAAATTAACATTAAAATGAATAACAGGACATACGGCCATGTGGCGAACATATCAACGTCATAACGTCGTTTTGTGATTTTGAATTGCATACTCATCTATGCCCTTGTTTTAATATTGATTGTATTCTTAATTTTGCTTAGTTTTCACATGTCTATGTATTTTATGCTGTTTGTTGGATTGTAATGTTAATAATGATAACCTCCCTGTTATTTTCTTGTTCATGTCCAACTTTCTGACTCATCGCAAGATTCCCCAGATCTGATTGATATTGGCTCCATGCTATAACCGATTATATATATATATATATATTTGTTTATTAAAGTCTCTTCTTTGTATAAATAACACTCATATGCACATAATGAAAACAATTAACAATATACAAAGCCACTCTAAATTAGAGTTATAAGAGACATAAAACATATAATACACAAAGCATATTCTTATACACATGATAAGAAACTAGTAACAAATGATTATCCTGGTTATAAAACTAATTAAGGTAATACTTAGGATAAGAAACTAAAAGTATCGCGCACAAGCGTGCATAAGTACAAAATGTGTGTACAAAATCAATTATCATCTCTGTCAGACAGTAGATGAACTGATTAGCACTTGCCTCTAGTTAATAGATAAAACAACAACAATATAAAACATGACATACATTACTTACATAAATAAAACATTCTGGTATTAAGAATACTGTTACAGGTTATGGCGCTTAATCGACACAGAGTTATATCAGATAAAATAAAGGACAACTTGTTTACATCAGACATGACATTGAATATAGGATTAATAGTATTAGCTTTTTCTATCAATGGTTGTCGTAAACTATCATATAAGTTACAATATAATAATACATGCATTTCTGTTTCAACCTGGTTACATGAACAAAACATACAGAGACTTATTAGTTCTGGACGTTACGGAGTATAGTACAGAACTTATGTCTTTACGCGGTTAACGTACAAAGAGTACGTGTTCGGTTTTAACCACGCAGGTCACGTGATGGGTAAATGTATCACGTGGTATATATGTCTATATATAGAGATGTTTCGCGGGAAAATACCAGTTCTACGCTTGATTTCAATACGTTTACTTTCTTTAAATGAAAGTATCATATGGAATTATTCAGGTTCGAAGGTTAGTTCTGTACTAGATCTATAGGGAAAATCAAAACGAATTGTGTACCTTAACTAAATGATATTACCATTAGTAATATGTTTTATGATATGTAGTACATGCTTGGATCAAGTCCGCGTATCCTGTATTTTGAGGAATGATATCAGTTTTTACTGAGCGGCATGTTGCGGACACACATTTCCCTCACACGTGGGTTATTTTTTGTGGGCGGCTGTCATTCCCATGATAAATACGCGATGGAGATCAGAATACGGGTCTACCATCAAAGCATGTCAGATCAAATGATCAATTATACCAACGAAAAAAAATGTGTTTATGCAAATACATGTTTAAACAATTGTAAATTGTACTTGATTGTATTGTATATATGTATCAAACGCAACCCCTTCAATAAACAGTGAAATCTTGCCAGCAGCAGACGTTCATTTTCCACAAGGTTTTCATTACGTCCTGTTTCAATTGTAATAGGAGCTACTCCACATCTAAATTTACTTAAAGCAGATCTATGTTTCGGTGCCATAATACGTTTACAGTAATGTTCTGGTTTGTAATCCAATTTAAATTTACAATAATTTCTAAGCTTATTTCTCCCCCTACCAGATTACCTTCGGTTTTATTAAAACTTTCAAGCCAGTCATTTGAATGCAAACATAACATTTTACCATACACTTGCTTAACTAAAACATTTTTAGAAACATTCTTATTCAAATCAGTATATGCATTCAAATCACAATTTAACAATTTTTCTTTGACAATATAAAACCAAGTTGTGAATGACCTATTTGCCTTGCTGTCTGCCCAGAGTGCTAACCGCTTATTGACTCTAGATGTAGGTGTGTTGCAAAGCCTTGACCAGTAACTGACAACGGACTTCCACTGTCGAATAACTGGAGGTGTCCATGCCATTTCTCCTGCCATTGCATCATTGTGTGTATATTTACCTACCCCAAGAAAGAAGCGCATGGCGCGATTATGGATAGCATTGATACAAGAAAATGACTTAACCCCCAGATCGCTGCACCATAACCAATTACAGGCCAAAAAACAGAGTCATATAAGTTTGTGAATGTTTCATAAGGTAATCCACCGATGAGCTTACATTTGGCAATAAGAAGACCAAGAGCACGACTAGTACTCTGAGCAACAGCTTTAGCGGTAATGTTGTAATCAAGATGTTCACTGATGACAATACCAAGATATGTATACTTATCCACTATATTTAATGTATCAATCCCGCATATAAAAGCATAATCAGTACGTTGTACACACTGTGGGCGAAAATGCACTACGTTAGATAGATAGATAATTTTTTTTCCTCCATGCATGGATAGCAGAACAATATGTACAACATTAAACAATACAAAAGTGAACAAACAAATCAATTCATCAACAAATCATATTTAGTTAAGAATTTAAGATAACAGGGAAATACTAAGGAATGTTGACAAAAGTATGGAAATCCGTACATATGAGAGACATAGTGAATGATGTACAGATTCATATCTGAAAAAAAAATCATGTTTAAACAAGAGCATTTTAGCCTAGCAATACACCATACTGAAACGCGATTTAAGTGCCTTATACAACTTAGTCTTAACGAAAGCGAAACAAAAGACAAACGTGTTAATAGCACTCGGTAAAACTGATATGTGTTATAATTGAACTTAAGAATAAGATGACATCAAACAAGAAAGAAAGACCGCAAATCACTAATTTAACCTTAACAATGTTAAGACACTTTAAGTGAAATGCAGAGAAAAGATTATACATGTATATACATGTATAGCTATATCTAGATCTGCATAATGTATTACTAGTATGATATAATAACAAAGTACACGCATATCTCATTAACAACGTAGATCATGATATCTTCATTAAACAGTTAGTAGTGTTTTATCAACTATTTTTAAATTCAAATAAAACATGCATTGCTTAGGTGTATTGTCTTGTAACAAAGACAACAGTACAGTTAAAATATTACATGTATCACACAGTCTGCTGCACTTATATCAGCTTAACAAGCACTTTGACAATTGAGAAATTAAGGAACACTATATCATCATTTTTTACGGCGAGCCCCAGGAGAACACTACATTGACCTGTCGGTTTCAGCTTAATGAAGTTGATAAAACATTTATATCCGACGTTGTCTATTAACGCATCCCATAGCCTCCGACGCTCACGGTCATTCACAGAGCAGAAACAAATCAAATGTTCTGTTAAATTTTGGGTACATTGCAAGCACTTTCTACATTGTCGTGGGAATTGTCTTGACAAGAACATAGCTGCAGATCGGTTAAGTATTCTGCACAAAGAAGTTAAGGACGGCGTATTCCTGCAGATATACCAAAGGCTCGAACATCGGTTAACTCGCACAACACTCTGTGAAACCCATTCATTTCCGTCCTGTACAATGCAGTCTAGCTGACGTTGCTTGGCTGGAATCAACACGTGACTTATCAATGTAAGTTTTCACCTAGATTTAACCGGAAAGTTACCAGTCTGCAAGTAAGTATATAAAATATCAGTCAGGGAGTACTTGCACAATATACGATAAATGTCTGGGATATAACCAGAGTATTGGCGATCTCCATTGCAAAATCTCACTAGACGATGTATAAAAATAGTCTTGGCTAAGAACTTACTCGACAATCTACATAATTGTCCGAAGAACTGCAATTTTTATAATCTATGAACGTTTCAACACTTTCTATATCTACACTACAGCGTATATATGCAGTACTCGTGGATCCGTTTAGTTGTTGCATATGCCTAAGACAACTTTTAGAACAATTTACAATCATGTCATTGATATTACACCAATTAGACAAAGCATTTAAAAGTAACTGCAAGTCACGTTCGTTTGATGCCATCAGTACGATGTCATCAGCGTACAATAAAATACATATCTTCTCATCTCCTACAGTAATGCCAACGTCTAAACTTTTCAAATATTTAACTAGGTCATCTAAAAATAAATTAAATAACAAAGGTGACAATATACAGCCCTGTCTCAAACCACAAGATACATTGAACCAATCTGTAGAAAACGAGTTTACACGTACACATGCCGTAATGGAGGAGTAAAGCGACTTAATAGCCATCAACATTTTGCATTTAACGCCAATTTCTAACAACCTAGACCACAGTTTTTCTCGATTAATATAATCATATGCCTTTTTAAAATCAATAAAAGCTGCAAATGTTGATAATTTTTTTTTCTGGTTTCAATTACGTTAGTCAAACTAGAAATCTGGTCTATAGTATTTCTATGCCGGTGGAAACCGCCTTGTTCTTCCTCAAGTAAGTTGTTTTCTTCAACACAGTCACTCAACCTATGATTTAAAACTGAGATATACATTTTGTAAACTGATGAAGCTAGACATATACCTCTATAGGACAAAGGGTCCGTACATGACGACTTGGGTATCGGATTTATGATACACTTATTCCATATACTTGGTACAGTGCTAGTACTGAAACACACGTTAAACAAATAATGCATAAACAATACTGCTGAATCGTTTTTTAAAACTTCAGAGTATATATTATCTGCACCAACAGCTTTACGAACGTTAGCTTTAAAAACTGCCTTCATAATTTCTAAAACAGAAAAATTGTTGTTAAAAGACAAATAAGCACCATCTGTGGAACTATTACTATTATTAGGAGGTGACGACTCATTACCCCTACTTTGAAATAAATTACAAAACTAGATTTCCATTTTTCAAGCACGTCGTTAATATTATTACTTATAGAACCATCACACAGCTTAACCTCCATCGGAATATGCTTTTTCTTATCTTGGTTTATTGAATTCCTATCTTCCCAATAGATTTCCAAAAATTTACATCATTGTTATTAACTTCATTCAGTATTTCATTTTGGATAGAAAACTAATAATATCGTTTAGCCCTCTGAACTTCTTTATCAAATGACTTTCTAGCGTAAACATATTCGGACTTCAGCCTACGTCTATCACATTTATTTATAGATTTAAGCCATGATTTCTCTTTACTACACAAAAACAAAATAGTCCACAAAGTCGACAATTTATCACTCCACCATGGTTTACCGGGTCTACGTTTCCTATTACAACTCTGGGTAGTGTGAACAGTGTTTAAACGTGTAAAGTTTCAATATCACACATAAAATCATTCGGTATACTGCTAAAATCAAACTTCGTATAAGAGCATGAAAATTTATCCGAAAATACGGCGTTATCCTCATTAATACTGCTACAAATAACGTTCCATCTTAATAAACAGTGATCTGGTAACCCTGTATTGGCAACAGTGTTTAAATATGGTATATTATTAATCATATCTGTAACATGTACAATTGAGAAATCCTGAAACATACCAATACAGTCATGTGGTATAATACAGTAATCAACTACAGCCTTGCCTTTAACTGACACAGACGTGAAATCATTGTGCAAACTATTTCTACCATTTAGTTAACACATATGAGTATTAATTAGGAATTATATCAATAAATCTCCATACTTGTTAGTCATATAATCGATGACATTACGCTCTGGTAAACAATCTACCCCGGCGATAAAATCTGGTAGATCACCACATCTACTATTAAGTACACCACAGATAAATAGTGTTCCATTGTTTTGAAACTGATAAATATTAGTAAGTAAATGATCGTAAAAAGAAGTAACATCAAAATAACGAGACGAATTTTCTGGTGGTAGGTAACAGACGCACGGTAGTAGGGTAACATTATTAAATTTATGTTCTAATTTAATCCATAAAATACCTTCAAACTCAGCCACTAAAATCGATACGTTAAATTCATGTAATAAGTTATTATTAACAAGGAAACCTACACCACCTGATTCATGTCTAGCATTTTTATGAATATTCTGGCGGTTTAAACCAAACCACTTATAAGTGTCTAGTGTTAAAATATCGTCACCTGAAATATGTGATTCTGCTATGCCTAAAATGTCTAAATTTTGGTCCAAAACACACGATGACCGTAAAATATAATTGTCTGAGTCACTGTTCGTATTCCAGCCACGGACTTTCCAAAACCCGGCTGATACCTAATAGCGCCTGGAGTTGCCTCCCCTGTGCCCTCCGCGTCGGAAACCGTTAGCGTTAACAATATGACCCCTGATCTATCTAAGTGGCATAGACTGTTTTTTGGAATGTGTGACGTATTCGTATGAACAATATTTTTACAGATGTTTTTCTTTTTTTTGGACATGTGACGTATACGTTTTTGCTTTGAGGGGGGGGGGGGGGGTAGAGGTACACAACTGAATTTTCACAAATGTGTGACATATTCGTACGAATTTGTCACACACGTGTGAGGAATTGGTACGAATATGTCACACGTGTGACATATTCGTATGTGTGAAAATTACGGTTCAACACACCATTATATCTTTTATCGCACCACCAAAACCTTAATTAAACTCACACTTAGTCAAAAGTTAGTTGACATTTTTTCATGATCGATTCGTTTTAAAACGATGTTAAGACGGAATAAATATATAGTTCAATAAGAATAAATATAAAACGTACATACCAAATATATAAAAACAAGAAATACGTTAATTACCAAATATGTAATTAGTCATAATGAAACCGTACTTTAACAAGAAATTGTATTCAAATGTTTCAACTTTCGTTGGTACGAACATAACTCAATGTTGTTTTAATCAAAAGCCTGTCGGAAACATAAATAAAACGATGTTGTGTTTCTACAATAACCTCGGCCGTTTCTGAGACATGAATTATAATATTATGTATTATAAAACAAATAACTCATCTATTTTATGCCCAGAATAGCAATCCTTGCAGAGAATGCATCATTTTATTTTGATTTTGTTGTATAAAATGTAATTATTTCTAGACAGGCCGTTGCGATTGATGTTTGTGGACAGGATCTCGCTTATTTCAGTTCTACAGAACATAAATGATAGACGTTTATAACAAATTGCACCGCTGAGACTCAATTTCGAATCAGCATTTAATGAATATTAATAAACAAAAATAACACGATTGATTATGTTCAAAATTTTATGGAAAATAATCGCTGCCAATATTACATTATGCAATATGTCAAATGAATTTGTAGATTTGAATTACATGGTGATTTATGCAGTATGTGAAGCGTTGTTGTGAGTTTGAGTATTTTCCAATTTCTGTTCGTGCTATCTGTTGGTAATAAAATATGTTTAATTCGAAGTTCATCATGCGAAATGATTCGTCCATTGGAATTGTGTATATGTTTTATCCTGTCTGTCTGTTTATGTAGTACAACGTGTTAAATATGTCGTACATTAATACGTAGCCTGTTAACAATCTGCTAAATAAATTAGTTATTTTTTTAATATATGTGTAATAACCGCATAAGGTTACCAAAGAACTAAATGAAGTAACATGTATGTGTTCAAAGTGATCACTATATCGCTGACCTGAGTACTTCGCCATTGTGGCTGAATTAGTCCAATGTGCTAATAAATTGGTCTAAGTTACTTCAAAACCGTTGTCTGGTTTTCAATATAGGCATTTAGATTTGAGTGTCTTGTTATTGCATCTATAGGAAGCAAAGACCCGCCCCCTAACGGTCATGTTATTTGACGGAACTTAATAACTTATACATTGTTATATATATTATAAGCTCTTGTGACCTACTCTTGCAGCAACCGGAATAAATCGACATAATGTACCATTACAGGAAACTACCATCGACACGATATTTTCTTTACTTCGGGCACAATATATTTGAATAAAAAACTAATCCAATATTTGGGCATTTATGTAGCGTTGTATCTGAAAGCAAATGTACCTGTTTCAGAAACGAGTACAAAGCTTTTACACGATTGAGGTTTTGTTGCTCTTAGACCTACTTTTTTACGTCAGATCGTTACATCAAAAATACACTTAGACGCAATGAGTAGGTGAGTCTCTCTGGAAGCAAATAAGTACATAAAAAGCAGACATATATTGTTCTCTACTCGACATGTATGTGCAATGTATGAATTCCTTAACATGTCAACATGTTGTTTGTTTACTGCATCGCTTGATCCCTTAGATACAGTGTTGGAGTAATTTCTCAGCAAACACATTTATGTCTGTACTTGTTAAGGAATTCACACATTGCACATACATTATAACTACTATAAATAACTCTATTTATAACATGATATAGACACCGCGGAGGTTTTTAAGACTTGTACGAAATACAAAAAAAACAATAGGCATCATAAAACTCCGCCTTCTTGTCTGCTAGAAATATGAATCAATCCATTGACCGAATTATTCATTGGTATTGATGTAAACAGAAGTACCATATTCTGACCAACTCTTGTATCTAGTATGTCAGTTCTGACAGTTAATCATTTATGTGCTGCCAATTAATATCCACGTCATCATTAGTGTTCTTGTACAATGTTATAAATTCATGCAAATTATACCCCCTTGTGGAAACTTATCTATGACCACGAAACAATATTTACCACCCTGCAACGAATTGTAGTAAGTTTAAGACACAATGCCTACTTTCTAGTATATAAGTGTTCTGTTTTATGTGATATGTCAATGGCGAGCCTTTCAGTATTCAATTCCCAGGAACACTAAATCTGAGCAGTGAATTGGCGGAATACTATATTCTAATCCGTACTTTTAAATCGTTATGCTCACTTTCGAATGATTAATAATTTCTCGTGTGTGGATGATAACAGATGCATAAAGTCACCGTCGGATTTTGCATTCTGGATACATTTTCAGCATTTTCAAGTCTCGTATATTGAAACTTGTAATGCAGAATGCTGATTGAAATTTATATAATGTGCATATAATCCGATTTCTACAACATGTGTACTTTGAATTGGCCTAAAGAAATGTTGATAACCCCGCACAAAAATACAGGGATAAATTAAAGCCTAGTATATGATATTATTAGATGAATACTACCTACATGTTTACCCATTAATAGCAGCATCATTCTCATGTCAAATACTTTACCAAAACTGTCAAAATTTACGTTCATGCTCATTTTGGATAACGTTATTTATTCAATAATCATGTTTATTTTGCTTGTTTCCGTCTTGTATTTTGAATATAACGATTCATCACTTTAAAGAGATACAAATAAACATTAAATTCTTAAAATCTAAAAAAAACGAAACATTTTCTCGAGAACAGATTACGAATTTGGTTTTGTAGTAATAACAACTGCATAAATACGCGTGAAACCACACACAACGCGCTCTATGAATTATACTTAGCGTGATTCCACACACAACGCGCTCTATGAATTATACTTAGCGTGATTCCACACACAACGCGCTCTATGAATTATACATAGCGTGAAGCCACACACAACGCGCTCTATGAATTATACTTAGCGTGAAGCCAGACACAACGCGCTCTATGAATTATACTAAGCGTGAAGCCACCCACAACGCGCTCTATGAATTATACTTAGCGAGAAGCCACACACAACGCGCTCTATGAATTATATTTAGCGTGAAGCCACAAACAACGCGCTCTATGAATCATATTTAGCGTGAAGACACACACAACGCGCTCTATGAGTTACACTTAGCGTGAAGCCACCCACAGCGCGCTCTATGAATTATACTTACCGGGAGCCTCATACGTACGTCGGTTTGGCATCGAATTACGCCCCCTACGAAAAGCGGTTATAACCAACAGCTATTTGAAAAATGATTATGTGCGTACTGATTGCAGTTTACACTGCTGACGTAGAAGGGCGAGGCTATGATATGTATATAAATTGTATGTTTAAGTGACAAAAACACACACATTCAAAAGCATCAGATGGCAGCAGGATGAGCGAACACTTAACTGGTAAGGGAAATGGAGGTTTTACTGTTAAAAATAAAACAATGGAAATATCTGCCACTCCAACCATTTACCTCTAGATCAAGGGAACGATACTCAACTACAATAATGTTCATATATTATACGTCCAATATTAGTATACTTTATGATATATTAATCATCCATGTTTCACCAAAATGTTACACACTATAGCGCTTGTTTGACTACTCATGTTTCGGTTTCTACAAAAATGAAACGATCTGATAGTGAGCGTAGCTAAGTATTGTTGATCCATCAGAGCTTGGTCCTACTTTGGCAGAAAACAATTTCCCTTCCCGCATACGTCCTACAATTCGTTCTTTTGATGTCATAAGTAAAAAATGTTTTCGTGTTGTTCACTGCACACGTTGTAGGTAAAATCGGCCAAAAAGGAGCGTGGTAAAATAACTGAATACAGCGTTTCAACACTGCTGTCATGCTTTAAATACAATCACTGTCAAACCTACCTTTTTCTAAAGTATTTACGTTCACGACTTTGTTGAGTGTACGTAATTATTAACAGTATTTGGATACGTCAATTTCTCAAATGGTTTCGTTGGTAGTGAATTATTTTTAGTTGTTCGGTATAACAACTAGTTTTATGGCAAATTTCGACAGTCGCATCGCGTAACTACTTTGTTCGGCTTAATTACGGAAGTTGCGCAAGAATATATTCAGAAAAGGTAATCGGTTACAAAAAGTAATCCAACAACTGTGCGTCTTAACTGTTGAAGTTAGGTCGAAGCTATCATTGATTTTTACAGTAAAACACTAAAACATGTCGTTGAATTCCTTTGTTAAAATTATATTGAGTAAATTCAAGTATTGTAAAAGCCTAAACAAAATATACAGAAAAAATGTCTTTTGACGCCACAGACACGATCATTTACGTAGCATTCGTGTGCATGGGAAATTCGAGAACCCGTCATCGTTCCGTTGCATATCGACGATTTACGGAAAATGTTCTAAATTGAATACTTTATTGTCAACTGTTGATTATTAATGATAGAGTAACGAAGTGGTACGGAAATAACTGTCGAGAATGCAATATACTATAAGGGGAGATCACCGCGAAGGAAATTGGAATTTCGAACAAAATGGCGACCTCCATGAAAACGCAAGACAAGGGAGAAATACGTTGTCAACCGCGCAATCCTGGGACAGATTGTCTAAATCGACTTGATGATGATGCCAAAACTAAAGACATGCTACACTACATCATATAGGTAAATTTTAAGTAAGATTCTAATCTTTATAAGTCGTCCGAGGTAGATCGAGCAAATTTCTTGAATGTATTCAAAATGCATACTAGAATGCATGCAACCTTTATAACAGGTTAAATTACTCATTTACTATGTGGGAGTTAGATGGCCACTGCGTTAGCTGAGTCGGTAAAGGGCTGTACCAGTGTTAAGGGGTTGTGGGTTTGAGCCCAACATCTGGCGTACTTTTCCCTCTTGCTTTTCTTCAATAGTGGCAACAGTGTTTGACGGCCCATGGTAGTAGAGTCTCTCATGCCGAAAGGAGGAGAAGTGTCGTGTTGTGTGGTTAGACAGCTGCCCAGTTAGCTCAGTCGATAGAGCACTGTACTAGTGTTTAAGGGGTCGTTGGCTCGAAGCCTACATTGGGCACACTTTCCCCTTGATTTCAGTTTGCGTAAATTGCTACAAATTTATGATCAACCAATATTGTGATATACAGAGCATATGTGCAATCAAGCGAATATCAAATAACAAATACTGATCAGGGCCTATTTAGCTCCTGTTTTATTCTTTATATATATGCTAAATGCCAAGTAAGTGAGATACAAAATACCATTTGTACATCTTTGGCATGACTTGGTCCGGAATTAAACCTATGACCTCCAGCACTCAAAATAGAGTACCTGACGAGTGACAGTGTTCAAACACATTGAGGCGTATTCATTTGGAGTTTACACTATTTTCTTTATTGTACTGTGAACAAGGCACCAAATAATAAATATTTTTACAACTTGTTGGCATAGTTCTTATTAGTTATATTCTTATACATAGCTTCGAAGTTCTTAATTGTGATTCTTCTTTGCAGCCATGATTGACAGACGATTTATTTCAGTCCAGATGAATTATGATCTACATAATATGAGATTCCAGAATCGCATATTGTAAGAGATAAGAATGGTGTAATGGAACTACTGCTACTGTTCGAAGCCATGATACTTTGTTTAAACAGCCATGAAGGCAGCAAATAATATATTTCAAGATGGCGACCAGGGTAAGTTTGAACAAAAAGTTGATCAAATATGTATTGAATTAATTTAATGCATGCTTCATTTGGTTTTATCATGCCAAAAGTACTTAGTTACACAGCCTATGTTTTCCATTTGCAATTTTGTAAGAAACTGAGAAAAGAGAAAAATGACCTTGGCAAATAAAGTTACACGCCTGTATTAATTAAAATTACTTTCAACATTTTCTGTTTTCTTGTTATTTAGTGATACTGCTGAAGAAAGATTATCCGAGGCCGAGAAGAGTTCCATTTGACTGTTGACCATCTTTGAATAATGAGTTGTCATGAAGTGCAGCAAATAACATCCTGGAGTGACTTATTTAAAAAGTGCTGTCAAAATGAATTTTCAAATCTGTCAGATTGAGTTCTCAAATGTGAAACTTAAGTGTGGACTGATGTATGCATTTGTAATTGAATTACTGATGTCTTGTGTTTTTTGTGGACACGGTATTTTTGTTCATGAATATAATTCTAACAAACCCTCGAGATTGTCTACCTTTCAGTATGTGTCACTTCCACCTGGTAGTTGCAAATTATGAAATGTGTTGTAAATCATAAACATGTGGCAGAAATCTTTTATAGTTCGATGTCATAATTACAGTTGCTGTTGCTAGACACATTTTTGATACTTTTTATAGGAATATATCTTTGCAAATTTATTTTCCTGTTAAAAAGTGTTACATTTATGAGTTTATCTCAAAATGATGAGCATGAAAAGAATGTACTAATATTACAATGTAGATCTATGTAGTTGTCAGGAAATTACTCTTCAGTCTGGTTGACCAGACATAGCACATTTTCACATAAAATTGTGTCATGAAGGCATGATCGGTTAAAGATAATTTTATGGAACTTCTGTAATTTATGTCATATTTTTTGTGAAATAAGCATTGTCAAGGAAACGTCTCATTTATAAAATGGATAAAAATATCACATGAAATTATTCAACTAATTATATTGAAAACTAATACTCTAGAAATTAATAAAGTTTTGAAAGAAAGTGGATCGATATTGCTCACATAAGTTGCTGAGCATTTTCTTTCTGTGAGACTGGTTAGTTTATGCATACTTATTTTACATAAATTGTAGAGTCAAGCTTTTAACTATTGATGACTGTTTTACTAAATAGTTGAAAAGTTTAATTAAATAAGTTTTACAAAATAATGGT
Source organism: Mactromeris polynyma (assembly GCA_032209605.1). Taxonomy (NCBI): domain Eukaryota; kingdom Metazoa; phylum Mollusca; class Bivalvia; order Venerida; family Mactridae; genus Mactromeris; species Mactromeris polynyma. The sequence goes on along the minus strand of JASFXZ010000006.1, from coordinate 23,363,574 downwards.
CTTAGTAGTATGTTATGCCTTGTATTTATACGCCCTCAAACAGTGTGAATACTAAAATCACCCTGTCGATTGGTTTGTCTGTCCAATGAATAACATATGTAGTTTGTGTGGCTTACTACTTCTTCAGTATCAAAGGATTGCAATGAACTTTGGTAATACAAGTACCATGATACATGATTTGTAGAAGTACTAGACATAAATTTACTATGCATCCATCAAAATATTTTCGTATAATGTCCCTTTGAACTGCGTCTCCTTTCAGAACATATGTAATAACATGTAACTATGTAAGTAAGCTCGACATATACACTCAAACCTCACTTAAAGAAGACCTAAATAATGATACCACCTCAAAATTAAGAAAATTTTCAACTTCAAGTTTATTTTCAATGTTTTGCTCTTTATTCAACCTCAATATTAAAATCACCTAAATAAGAAGATCGTTTATCATGAGTCCCAAAGGTGGTCTTAATATTGAGGTTATTCTGTGACTAACATGAAGGTACTGTTTACTTCTTCTCCATCCATCTTTCTGACTGTCTATAACAATTATGTGTATACAATCTTATGTATACAGCTCCTATATTATTCAATAACTGACATAACAAAGTGTTCTTGATAGGCTCTTGTGATCGGTAAATCTATGTCCAAGTGACATATGTGATCTGCATTGAGCCCCTAGCTGTCAGCAGTTTTCATGCTTTGAGTATTGTTAAATACTCATAATGGCTTTGTATTTCTATACTAAAATGTTTTGTGTAAATTCAATTAATTTAAATGAGCATCTTCTGAGAAAAGCACTTCGACCTTATATCGAACTTCAATTGTACAAAATGACCAGACGTTACCTTGGTATTTTACTTTGCACTTTGTGTGAATCTGTGAAACACAAAACCAGTGTTCAATACCGAACAACTCCAGTGCTTTCAGCGCTTTAATTAGATTTATAATTGTATTACCAAATTGTGAAAGGCCGTCAAATTAACCAAACTTTATTTCAATTTATTATTAATGCGAACAGTATCATGTTGGTGGTCATACCCGTCTACATTGTACTGAAGTTTCATCCAACTATTTGGGCACTGAAACGATAAGAATGGAAATCAAATTAAGTTATCATGTATATTAAGAATATATGCAATTAAAAGTATGTTTTATGAATTAATTGAAATATAATCTACGGATACATTTTAATATTTAATTTGCTAAGCATTGGAATTATTTTCGAATTGTACAGACACCGATGCCGCTATATGTTCCTTTTGGAAGCATATTTATATTTAACAATTGATGGAAGAAAATAGAATCTACTACTTGATGATATCTTAAACTAGATTATAAACTTAATGAAGCTTAAGAGGCAATATTACCTGTCGTCGCGCTCGCAGATGTAGTTCAATTTGTCTGGACAAGGCGCGTCGTTCCAATGGAAACCAAAACCTTGATAAATCATGCCGCAATGTTCTGTGTTATTAAGATTATTCGGTTGACCTGTGTTCCAATCTGTGAAACTCTCCCCGGTTAAACGTTGACCACTGTTCATCCAGACCCATGTACCTTCTTCTTCCACATCCGATAAGGCAATCCAACAACCTTCTATAACGATCAGTAGTTCATAGTTACAGAAGCTATATATTCATGTTAACACAGCGTGTTACTTTCAAAATAAGTATACATTCTAAAGCCCTAAAAGGCAGTATTTATCCATTTAAATTGCAAACCATGCATCAGTTACAGTGTATGTCATACATGTACAATAAGCCATTTTACACCAGATGGTCCATAACCCCGTATGTAACCAAACTGCAGGGGGGGGGGGGTAAATTTAAATTTTATTTTTCTAGAAAAGACTATCAAACCGTTTCCCTAACTCAAGTATTTAAAACCGTGCATGCTTACTCAAAAACGTCTAAGTACACAACAAGTTATATTATAACAGTGTACAAGTGGAACATTGTGAAATTAATTAGATAAACGTGAAATTAGTAAGAATAGTGACTCAGTATTGAGAAAGGAAGATATTATAATTCATAATATTCATAGCAGAGGGCACAAACACGTTTAGGAGTAATCTCAAACACATATTGTCAGTTGTACATAATCCTTGACAAATGTTTAAAGAAAACCAGTTTAGCATCTAGACCTGTCCAATTTATGTCATGACACAGTGAGTGTAACATTTAAATAATAGTTTCCCATTGACAACCCGAATGAAAGATTATGGAAGGCCATATGTAAATACAAGACAGGGCCTCCTCATACAGATCCCAGCAGGCCCAATGTTCACAAAGGATCAACTGATCTGGAATAACTTGATCCATAAAGATATTTGCCATTTTCATTAAGGAATTAAACACTTTTTCCAGTTCTTCTCATAAAAATTCAAAAAAGTACCTAAACATCTTTTAATTAACATCGTGGAAACATACAAACCTTCACCATGATGCTGAGAAATTGATTTATTGTACTTATGAATGAAACTGATCTAGACCAAATCAGGATCAATTTTCAAAAATCGGTCACAACTTACCAATTTCAATATTTTTCTTAATAAGCATGGTATTTGCATTTAATGTCACAAAAGACATTACAGGATGTTCATATCCATCACAGTATATAAACAAGATTTAGCTTTTAATAACAATTTTTAAAAGGTTTGAAAGATCCTATATTTGATATTGATCCTGATCCTAATCCGGGGCCTTGGGAACATCAACCTACGAAGCATTAGGGATTAATGAGGTGTAAGGGCAAACATCTATGGGAATGGGGAACCAATGACCTGTCCGACCGACTATCAAAAACAACCATGGATAATTTAATAGGACAGATAGTGGGTGGGAAAGGGATATAATGGATGCAATGCAACAAAGGACAAGCCACGATAGCATTTGACAAAGGGTGGAAATCGATGTATTGACAATATATCATGTAAACAATCGCGATGTCAATTCCACTTGCAATTATGTACCAGCACTTGAGGCGGTAAGATTTGCGATGGTAAATAAATATTACTAGTTTCAAAATAATGTTTGGAAAAAAACAGATTGACAGCACGGTATTTTTGTCAGAGAATTGTTGTAAAACATCCTACTAGTTCCATGTAGTTTTGTTTGTGTTTCCAAGAATGTGTTTTCAGCCGCATTCTCAATTTCGACGAGTTTTCCTTTCATGAAATGACACATTACCTGAAAGCGGAATGAAACTCATTTCCATTTTACGTGTAGCAATAAATTGACATAAAAGACTTCAATCGTACTTAATGGCGGTGTATAAATAATTACTTCAAGGATACACAATTAAACGGTTACGTAAAAATGATGCTATTTTGTTGACAAGCATGTTTGTTAATAAAAGTAATTTCCACTTGATGTATAGCAACCAACGGACATAACACATTTCAATCGAACTTTATGGCGGTGTACAAACATGTATAAATAATCACTTCAAGGATACACAATTCAACGGTTAATGATGCTATTTTATTGACACGCCTTTTTTCAAATAGCAAAACCATTTATGCTCATACATCTTAATACAATATACTGCAACACATTTTGCATTATTTTAATAAAAGTGTTTGCAATCAAATCTTACTGTAGCATCAGCCCATGTTTCTGCTTCTCTGCTAAAGTGGTAACATTGTGATCCGTGTGTAGTCCACCCGTTAGGACAACAAACACCTGAAGAAAATAACAAAATTACCAAAGTAAGTAGTCCTCATCAATTTCCTACATCTTGAAAATATGTCCTTTGTACTAGATGTTCAACATCATTTGTTAAACTTCTAGGGGCTTTCAGTTATAAAATCACGGTGCATACCATTCGGGTTTATATGCATACGTCAGTAACGTCACACGATTAAGATACCTACATTGTGATACAAAACAGATACCGTGAAAACACTCGGAAATCTTATTTAATCTCGAAGCTACGTCCCCTTGACTCAATTATATAGCCCCGTGTTTGCATACATTATCTATTACTTGAAATATTAAATATACATTCAATATTGTCTTACCTTCAATCCGAGATACATTCTATGACTTTCCTACGCGCAAGGCACGAATTCCTATTTTTTTCATCGATAAACCAGAAGATATAATTTTGGTCTCGATATTTTTCATAAGTCGGTCACGTGATTGCAAACAAACTATTTGTAAGGATGGCCTTATGTCATTTACTTTAGTGGGAATGAAGTGCGCTTTTCAACGTTGTTCGGACATTTAATTTTGGTCGGCGACGTCGCGACAAGATTACAACCAATAACCAACGTTGTATCGACATCGGTGCCTTCATGGTATGGCTTATCTGCCTGCTTGGATAACACACCCATTTATTCAGGTGTTAGTCGACATATTGAGTGTTAAAGTATATTTTTTTCTTGAGCATCGTTACCGCAAAACAGTAACCCTCGAGCCGGATATTTTAATCCGTCCCGGAAACCAGTGAAAAGTTCTTATAGTCTACATATCAGTTGGATTTTATTTGTGTCCATATAGTAGAATCAGCAAAGGGTTTAGTTCACAAACATTGAACAGTTCACGAAATGCACCAGCAATATAGCACAGAGACAGCTGTCAACTTCTTCAATGGCATACATAGGATATTATAGTATAATAGAAGCAAAGACAAAAGCTCCATAGAGTAACAAGAAAACTATTTAAAAATTAAAGTGTGAAATGAGGAAAGCTTCTAAGTATAAAGTCAAATTACTTACAGACGTAAACTACAGCGGATAAAGTTAATACACCAAACCACTTCATATCTCTACGAGATTGTGACAGTAATGCACCGTCTTATCTGACAATACAAAAACCAAATCTGAATGCATATAAACAAAGTCAAATGAAGGTTAGATAATTTACGCATAAGTATCACGATTGAGGATGTAGGTTATAGAAACTCGTGACAATCTACTGTTATTGACAGAAATACAAAAATTCAACCCAAGCTTTTTTTTCGTGCATTTTGAAATTACGAAATAATCTGATTATTTCTCACTTTATTTCACACTTACAAAATAATACTTCGTTATTATGAAAACATTGGTGGCATCGAACCAATTATGAACTACGATTGCTACATCTAAAAAAAAGTGTAGGGTGTAAGTTAGGGGCTCCGTACAAGGGATACGTTTTTAGCAAGTGGCTCGTCAGAGCAAATTGCAATAGTAGGCGAAATCCGCGGACACTAATGGATGAGTCATCCCAAGTATTTCATTCTGAACCGCAAAAGGATATACATACTCCTGGAGAAAGTAGTCCCTGTCTAACAAAAAATAGCGGTAAGCATTTGCGATATCAGCAAAAAAAACGGATTTGAGTTGACTTCACTTACGCAAAAGAAAGAACCCCAAAGAAACTTGCTGTTCAAATATTGCAAATTACAGAAATGTCTGCCTACGCCACAGCCGTATCACGCGTGAAGTGCAGTGAATACAAGCTAGTGGACGATAGCTTAAGATAGTGTACAGTAGGCAGAGGACGATAGCAGTAGGCAGAAATACGTAAACAACATAATTATAATATATCCAACGAACAATTATACGTATATTGAAATTATGTGGAATGCAATTTTCCGTCATCGTTCCGTTGAATATCGACGATTTACGGAAACATTATTTTTGTTTTATTGTCATCCTGTCTGTAGGTCGGTCGATTGTTTGTTCTGTCCAATATATATGTAGTTTGTATATCACCTTATTCTCTCGTAAATACTAATGATACCATGATACATGATTTGTACATGTGGAAGACATAAATGTGCTATGCATCCATCAACATATTTTAGAATTCTGGCCCTTTGAACTGAAGTCTCGTCCATTCATCCTGACTTGTCTTAACCAAATATTTGTATACACTCTTGTGTGTTTAACTCCTATACTATTTTATTGTTCTCGAAAGACTATTGTGATAGGTAAAATATATATGTCAATTAAGTGACGTCTGTGATCTGCAGTGAGTCCCTTGCTCTCAGCACTTTCGGTGCTTTGATTTATCAGTATTATTAGTATACTTTACGATACATTTATCACCCATGATTCACCAAAATGATCTGCTAGTGAGCGTAGACACATACTGTTATTGCATTAGAGCTAGGCCCTACTATGGAAGAAAACGATTTCCTTTCACGCATTCGTCTTATAATTCGGTCGCTAGGTGTCATCAGCGAAAACTGTTTTCATGTTGTTCACTGCCCCATATTGTAATTAAAATCGACCAAAAAGGAGCGTGTAATAAAATACTTACACATTTTTTCACTAAAATACAATCACTGTCAAACCCATCTTTTTCAATAGTATTGTCGTATGCTACTTTGTAGAGTGTACATCATCATTATAAGTATTTGGATACATCAATTTCTCAAATGGTCTCGTAAGTAGGGAATTATTTATCGACGCAGACGTACTTACATGGTTTTGCTTATTGCATAGCAATGTTGTACACACCAATCAAATCTTACGTTAACCACCAAGGCAATTTCTCTTCAACCGAACAACGTGTGTAACCTTGACGCAGATTGATTAACCTTTCGATAAAGGGTCTGTTAAATTACCGAAATCCAATGAATTACTGTAAAATTACCGAGATCAAATTTTGAAAGTAGATCTAAAGCATATTTCAAGATTTATCTAGTGAGTAGTGTTGTTAGTCAACCCTTGACGAAATTGCCCAGTGATAAATTAAGACGATTATAGCGTGTATGTACCAGTCACGAGTATTTGTTTTGTTTTAATAAGATGCATCGGCATGTAACAAGTTTATTGATTTACGACTTATATAATAAGTACTGATGAACCATATTGAAACAGAATTTACTGTATATGCCTAATATCACTTCGGAGTAATGTTTATCCTTTCTCTACGAAGTCATCTCTTCTTACAGGTATCTGAGTAACTATAGGGTAGCACAATCGAGTGACCAGCAAACGTAACATCTCGGCAATTTGCTTTTATGTTGCACAACAAATTTCTTGGATTTATAATTTTATTACCAACTAGTTGAAGTCCGTCAAATTAATTAGAATGTATTAGAATTGATAATTTATGCAAACTCTACCAAGTTGACGGCCACACCCATCTACATTACTGAAGTTTCACCCAACAATTTGGGCACTGAAACGATAATAATGGAAATCAAATTAAGTTATCATGAATATTAAGAATATATGTGAATAAAAAATTTTTGTAATGAATTAATTGAAACTGCACGTTTACATAGAATCGACGTATACACTTTGATATTTAATTTACTAAGCATTGGAATTATGTTCGAATTGCCATAATTATATTAAATAACATTGCACTCCGATGCTCCATGCATGCCTTACAAGTCGAAACTGACAGACACAATAATATTGTTTATCAAGACAGATTATGCCATTGTGTAACTCTGAAACGATTGAAGATGAATTTCATGTTGTTATGAACTGTTCATTCTATCAAAACCTATGCGATAAATTTTAGGCAGAAAATAAATGACTTCAATAGAAACAATTTACAGGAATTTATAATTTAATGGGAACAACAGATACAAATATTCTAATTAACCTTGCAAAGTTTATACACGAATTTTTAAGCTACGAAATCTGCACATGGAAGGATAAACTTCACTTGAAAAAAATCAAAATTAAATGAAATAAGCTATTAAAATACAAAACACGTCTGAAGTCCTGAATCATATGTTGATTCTTTTTTAACAGTTTATAAATTATGTACTTCGTATTTGTTACTTCGCATGATTTAATATATTTACAAAATTAATCAAGTCTATGCATCTTAATATCGTGTGGGATATTGTGCGTATTCATACGTCTTGGGAAATATGTTATTTGAAAACATATTACATATTAATATTATGTACTCTTGAGTCTTACTTATATTGTATGCACATTTGTAAATGATTGGGTTTTTTGTTTACCATATGTCTGATTTGTGTTATGGGCCGGAGGCCATTGTTATGTATGATAAACTAGATTATGAAATTAATGAAGCTTAAGAGTCAATATTAAGCTTAATTAATTTCATAATCTAGTTTATCATACAATATGAGAGACATCACCTGTTGTCTTGCTCACAGATGTAGTTGTACTTGTCTTGACAAAACGCGTCGTTCCAATGGAAATGAAGACCTTGATAAATATGGACACAATTTTCATCGTTGTTGCTCGGTTGACCTGGGTACCAATCTGTGAAGCTCTCCCCGGTTAAACGTTGACCACTGTTCATCCAGACCCATGTACCTGATTCTTCCACATCCGATAAGGCAATCCAATAACTTTCTATAACGATAAGCAGTTCATAGTTACACAAGCTATATATTCATGTTAACACTGCGTGTTACGTTCAAAATAAATATACATTTAAAGCCCCCAAAAAGGCAGTATTTCTCCATTTAATCTGCGATCATAGTGGCATATATGTCACACATGTACAATAAGCCATTTTACACTAGATAATCGAGAAATATAATCAGTTCCTGTTTCAGTTTTGAACAAAAGGCTACGCAAGTCATCATAATTCCAGAACCCCATAACTTTTTTTCGTCTTTTGTGATTAAACAAACTTTCCTGTAGTTTTGTTACATAATGGGTTGTAGAAATTGCATTTTATTTAAGTTATGTACTTTCCAGAACAATGTCGGTAGTACAGAAAAAAGAGCTTGGAAAGCCTGTTTCAACGATACCAAACACTCTAAACCGCCAAAAATTGAGTTACGGGATCCTGGAAATAAGGCGACGATTATTTTGTCCACGAAACTTTCGCTCGTTAAAACGTAACATTATTTCGTTTAAACGAATTGTTATTTCGTAAATACGAAATATTATTTCGTTCATACGAATTATTATTTCGTAACTACGAAATAGTATTTCTTTTAAAACAATTATTATTTCGTTTAAACGAATCATTATTTCGTTTAAACGAATCATTATTTCGTAATTACGTAATATTATTTCGTTTAAACGAATTATTATTGCGTAAAAACGTAATATTATTTCGTATTTACGAATTAGGTTGTCGTCTGTTTGAGTAGCTTTGCCAATTCGTATTTACGATATAATAATTCGTTTAAACGATATAATCTTTCGTATTTACGAAATAATAATTCGGGTCGAATTTATCGGTTTATATGACATGACGTGTCGAGTCCGGGCGGGCACACACGTTATTAGAATCTTTCCAATCAACCAGATCATCTTGTTGGGATCTGCAGTTTTGATGTTTTTCGCATCATCACATTTATTGAATAACTCTGTTCAATCTGTGGATTAATTACATAAAATAAATCAAATAATATGCCAGGTATATACGCTATATTTGTCAAAATGTCAGCAACATCAGTCTTATATTGACTAAGATACGGTCATATTTATACCTGCAGACGTGTTAGTTTTCTTGAGTGTATATTTAAAGAAAACACATTTAGCATTCGGACCTGTCTAATTGGGGTCATGACACAGAATAGCACTTGAGGCGATAATATATGCGATGGTAAATAAATGTTCGCTAGTTCTTAAATCTTGTTTGGAAAGTAACAGACATGCGACGAATTGATACGACGATATTTTTTGTTTGAGGATTGTATTAAATATTCCTACTAGCTCCATGTAGTTTTGATTGCGTTTCTAAGTATGTATTTTCAGCCGCATCCTCAATTTCGACGAGTTTTCCTTTCATGAAGTGACACATTACCTGAAAGCGGAATGAAACTCATTTCCATTTCACGTGTATCAATAAATTGACATAAAAGACTTCAATCGTACTTAATGGCGGTGTATAAATAATTACTTCAAGGATACACAATTAAACGGTTACGTAAAAATGATGCTATTTTGTTGACAAGCATGTTTGTTTGTCCTATAGAAATGAATATTTTCAAATAACAAAACCATTTATGCTCTTAATTTTTAAGACAATACTACACAACTATTTTATTATTTTAATACGAGTGTTTGCAGTCAAGTCTTACTGATGCATCAGCCCATGTTTCTGGTTCTCTGCTAAAGTGGTAACAATTTGATCCATGTGTAGTCCATCCGTCAGGACAACAAACACCTGAAGAAAATAACAAAATTACAAAAGCTGAACTAAAGTAGTCTTCATTAACTTCCACCATCTTGAAATTGGTTCCTTTATAGATAAGAATGCATATAAATCAATATAAGAAGTTGGTATTTAGTCGAATAACATTATCTTATTCTTCTAGTAATGTATTTGTATAGGCTCTAATGAATGGTGGAGAACGCTCCATCCCATCAGCGCGAGCATCCGCCTTGGAAATCGACATTATTGGGTTTGAGCGATTCCGGCACTCACCGTTTTCACTCGACCTAGTCGCATGCGAATTTGAAGTGTTTCCACGTCTAGAAAGGAAACTTTGAGGATATAAACACAAGACAGAGTTGACCTTGTTTCTCGTGTCAATTATGTTGTTGGTTCATTCGAACGAAAACAATGGTATGACACAAATAACCAGATGTGGGTGCTCCGTCACCTAAAGAACATTGAACATGGTGGCATCTATTTTGAAATATATCACACTGAATTCTGACGTTAACGTCAATGTGACGTTGCGACGTGCGCCACATATCCTACAGTGGCTGTTGTGAATCTTTCATTAGTATGTTACTGTTTTCTGTAGCTTCATAGTTGTTTGTATAACGTATCGCAAATGGTTCGTCAATATAGCGATTTATTTATAATTTTGTTATCCGCGAACGTTTTGGACATACCTCGTATAAACAACGTCACATACAAAACCAAAATAACGATACAAGCAAACCGCAAAATATTGAGAGATGGATCTTAACTCATAAGTTAGTGAAGGAGAGGGAATTAATTATCAATTAGGTACCCGCACTATTGACAAAAACGACATTTTAATTTAATACTGGAAAGGATTGGTTCAACGTCATAGGGTTCACGCATGCTACGTTTATTTGAATGGTTAAACTGATTGGGGTTTTCAATTTCACACACACGTATGATATAAAACAGATAGAGTAAAAACACTCGGATATCTTATTTGATATCGTAGCTACGTTCCATCGACTAAATTGAATAGCCTCGTGTTTGCATACACTATCTGTTATTTAAAACAATAAAACACATCGTGGAACAACTTAATCTCCCTTACACATTTGTGTAACATACATTTGTACTAGTCCGTGTAAAAATAATACAAATTACTGGGTAATATACGAGTATATATACATTCGTTTTCTCTATACAATTTTGTATAGTTATTAACTCACTGTTCCTTAAATGTTAATGACATATACAGAAACAGAAATAAAATATAGAATTATTATTATTAGTATTTAATTGAGGTAATATAAACTAGCATCTATGCGTACGTCATCTATTAGAATTTACTGTAAAAAGACGTGTATACGTTTAATATAACTGTTGTAGTATTCGGAACAAAACTGAAATTTCAAGAAAGTCGCAGCCTAATACAGTCTGCTTAAAATAGAACGCAAACGAATCAGCGTAATAGTGATTTCTTTGTTAGTTGGAACTCGCCATATGCTATAAATGCACATGGACAATGTTGTTAGATTCATGTACAATTTAATTGTTTAAACATAGTACGTTATTATCCAATGCGTGGTCTGTGCCAATGGACTATAAGATTACGTTTGTCAAGAAGTTATCATGAAATCTGATAAAAATATGAGTTGCATCGATGTGAAAAAATGTTAAAAGCAACTTCTAACTAAGACCATCCGTAAACAAATGTTTGTTTGCGGTTACGCAACCCGGTATTTTAACACTGGAAAGGTAGGTAGGGTATTTCTTTTAGATTAGTACTGTAATGGCTTCGTCAACAGTCTACTTGTGTATATATGTATTGATGCATTGTATGTATTATGTGTAATCCCTCTCAGTTTCAAATAAAAGGAATACAAAGTGTGCATTCAATATTGTCTCATATTCATTTGTAGAAACATTCTATGCTCTTTTCTACGCGATCGAAAATGCGCGATGAACCTAAAAAAATAAAATTGATCATTTTTCATGAGTCGGTCGCGTGACTGCTCTAATAATGGCCGAATGCCATTGGTTTTCGCTTGAACGAAGTGCGCTTTTCGACGTGATTCAGACATTGAATTTTGGTCGGCGACATCGTATCGACATTTGTGCCTGCTTGGAATGCTTATTAGCTTGTTGGAAATTAACATTTGGATAACACACCCTTTTCTACTGATGTTAGTCGATATATTGACTGATTAAGTTTTTTTCTTGTGCCTCGTAACCGCCAAAACTGTAACCCTCGAGCTGGATAGTTCAATCCGTACTGGAAGCCAGTGAACTATTCTTATAGTCTACATATCAGTTCGATTTCATTTGTGTCGATATAATCAGAAAATTCTAATGTTCACAAACATTGAGTAATGCACGAAATGCACGTGCAATAAAGCACAGAGTCAACTTATTCAATGGCATATGTAGGATATTATAATATAACTTAAGTAAAGACAAAATAAAGATATTTGAAAATTAAAGTATACAGTCAAATTACTTACAGACACAAAATACAGCTGTTAAAGCAAATACACCAAACCACTTCATTTCTCAACGAGCTTGTGACAGTAATGAACTGTCTTATCTGACAATATATGATCCAAATTTGAATGAATATCAAATAGGTCAAATGAAGGTTAGATAAGGTTAGTAACACGATCGAGAATGTAGGATATAGAAGGGGAGATAACTCGTGACAATCTACTGTTATTGACAGAAATACAACATTTCATACCAAACCTTTTTCTGCAAATTAACATTGCGTGGTTGTGAGATACGGTGATTTGTTTTTAGACTATTGTAAATATTCATTACATTAAAAACATAATTGTACGGAGCCTCATAAAGTGACATCCGACTTTTTTTCGTGAATTCGTAATTACGCAATAATCAGAGTATTCCTCATTATATTTCGCAATTACAAAATAAAAAATTTCGTCATTACGAAATCATTGGTGGCATGTAACGAATTATTAATTTATTACTATGTGTATTTCGTAAATACAAAATATTATTTCACTATCACGAAATGTTATAGATCCTCTATTTACGAAATTATTATTTTGGTCTTACGAACTAACGATTGTTACATTTAAAAAAGTGTATGGTTTCAGTTAGGGGTTCCGTACAATGGATACATTTTTTATTATGGTGTTATTATCTAAAACATAAATTTATTATTTTATACATAACTTCGCAATATTACACCAAATAAAGCATCCTTCTTCATAGACCTTAAATGAAACTTCTGAATTAGCTGTTTGACCACCTGCAATGGAGACAGTTATAGAAAATACAAATTGAAGTGAAGCTAGCTCTATAATGAGAATATTAAGTATTTAAGTAGAGTCTTTGATTATCTCTTTTCTTTCAAATGAAATAATTATGTAGTGGAGCGGAATAAAAAAATTGCATAAAAAGTTCTCTTCTTTTCAATATAATGTTGTTATTAACTGAGATATTTATTCGATTATGCTATGCAGAAATATGTCATCATATTGAAGTTATACATTTCGTTTAAATTGGACTTGAAAGTTTATTATCATTTTAATTTTATAATTAAATAATGATATTGGATTATGTTGTGTCGAATTGTATATCGGCGATGTAGAATGCAATATCATCCATATCATCACATAAGATCAATCGTTTGATTTTCCTCAAATGCATGTAATTAGTCTAGTTTCAGTACACGTTTGGGATAGTTCATTTCAGTTTGGACGAGCAAAGACATTAGCTCTTGGTCGGACCAAGTAGCATCAGTATTAACGTAGATGGAGACGTGTGTATGTTCTTCATTATAAATGTCAGAAAATATGTTTAAATATAGTTGGTTTTCATTTTAGCCAACATGTCTAGAATAGGCCCATTGTCGTATAACTGATAATGTCATAATCGTAATCTGTTGTAAAATAGTTTGATTTGGTGACAGAAACCTCATCGTCAGAGAAGTCTGAAGACTTGTTGCTGTATCAGGTGTCTGAGGGTAAAATAATGTGGCTTGATAAATTTGCATATGATTAGCTACACATTTTGTGTAGACCACACTTTGATACTAAAGGAATGGAGAGTTAGTGTTTTATACCACATGTTTCAGAGATAACTTTCTTTCGGGTATGTGTGAAACAGTAATGAGAGGTGCATAGAGAAAACATATTTTAGGTAATATATTTCAGGTTTAATCATTTATTTCACCATCGTTTTTAAGCCAGAGGATGTCTGCATATCTGCCCATTCCTGAAAAATAATGAATACGTCGGGACCTCGTCCACCTTATTTCTTAAGAATGGAAAAATACTTAATACAAAATATTTCATTAGTTTAAACATATAGTATTTAGTCAATACTCATTTCCGGTTTAGTTTTTGTCACTGTGGAGTTGTTTAGACATGAGGTTATATTTAATCATACCTAATAAAATCATTATTTCTAAAGATTCCAAATTGCAATAAACGATATCTTTCAGGTGTCTCTGTCTGTTTACGAAGTTTGACATTCACACTCGACTGCATTCCCGTTTTTAAAGGCAAACATTTCTCATTAAATTCTGATAATAGTGTTTAAACAAATGGAAAGCATGTTATTAGATACATCGATCGGACATATTGTTCTACTCTAAATTATCACACCTGAGCTGGAATTAATCGGGTTTTTTTACAATGTATTTTTCTTTGATGTTCAACAGTGCCATGACATATCGGAAGGTTTATCGAAACTGGCTTAAATTGGAAAAGTGAAATAGTGAACTGTGATTCCTTATGATAATGAATGTTGATCTCACTATTTGAAATACATTAGTATTCAATCAATGCTCATTTCCTGTCTATGTGATTTTTATATCCTTGTTTTTATACTTGAATTGATCTTCATTTGTATCATACTTAATTTTTATTTCAAAAGACTTCCAACAAGGTAGATTACAAGCGCGAGTAGCTATAATAATACAAAAGGAGTTTGCTAACCTTGATGACTCAAAATTACTCAATAAATTAATTGGATATCGTTTGAAAATAGATGGGTCTTTTTAGATATTGATATGCATGTACTATTTACAATATGTTTGTCTGTTCGTCAGACATCCAACATCGGCGATAATCGATTATGAACTGCAATAATCAATTATAATCGAAAATGTTGACTTTTTTGACATCTGTATATTTTACTATCTATTTATTCAAGCTATAGATCAAATATTTTTTAACATCCATACTAGAACTTATCTGCACATAGATAATTAAATATAATTGTTTTCAATTTATTCAGTAAAATACACATATACAAAGTAAACATACAAAACAAAATAAATTTATTGAATGTTGAAATGTTCTCAAATATAAGAGTAATGTAAAACTCCATAGCTGTTAAGAGATAAATACACTTGTATAAATAAACTTAACTGTCAGCATTATACTTTTACTAAAACAACTAAATAGTTCGATTATTTTTCGATTCGATTATCGATTATGAGTTGTCAAACCAATCCAATAATCGATTATGAAATTTGTCCGATTATACATGACTACTTCCAACTGCAATAGCTGGTATACTTTTGTTGTAATTATGTTTATAATGGAATATCGAGTTTTAATGAAAAGTAAAGACTTTAGTTATGAAATGTACACACTCTTTATTGTTCCTAAATGGTAATTAAATAACTGGTAACTGTTGACATACATTTACACGTAACCATACGTATACGTTTTCTTCTTTTATCATTACAAGTAAATAACAGACCATGAATTGTTGTAGTCCACGCTAGTATGTATAGTAAACACCTTTTCTTCCATTCTTCACATTATTTGACCAATATGTTAGCAATGGGTTTGAACCAGCAGAGACAGCTTGTTACATCAAGTCGTCTTAAACATCATTCAAAAATGCAATTATGCGCATAGGAGATAGCAATACTTTAGGGAAATAATAGTTCTTAATATAGGAGAATGAACTCGATCATTTATATTATTTATCGCATAAATATGTGCGTGATATGAAGCATTTTGACTATTAATTTAGATGTAAGCTAGATATAGCGATACAAATGTATATTATTTTTAAGTTTTGCATACGAAAATAGGCATGTTTCATTATCATAAAATACTATTTCACAAAATTTAATAAAATCATCCCAAGCAAGTAGCGCACTGCATATGGTTAGAAATTGCTTGCAATGGTTGATATTTTATATTCCTTTGTACACTGTATACAATGATGGCAATGTACGTCTTCAATAACTGCGCGCGATATGTCTACACATCGATGATTATTCTCGACAGCTCTCGAATATTTCAGTACCACTTCGTTACTCTACGAACATCCTCAAGTGTTTGTCAGGCGGTGCACTATGTGGCAAAATTCAACATTTTGTGCGGTCAAAAAATAGTTCTCGTAAAAAGGATTTAACTTCAATAACTTCGATAAATTCACATAATGAATGGATAATCGTTGTCAATTCTAGTTAAAACTCACATATTACGGCCTTCGTATGGCTTTAATATGTGATTCTAATCCCGTTTCATGTTTACATAACATTCGAATGGTATTTCCGAAAGTAGTGCCTTACGATTTGTTTGTATTTGCGTTTATTTATCGTCGCCACCGGTTTCCCATATGGGCGACGCCTCCAGAAGAATGTTAGTCATATTAGATTTTTGGAGGAAAGTGCATGATACAGAAGATGCATCAGTTCCAGAAGCATCCCTGGTTCTTTTACGTGCTCGATGTAAAGCATCATACACGGGACCTCGGTTTTTAAAGTCTCGTCCGAAAGACTGTTAGTACGGTCAGTGATGGAGCGGGGAATCGAACCAGCGATCCCTGGATTACAAGTCCAGCGTTTTACCACTGGACCACGGATCCGCTACAAGCCTTACGAACATCCGAGGCTGTACATAGTTGGCCGGGGTTTTCCGAATGATCGATGCGGTATCATTGCAATCGTTTCATTGTAAACGGACCGTGTGGTCCACCGTATCCGCTTACGAGAACATGCGCACATTCGGTAAATTGGGATGCACTTACACGAAAGTGCATTGTTCTCGAAATTCCTCGAAAATGGGTTGCTGCTTTGAAAAGCACCACGTTTATGGAAAATTAGTGATACATGTGGGTACCACGGGCCACATATCATATTTAGCAATGAAAAAAATGCGAAAAAATACTCGCCGAATCGAAGTAATTTTTTTCCTTAGGGACATTGCCCGCGCATTTGTTGATGACGTTACCCTCAGCACTCTTGGTATCAGAGCTGTATGATTTACCGTTATTCGATCAGACTACTTCATGACAAACTACGAAGCCAAATTGGCGATTGAGCGCAATTCAAACGGATTTTCTTTATATATATCTTATATCGTTACACTCGATTGATTCGATCTCATCGTGCAATAATGAAATAATTATCACTCTTCATCGCATACTATTCTTTCAAGGATCTTATTACTTGATAAATGTATATACATGTGTATAGGCTCATTCCTAATTTGAATGTATAAAACCATCTGATAATTTATTCTCTGTTTATGAGTTTTCTATCACAGACAGCGCCATTGCATTTAATGCCTTTATGAATATCAAATTAGTTATATGCATGTTGTAATTAAAATAGAATGTACGATAGATGTTCTTGTATGGCATTGTGTATTGTGATAAGAAGCAATTTCCATGAGGCATTTTACTTCGATTTTTATACAACTAAATAATTCTATCCAACATCTACACAATGATATATACATGTATGGTTTGTTGAGCTTTTGTCATTTCAATTTAGGCAGTTGTTGGCCATTTATGCAGAAATGATTGGAAAACGATTTGCCAATTCTGCATCAAGTCGGTCTTACATTTATAAAAGTTCGCAGTAAGCTTGGTTGTTCTGGGAAAAAACATTGTGCCGAAATTAATCGTGTTTGTGGGGTTGGTACGATGTCTTATGAGACGGTTAGTAGAAGGAAAAATAAATTTGATTGTTGGGTACAGTCTGTTGAAAATACAGCAAAATCGAAGATAACAACGTGTGACAAAAATGAATTGAAGATAACAGAAATTCTTTAAAATGACGGTAGAAATACAGTGTTTGATAGTGCACGCATCGATGGTGTTTCACTATTACCGGGTCATTTCATTTTAAAGAAAATATTGAAAGTTAAGAAGATTTATGCTAGGTGGGTGCCCCAATCTATTGACTACGACCTGAAAAACGTACGTGTTGAAACTGCCAAAAAGTTGCTAAAATGTTCCCAAAATATGACAATAATTTTTTGCAAATGCTGTCACAGGTGATGAAACCTGGTTCACTATGTTGAAGCAGTGAGAAAGGTTTTGGACGAAATATGGGCCACCAAACATAGCAAAAGGCCATTGATTGCAAAAATGCAATATTAGTGCAAAGAAGGTTTTGTATGCCATATTCTTCTCTAGCGAAGGCAAAACAGTACAGGTACCAGTAAAAGCGGGCCGACGTGTGATTGGTAGGTACTACCGTGATATTGTATTGAAAACGTATTGTAAAAGTACTACGAAAACTTCGCCCAGTCACAGGTTTCAAAATGTTTGACTGTTGTATGACAATGTTCCAGCGCACACCTTTAGTACAGTAACACAATTTTTGAAGTCGATGTATGTTTCTGTGCTACCACATCCTCCTTATTCCCCAGACCTGGCACCATGGGACTTCTGTCGGTTTCCAAAATTGAAAAACTCCATTTCCGCTCGTAGATATCGATCGCGACAAGCTCTCGGTTCTGCTGTTCATCGTAACTTCTGTAGTATACCAAAGTCAGCCTACCGCGACGCTTTCCAGAAATGGAACAAGACAAATATAGCGTTTTGTAAGATGACAGTACACATATTTCACTTTAAATATTTTGATGACGATTTAAAATAATTATTATTTATGGACTCTTTGATATTAATTCTTGTATTTGTGTGATTGTAAAGTGTAAGCTAAAATAAGTGTATGTAACGCCCATCGATGGGTTTCGATAATTATACGGGTCAAATGAACTACGCTGCCTGTTTGTATTTGAGATTTTTCATTGTATTACCACCAATTGGTCTGAAATATTAACTTTAATATTGACAGGTTTACATCAGCTTATTCGAGAGTTCAATTCATCTGAATCATAAATGTTATTGCTAACTGCAATTTATATCTACATTACATGTATCCAGTTGTTACTTAGAAACTATGTGAAATGGTTCTGATGGGTCAGAACTTTTGACCAGTATATATACACTACTATAAAAGTGAGTAAGACACAAGTTTGAAAATCATATACAGTCGGACCTCGTTTATTCGAATTCATCGGGATCGAAATTTTATTTCGAATAATACATGGTTTCGAATAGCACATTTCAATTCGACAAGCATAGGAGAAGAAGATATATCGGGACCTGATATTTATTTCGGAGAATACCAGGTATTCGGATATAAGGTTGTCGAATAAACGCGGTCTGACTGTATTTCCAAACTGCAGACCGATTGTTTAATTACTAGCGGGTTTCTTTTATTACATCTTGCTTTGTGTCTTCAATCGTATTCTGATGCAAACACTTAGAACATGATAAAATAAATAGTTAAGAAAGTTGTGAGGCTATTGGAATGCATTGGGAAAATGAAACAAAAAACATGAAAGAGTCTCCAATATTTATTTCGCATATCATAAATCTGCTGGATTTTGTATACATATTGCTAGACATAAATATCACGATTAGTACGTAATTGGATTCTTTGAAGGTTTTGTCTTTAAACGCTGCAAATTGCAATATGCGACTATAGCCAATTACCATAAATTGAGCTCCTTTATATCATGAAGTCGAAAGTACATCGGTACATGTTTTCCTAAACTATAAACGGCAAAGTTCAAAAATAATGTTTGCCGTTATCTTTAACATAATCTGTTAAAGGTTAATAAATAGGCGAATGTTGCACTTTAGTTGCACTAATAATGTGATTGTTGATCAATGTACTATACAAACGTTTATACTACTCGCCCCAAGAAATAAACGTAAACCTTATTATAATGTGATTTATGTAATAAAACCATTGATCGGAAAGTGTGTAGTTTAAATGAAATATATCTACAGGGAAATAAGGGAGCAAATTACGGGCTAATTCAGTTTGACGTAAAGTACTTATAATACACATAATTTCATGTTGTCATGCATTGTAGTGTTCATATTTGTGAAATTTTACATAAATTCTAATCAAATCTTAACGAAATGTATAGATATTCCACAGCGAAGGGTATTGACTCTTCAATAATGTGTCTACTTTCCATGACTCCTTGTAATTGTGTTGGTGAAGGTGCCCTTTATACGTGACATTACCCGTTCGAAGTAAGCATTCAACTATTTGGATCATTGTACACACGATGTTTTGAAATACCGTTATTTAGGCAACATTTTTCATTAACATCACTTTACAACAGTACAACAGTATAACACATAAAATACAATATTTGTTCAATCATTTAGACAAACAGCAACAGCAGAACATATATAATACAATTGTACAATCACTTGGATAAACAACAACAGTAGAACACTTAAGTACAATTGTACAATCACTTGGATAAACAACAACAGTAGAACACTTAAGTACAATTGTACAATCACTTAACGTAACTACAACAGCGTAGCAAGCATTAATTACTGATATTTTTCAAATTATCAATAAGACTGTTTAATCACTTATCCATCCTGCATGATTACAAATGTTATAATTAATTCTTTTCTCTTAAATATGAACTCTCTTTTGTATCGGAACTGTATTATCTTGTATTATTACAATTTAAATATTTTATGTTATTTCCCCATGCTGTATATATATACCTAGGTGTAATAAACGATATATTCTGTTCTGCTCTGAATAAACGACAACAGAAGAACATATATAATACAATTGTACAATCACTTAGCGGATCCGTAGTCCAGTGGTAACGCGCTTGGACTTGTAATCCCGGGATCACAGGTTCGATTCCCCGCTCCATCACTGACCGTACTAACAGTCTTTCGGACGAGACTTTAAAAACCGAGGTCCCGTGTATGATGCTTTACATCAAAAACGTAAAAGAACCAGGGGTGCTTCTGGAACTGGGGCATCTCCTGTATCATGCACTATCCTCCATAAATCTAATATGACTAACATTCTTCTGGAGGCGTCGCCCATATGGGAAACCGGTGGCAACGTTAAATAAAAGCAAATACAAACAAACTTAGACAAACAGCAACAGCAGACATTACTGTTTGTATCGTATATATTGTTGCAAACCTATTTTGATCTAATGCTTATAAAATATGTTTAAATGATAAATTATCCTCCTATTGCTGCCAAACACATGTTTGCAATGAAAACAGAGACTGAGTTTGTGTTATATTCACTCAATCTATGACTGACAACAAAATACGACATTTTAAATGACAAAACAAAGGTATGATATAATAATGTTTATTACGTATTAATTGGGGGGAAATAGACTTAAAATGGATATTATAATTTCATTGATAAAAGATATATCACCAACTGTTTAAAATACGCGTAATCATGTGTGGGAGTAGTTGCATATGTGTCTAAATGAATCTACCCGGCTGCTCAATGTACACACGAATGTATGAATATAATAACAAATTGCTACTTTAAATTTCACACAGATATATGTAAAACAAATATTGATATCAATAACTTGAATTGTTAATATTTATTTTGACTCTTCTGTTTCTAACAAAAATATAATAAGAACGCTAATAAGGCATAAATTATATAGTCGACCACTCGAACTTTGCGCACAGGAAGACCGCAAACAAACGTGTTCGGGAATAGCATCAGCAGAAAAGAATTATAGTGTATAAGTACGTTTGACTTATTCTAAATGTTGGTTCCAATTGAGGTCCAATTTTGTATAGAGAAACAGCATAACAATATACTACGCGTAAAATAAAGTTAAGTCAATCAAACAAATAATAAACAGAAGCAAATCTGACAGTAGAATAATCTTTGAATCCTAACTAAACTTAAGACAAAGTATGCATTTGGTGTACTGCTCATAAATACCGGTTACTACTACTTGAAACATTAAATGTCTGAATCAATATATACAATTGTCATATATGCACTGTGTATAACTATATGACAATGTTAATAATGACATCCAGACTTTCAATGTAATATTTAAGAATTGAAGGTACTGATTTACGCTGCATTGACCAATCAAAGACGGCTTCTAATATACATGCGCATATAATTAAATACGTCTAGATTGTGCGAATACTTTATCTTAAAATTATTTTACTGTGTCCCCAATATTTGTAACTATGTAACGGGAAAGCGATAAGCCATGTTATAATGATACCGGACTGAGTAATTCGGATGTTATATTCCGCTTCATGCGGTCTCTTTGTACATATAATACCATTGACAATAATGTAATATTGTCGTGATACTGCCTATTACATGAATCATACTTGAATTACTTACCCGAAGTTAATCAACAATGATCAATTATTGACCAGACGGTCATTGACAGACATATAGTCTCCGCCAATATCATTCTTTATTATTATTGACTTTATTACGTAAAACATTATTGCCAACAGACAAATAACTTCTGGCATACTATGTTCAACATAAACACAAGTCAATATGATTTACATCCTCGAGCAATGAAGTGATTGAATCGAACTTCTGGCGTATGAACGACAGTTGCAGTAAAGCGCATGCAATATGCTGTATATATCGAAATTAAATGCTTAGTTGTGTGTACACCCACCTTCCTGAGATCCAAGGAGAACAATAGGTAATTAATTGTATAAATGACCGCTGCTATGGGATTTACAACCTCTTCTGTAAGTGACGTCATTTCAAGAAGACGCAACATGTAATGTGACTATTTGTAAACAGGAAACAGTATTTACTCCATATGGTCACTTTGTTTTCGTATTGCCACATGCGGTAAATATTGCTTACTGTCAGTACATGGTGACGTCACATGGGACGTTTCCTGGAAATGGCGTCACTTATAGAAATGGTTGGAAATTGTACAGAAGTGCTCACATACTTCTGACAAAATATAGTCTACGTTCACCTATAAATGATTCATGAGACGGACGGTACTCCCTTCCGAGTGCTCCTCGCGGAGTTTATACGGTGACAGTTGTATCACATAACACTCTCGGTAGCATAATCTGCATAAAACGCGAGGTCTTGCATAAAAAAGAACGATAAAAATAAATGAAAAGTGTAATTTCGAAAGAACAGACTAGTTGCAAGTTGTACATTCACATTCAAAGCTTGGCAGCTAGTTCCTCGCTGTGAATTTGCATCTGTTTTAGCTCTTTCATCGAAAGGTAAAAAATCCTATCTTTGTTTTTATCATTCTGTCTTGTTACTGTGTCACCTCTCTGTGTATACCTCCTGGTGCGTATGGTTATATTAGCTTACTGATACGTCTATCTGTCATTTAGTTGCGAGGGTGATAACAGTATAGTAGTGATTTTTTGTGTGTGATACTGATTGATAGAAACGTCAGTTGACAACGGAATGCGATTAAACTTTAAGCTATTGGTTTTATTCAGCTCTGGAAAAAATACGCTTAAAATAAAATAGATATACGCGAATTATGATTAGTTCTACACAAACAATGCTCATGATTACCAGTGAAACACACAATGACTTAACTGAACTCTTAAAATATAGTCTGTACTTACTAGACTCTAATAATTATAAACTAACGAAGTGTTTAAAAGTACTGTTTATATGAACATAAATAATAAATATTTATAAACATCTATTGCTAAAACGTATATTGTAAATGGTCTATTCTATGTATAAATGTAGTTGCGTCTTCTGTTTAGCGGAATCTTGCTGTTAGTAGCGGAGTATCTAAGGTAACGCCACCAGTTTAAATAGATGGAAATGGGCAGTCCGAAGTTTGTTCCCGTATATAAAGGCAATTGCGCCTTGATATTTAATTGGTACAGTAATTATTCCCGCCATGAAATTTTCAAATGATGCACTGTCCAATCATAACCCAGAATGGATTTGAACAACTGATTGCATTGTTTTGTTATAATTAGAACTGTTAGAGCGTTTGTGGCTCTCAGAATGTAAATCCGCTAAACGATCCGCTAAAATGGATTGTTCAGCACTGTTCCATAAACGGTATATCATGTAATACTTGAAACACTTCGTCTGTCAAACACAAGAACTAGCTTACCACATGATGTAAGAGACACCAATATTCTGACTTGTTTTAAGTCAATGGTTAAAACACACCTAATGTACATGTACGAGATGCAGTCAAAAAGTTCCCCGACTGATTATATATTACACAATTTTGACGTCTGATTATGACGAAACTTGTCACGCATATATTCTAATTACATTACATTTTGTTGGCAAAATAATATCATAGCATCGGTATATCAATAAGAAGAAGTAAGTCTTATACTATTTTACGTGCGCTTCGGAGCACTTTGAAATATTAAATGATTGCCTAATTTTCCCCACTGGTATCAACGCTAGTTATGCTATAATTTGGCGCCGTTTTATTGTGACAATTTACATGACGTTACATCAACGTCTTTCTACGAAGCAATGGAAAAAATGGCGTTATATCTTAGGTCTGTATTTCTATTTGAAGCAATTCTCTTAACTAAAATTACTTTAATTTACAGATTTTCTTCTTTTTAAAAAAAAAGTCATTTCTCAACAATCCAGTGTATTTAATTGATTTCATAGTTGTCAATAGTCTCATTTGTCTGTGATATATATTAATTATTATTCATTTAATGTCATGTCTTCCTATGTCACTACATGTATATTGTCAAGGACCACAATGGAAATAAGGGATTGATTATCCATTTTTGTGTTATCCTATTCGTATAATGTATATGACGTGGTTTTATGTTTTTTAAATTGTAATGCCATGTGATTTGTGCATTATATGAGAAATAAATCTATCTATCAATCCGCTAAAATTTCCTAGCTGCCAAATAAAAATAGATAAAGAAGGTTAGCATAATTACGTTCAGTGTGGAAGAAATCGAAAAAAGTCAATAACGGAAAACAATACCACAATTGCGTCAAATATTATCTGAAGCTGTCACATTTTTGTATTTGTTTAATCTATCCGCATGTATTGCACATATTACGCGTTGTCTATTTGTGTTTTAGTATCCTGTATCTGCTTTGTTTCTGTGGTATTATTGATAAACATGGAAATTACAGTAGACTCAATTAATCGCCATTTCCGGGCAAACTCGTAATTAGAAACCAAGCAATGCACGTGTGGGATTGGATCGAATATAATCTGTTTGTAGACATGTTTTCTTTTCATACACCAGCATTACATATAATGCATCTGTTTACGTTTGCTTTTAATGTCACAAACACTAAAAAGGAGTTATCTAGATAGTAATTTGAATTTAAAATTAATAAACCTCAGTTATGTTAACAATGTTGTTTAAAACGCAATTAATGTTTAGCTGTCGGAAGTCTAATTGTTATCTGCAAATGAATTCACATAACTCTAGAACCGATAAACACCAACATTGAGCGAGCGATAATAATCAAATGTTTTGTAAACATTTCAAATACATCACTTGTTTGGTCAGGTGCTGGGTTTGGAATAACATAGTGGTTTGTAATTATAATCAAACTTATAGGTCCAGTAAGGGTAATTTTCATCCGTTTTCACTGCAACAATGGTAACATGTACTTGTATAAGTGACAATTCTACTTGCATTAGTTGATGGTTATAATTTGTCTTTCCTTTTCGAATTGAAAACTAAAAAAACATTTAAACCTAGTGTCTTGTTCCAAAATACATAATATTTTACCTTGCCACGATTTCCGTAAATTGCCGATGTGTTTCCGTGACATTCCGTTTGTAATATAAATATTCATTCGAACTTATTCAGGAAAATGACCGCAAACTGAACTACAACAATAACAAATAATCATATTTAAAATTGCCATCACCTGATGAGACGTCAACAGTTTATGTGTATGATGCAATCAGGAACATCGGCATACAGCTAGTGTAAACAAATAAATAAAAAAAAAGTCGGTCAACAGGATAAATAACTTGCATCGATATTTAATCTGATGGAATTTGAAAGGACATTATTCGTACGTGAATAATAAAGTTTAAGGATATAGTTAACTTAAATATGGGAATGTTCTGGATAATGCAGATGTTTCGAAAATATGTATTTGCGACCCTAATACTGTGACTTGAGGTTTCAAACTGACGCCAATCGTGCTGGCAGCTGCATACAACAAATACTCCAGGGAATGGATATAGGCATTAGAGTCCGACAAAACTGCACGTTCATCACTCACAAGATAAATCCGATGATGTAAAACATCATACGAATTTGCTGTATGGGCGATTAGTTAATAAGGAAAATTGAATATCTTAGGTTTTGTGACATGCGATATGACCGTTTCCTCAATCGGTAGAGGCACTGAGCTTGCCAACTTGTTTGCATCATATTATGTGTGCCGATATGTATGGTAAAGAACAACTTAACTGGTTAGTAAGTTTGCCAAGCTGCTGATTTTTATTACATCTCTTGATAGGGATGAGACGTATCGGATATTGGCGGGCACATTATGAATGCACATAATTCAGTTTTGTATTATTACAGATATAATGCCTCCAGACGACTGTGGTTCCTACAAATATCTATACCTGCGAAATATTTTAATATACGTTTGTTTTAACATATTACATGGTTTGTTTTAAGATCTGCATAAATTATATTTATGAATTACGGGCCAAACAAATAACTGTTATTGATGCAGATCATAAACTATAATCGATGTAAGACATTAGAAATTACAATCTCTTCCTTATTATACTGACACCAATTATTTTAATGCTTTGGTTTCCATTTCCCAATATTGGCTCTCATTATTATTCGATTATATTATAGTTGTGATGTCCTCTCATAACAGTAAGTTATAATAACTGAATATTGGGATAGGTATAAGTGCCTCACATTATTGACATTCATAGTTAACTTATTAAAAGAAACTTATAATGAACTTTTTATAAAGTTTAAGCACTGTTCTTATGTGGTTTGTCTAGGTAATACTAGAAAACTGGGTGTGATGGCTCGAAATTGCATCTGTTGTAGCAATTCATCGTAGTATTCTTGTTTGTTTCCTCTCTTTTTTCGAAATCATACACACGTTTTATTTCATATTGTTCTTAACACTGTCTTATTGTATGATACACGTATACACGTATAGCATCAGTGATAATTTTAATGTAAAAGAGAAGGAATAAGTTGCTACAGGGAATGCCACACACATAAGACAGTGCCTCCCCACACAGACCTCCGGGAAAACAACAATCAATAAGAATCAATCAATATCTTTTCTACATTAATCTCTGTTAATATATGATATGCCTCTCTGACAACAATATTGCATGATACCACTTCGTAAATATCGAATTGATAGTGCGAATGTCGAAATAATAATAGAATTCCAAATTGCATCTTCTCACCTGAAAATAATTTGATGCATACGCATTAAATGCTTAACAGGTTTTGTGAACATTACTTTCAGAAACCATAACATGCGCATTTCAATTATTCCTATCATAAATGTTTCAAACGTCCTGAACTCGTGTAAGAGGTATTTTCCTCATAGATGAAAAATAAATGTGGCGTTTCTAACATTTAAAATAAAAAGTTGTAAGTTAATCAGAACATAATAAGAATGGTGTATATTTTTAATTACAATAGGAAATATAGATACAGCCTTGTTAACGTTTAAACTTAGACTACCCTTATTATTTATATCTAAATATTTCCGTAAATAATTTTCTAGGTTAACAAGAATTCAATCAATCGATGGTGATATATATTTCCTCGTTTTTAGTACTCGATTCCTAATCTTTTCTCAAGTGGGACTGAAGACATAGTGTTGTCATATCCTCAATGGGACTTTCAGTCATATAAACATACAGGGCAAGAGTATTATTATTCCAGCTTTTAGAATGGATGAAGACCCAATCACTGGGTAAAACCATCGACCTTATGTATCTAACTTGTCTTCGTCACTTCCAATCTATATTATTAATAAATTTGTGTATTGCTGGAATAAACAAGAAGGAATTTAAGGGGATTTGCAAAACTCCATTTGAACAATTCTTACAATTAATGTAAATCTGTGCATATGTATTCATTTACAAATATCAAGCAAAAACAACTGTCAATTACCCAATGGATGGAAAAGCTTAGTGGAAAACAACCGAAGTACATCGTTTTATGTTGTTTTCATGATTGCATGTCGTGTCTTTATATTCCCCGTATTATTGGATTTTGCATCATTAATTGTCCTTATTGTTTTGCAGTATTAATTCATGCAGTTTAATAAACATATTAAAACAGAAAGGAAATATTAAATACTGCCATTAAAATAATTCGGCTGAATTTTCCATTCTAGTTTACATGTACTATTGAGCGAAAATAAACATGATGCAACAATGTCGATGATACTGCTAACTTTCTGTTTACTGGAATTTGGATTTCTTATCACAAATATACCTATGGCATATTGAATATCAAATGAATTTGACCACGCTAATAGTTTTCGTTAGAGTGTACACTCTTTTCGTTTTTAAGAAGATACTAGTCCTCGACATAAACATGTTAAAACAATTAATTCATGACCAGAGTTCCTAACTAGTGCCTAATGTTTAGCGGGTTTCCAAACAATTCAGGCTTAAAACATGTATCTAGAAAGTCCTTACAATTATGTGAGTACTGGAACTCATTGCGAACATAAACAAAATGACAATTACAATCTACTCGGATGTTATAGACGTCTATTAGACTTAAATAACAATCTTTCTTAAATTAATGTAATTGAAATGTTAGTGTAAATAGT
Organism: Mactromeris polynyma; assembly: GCA_032209605.1. Lineage (NCBI taxonomy): Eukaryota > Metazoa > Mollusca > Bivalvia > Venerida > Mactridae > Mactromeris > Mactromeris polynyma. Next base: position 23,334,645 of record JASFXZ010000006.1, on the reverse strand, counting down.
ATTAAAATGAATAATTGTATGCATTGCATGCATGTGATCGTAGCTGACGTTAAAATTATTACAACTATTGGAAGGCGGACAAGCTCTTATATCACTTAAGTTAAAATGAGACAGAGGAGCTAAGGACAGGCCGCATTCATTAAAAAAATGCCTGCCAAGTACGAAAACAATATAAATATTTGATTGTTATAAATTATTACTATTATTGGGATATGGGGAACAAAAACATACTACAAACCAACAAACAACTAAACATGAAGAGAAACTGAGCAGCACAATGGCATCCCAACCCTGGAGCTGCCAGTGTAAATACCGAGGGCTTATACCAGCCTTACATTTACACACATGACCGTTATATTACCAATATCGTGTAAAAAACTAAACTATATATACTAATTTATATTATTCATGTTTAATACAAGCACTCAACTATACATACAAAACACTACCAAATGACATGAAAATAAGACCAAAAAAGCAATTAGCACGGAGAACGATGGCTTGACAAATTCCACAATAACCAGTATATGAGAACATTCCAGTCCATTATCTAAGGCATGGGTAAACGAAATGCACAAAGAACCAAACAAAATAATGACTTGATTTAACTGAAATATAATGAAGCCGCAACTCGTACGACAATTGTGAAAGACTAGACAAGACACGCACTTGACACAACTAGCTGGACAATAAAAGTCACAATTTATCCTTACACAATACATAAACACAAGACGCACGACACAGGGGCGCACAAGAACAAATTAAAAAAAATAAAATTGGAGAACATCGAAAGATACTCACTGAGTCAACGACCAGAGTCAATATTAAAGAGGTCAATTTATGCATGTGTTTTACCTTATTTTGTCAGGTATGTGATAAAAAGAATACTAAATTTGTGTTGTTTAGTATTAAATTTATTGAACTCGTTAAATAAAAAAGAATATGAAGCTCGCCAAAGGCTCTCTTCATATTATTTTATTAAACTCGTTCAATAAATTTAATACTAGATCTAATACAACACTCATTCAATATCCTATATTGTAAATAAGACTTCAATGAAATAATTATTTAATAATGTTCTGTTATGTTCCTTTTATATTGCAGCAGCGACGCCTGTAACTATTTTATAACTTAATAAATACTTTTTCATAGTTTATAGTTGCCTCTGATAATTCGTGCTTTATGAGAATGATTTAAAGACAAATATTACGACCTAAAATACTTTTACAATGTATATAAAATTCCATATTTAACGAGCAAAATGGGCAAGTTGAGAACAACAGCAAAGTATGTATCAATTACTATTCAAAGCTTGCTCTATATGCACTTCTGCACATGGGTAATGAAAGACTTAATAGTACACCAATAATGTAGCTTTAGTGACCGAATTAATATCGATGTAGATTCAACTTGTCAGAAGAAAGAAAAAGTATTTCCTGTCAATCAATTTGATTTGTGATTGGAATCTATATATGAATAAACTCGTACATGTAATTTAAATTGAGATACATCTACTGGGAAATAAGCGAGTTCGTTGCAGACTATTTCATTTTGATTTATCCTTTTCATTATACACATGCTTTCGTGTTGTCGGAACATTACTATCTATGCAATGATCTAAAAAGTCTAATGGAATTGTTATCGAAATTACTTTATCAAATACATTTGGTTGTATTGACTGCTCAATGATTAGTCTGCTAGGGAACATGGTACCCATGGAGTATGATATATTATGCCAACATTGTGCGTATAATTCCCAATACAAGTGAGCAATCACTTGTCCAAACAAACACCAAACACACCATATTCATTTGTTTTGGCTTATTGTTTGTTCCGATATGTTTAGTGCTCAAGTTCTCTATTGATTAATGAATCATGCAATTACCAACCTTTGCAACAACAATGCCTTTTCTTTGCAACAGAAATGTGATTTTGATAAGTTAATGTCACGTTATTTATCTCAGTACGTTAACGTTGTAGTTGGACATTAAATATAGAAGATGTCGCATAAATATATTTTCCGTTAAAACACAGTAAAAAGTAGTTAGTTTATTTTTGATAGTTTACTGTTGAACCATATCATGCCAGTGGTATTTATTCGTGGAATTTTATTAGGGCAAATGGCCGCCGTATATGACTGACGAACTTTGTGAAAACAAACACACATAACAAACTGGCAAAATCCAAACTTGAATGACTATGTAAATAATGGAACAACTTTTGTAATGCTACTGTTAAGAATACACTTATGTATAGTGACAGATTAAAATTGCATTAGCCGAATAGTCAACTTACATTATTTTATCCACAAATGATCTTATATCCGTTATGTAGATACTATTTTTTACTACTTGTATTATGTTGCAATTTATAAATGCGTGCATGGCATAAGTAAAATATTACAGATGACCATACTGACTATTTACGTAACAAACTTGCTTTCACGTATGTTCTAAACAAGTCTGCATTGCACGTTTAATATCATATATTATACAATGAGGTAATATTAATGTTGTATCGGTCATTACAAGCAACATATCTGCCTTGATTACTCGGAAAAATGGCTTTTATCAGCGATGATATAGATTTATAGAAATATAACCTTAACATATTATGACAATATTTCTCTACAATTAATGGCATTATTACTTGCTATGCTGTTAATGACAAATTCAGCGCAACTGGCAACCCATTTTCAACATTTTTATTAAGTAACTGGATAAATATGCTAGTGTAAAAATACTAGTTGCATCGTATTGCACGTACTACATGCTTTATGACTTCTAGTAATTGGAGAAAATAACATTTCATTTTTGCAGTTTTAATGATTCATCGTACCGGCTGTGTTTAAAATATTAAGTTTATCGGAATTTATAGCTATATATTAGATATAGCTATGTATTAGATGCTTATAAAGAAAGAAATGCACTTCTCTCGGTATGCTAGCACACGGACAGATTATGACTAGTGTTTATCATTTCAAATGCAGACGCCAGCTGTACTTATGTTTGCTGTACTATATCAAATATGTTTTAAAAAGAAATATCTTGAAAAAATAAACTAATATGCAAATAGCAAAACCATGTTCGTACGGCTGCGCTGAAAAACGAGCATCTACCTTTATTCATTGTTACAGACGATCACCACCAGAATATCACACATGAAAACTGCTGTTGATTTGTTTTGTTAATCAAACATAAGTAATTGCTAAAGAGAGAACTAAACTACTAAGCGAAGTAGTAATTGCTAAAGCCATAAGTAAACTACTAATCGGAGTAGTAATTGCTAAAGCCATAAGTAAACTACTAATCGGAGTAGTAATTGCTAAAGCCATAAGTAAACTACTAATCGGAGTAGTAATTGCTAAAGCCATAAGTAAACTACTAATCGGAGTAGTAATTGCTAAAGCCATAAGTAAACTACTAATCGGAGTAGTAATTGCTAAAGTCATATTCAGTAAACTACTAATCGGAGTAATCGCTTAAGTCATAAGTAAACAATCCATTTCTAAATAAGGTTACATAAACATGTATCTTTTTTCACAAAACGTTCTTGCATAATTTCTTATTTCTAATACTTTTCCCTCAACATACTTTGTAGCTAAACTGTGGATTTATATTATTTAATGACATACTCGGTTTAAGCGCTTTTAGTTTCGGGTTAAAATTACGACTCTAAGCAATACCAACACGGTGTCAAACATTTTTTTTCTCTAATCAATGCTAATACACTACTTTTATCTTTGCACTGGCCCTATGCATATTTCTATGTTGTATTTTATGCAATGTTTCGCTATTAATAAAGCTAATGTAATTGTCTCGCCAATTATCCCAGATGTAATTTAGCGTGTGTAATGTACGTATTATATAAATGTCATTGTTCTCATGAATTAATTGTTGACATTTGAAATATGAATCAGCCGAAAAATGTGTCGACAAAACTATTGAAGTGAATATAGGCTAAAGACACGGACGCTGTAATTTACATGGTTTCCACCGAATTTTCGGCGAAGTATTAGAAAATGTAAAAACAACAGTGAATCGCCAGAACAAATCATACACTAAATTCGCAATTGAAAACAAGCCGAGCAGACATTGTCACGTACAACGTACCAAGAAACCCCAAAAGCGCAAGGAAGCATGAAAATACATACTCACATGCAAGAAAATACAAAGCCAAAAGAAAAAAAACAAAGTATATAATCAGTACATGTAAACATGCAAAATGTAAGATTTCTCAAATTTCATGAACTTACCCAGGGACGCAAAATAAGAACTTAACATGATATTATTTCATTTTACACAATGATGAACACTCTTTCAATCAACGGGTATTTTCATATCAAAATGAGTTTGTAAAACACACTATCATGACCTTTAAAAGGCATATCACAGGTACAAAAATGAGCGTTTTTAAATGTGTTATGATAGATATGGCTAAAAATAGGAATACCACAGACAGTGGCAAAATACCACAGGCAAGTTAGACCAGGTTTAAGCGTGTGCCCAAACTCAAAATTATCCTAAAACTCACATATACGAGCTGCGTGAATATGAACAATTTCCCTACACTAGAGACGGCAAACACAGGAAAATACATGTTGAACATATAACAATAGACCCTGAAGCCAGCTAAATTGTTATCCATCTCTTATCGGAAGCCAGAACATCTGTAGAGAAGCCGTTAACGACATGAAAAGGTTGTCAAAATACATGCAGCTGGTACCTCCTTCAATTTCCGGGCTAGGACGTAATTGCCATTGTAGAGTATCCAACCCGTTCTGTTGTCTCAGAAGCAAAGAGGGAAGCGTGATGACCAATTGTATAATGATCGACCACCAAACATGTAGTGCGTTGCAGTAAAAGGCTGTGCAAGAAATGCTACATGCATAGTGTACAGCCTTGTAATGTGATGGAATTGATAACCGAAGCTCATTAGGAAAACGCTGGGTCTAATTAATCCCCCCTACGTTTCTGGCGAGTATCGTGGTCATTGTGCGTTAATTTCCTTGCAGACTCCTGCATGCATTTAGGAAAGAAAACATTCAGCTTTACCATGCAAAATAAACGTATTACGAAAAGAATATGACCAATTGAATGTAACATTGACCAATTAGACAGATATTCAGTATTGAAGTATTTTTTGCAGACATATATCCCTTTCAGTAGTTCAAATGATGATAATGTATCGCTTAATTAACCTGTTGAATTGAGGTGAATTTATAGAATGAGTAGTTCTTAATTTATGTAATTACCATACGTACAATAAATGTCAATTAGACTTTGAATTAAAGTTCGGTACGTAAAGATAGTCAGTTAATGCATGTGCCATCATTTAAAACACGTACATCAACACACTAACGAATAATGATGTAGACGCATACATTAAAATAATGATGCGATTAATTGGCACTTCGCATTATTACAGCAATAATATTACAATGTTTTGTAAATATTTCAAATACTTCGCTGTTATTTGAAAGATGATGTTTTCCAAACCATCTTGTAAATTTGTAATTAGTATCAAAAATGTTATGCAAAGTTTCAAATTGACGCCAAATGTGCAGCCAGCTGTATGCGATAAAAGACTCCAGGGTATTGATATAGGCATTAATTGCCGACAAACTGCATTTCAATCACTCACAGGATGGTTCCGATGATTTGAAACATTAAATGAAGTTTGCTGTTTTGTCGATTTAACAATATGCTAAATTGAGAGTCTAAAGTTTTGTGACATGCCTTATTATCATTTCCCAAATCGGTATAATCTAACAGCCTGGCTAAGAGCTTGCCAACTTATGTACATCATATCATGTGTGCAGATATGTTTGGTAAGATGAGTGAGGCTTGCACTTGTACGTCTTTGTTGATAGATTCCGCTTCAGATGCTCCTATAGCTGGGACAGTGGGCCTATTAAAGGGTTGTGGCATTAGGGGTAATTGAATACCGGAGCAACATGGGTAATTGGAGCAATAAGACGATTGTGACATTAGGTGCAAAACGAGAGCTTGGAACATAATGGTAATCAGGATATTAACTGCAATTAAAGGGTTTGAATATTGGGGCATCTAAAGGGCCGGGACATAAGATGTAATAAACTTGATTGTGACTTTAGAAACAGTTAGAGGGCCGGGACTTCGAGAGTAATAGTGATCTGGGACATTGGGAATAATTAAAGGACTAGGACAATAGAGGCAATCAGCTCACAGCTTGTTAAAACACTTCTTCAATTACAATTTCTAATCAACATTGTTTAATTAAATGTTCCCACGTAGTTGCATTTTTTTCAGCATATCGCTTTATTCAGAAAACACTCCTTTGAACACGTGTTCCGTTATGCATTTAAAGATCGAATGAAGATGAGGGTGTAACAAATAACGTTTTATTTTTTATATTTCTACAATAGTACACAACATAAAGTAAATTTCAATATCTTCATTGTTACTCAGACAAACAACAGATTTATACTTTGTTTTCAATGTGCACCAAATTAACCTGCATACACGATTCTAATATAGCCATGATGTTTTATTACAATCTATTTTATGGAATATTAATTGGCACTTTTGTAAGTACCTTTTTCAAATAGAGGGTAATGATTTGAATGCAATAAGTGGTTTCGAAATTCTTGAGGAATGAAATGTTCAGTCGTTGATAAAACAGTTGTGTAGGGATGTAAACTACAAAACGTTGTAGATATTCAATCAAGCGATTGTACGTTAGTTAGTGTATTAGTGTAACGTTCAACTGTCTATAACTCTGTATGATTCAGTTGCTTACATAGAGTTATGCCAATAGTTTGAAAATATATTGGAAAATTCCTGTAATCCGCAAAAATGAACTGGCTATAGAAAAGAAGAGAGTCGGAGCTTAACCGAAGCGTTTCCTTGGCGAATTGGAAAAAGAATTTTGTTGGATTATAAAATACGTTGTTGTTTAACTTTTGTCATAAAACCTAGCTAAGAGTATTTATATTGTTGATTTACTTGAAGTGTGAAGAATATAAAACCTAGCTAAGAGAATTTATATTGTTGTTTTACTTGAAGTGTGAAGAATCTGAAACTATATAATCAATGCAAACTAGTTCAACATGAAATTAAGGTTCACTTTTAATGGCGCTTGTTGGCTCTTGATGACTCTTTAGTTAAATAAATAAGTCATTATGAAAGGGCACTGGACATGACTAGAAATTTGCTTTATGCACACGTGTAAGAAAAACGTTATTTTGATACCAAGATAACAAATGGATGTGTGTTAGATCGATTGTATAAAACTATTGTTATAACTGAAAGTTTTCAAAATGTCGGCGATTTATCTCCTTACACTATGTTGCTTAACAATCGCTGTGTGCTCGGGATCGGGACGACAGGATCCTCGTGGTAACGCACCATTGAAAGAGTTTTCGGACAGGTAAGACTTAATTGTAGCATTAATTAATGATATTCACTATTTATATATATATAACGATTGTGCAATATTTATCGCCAACTAATCATTTCACGCCAAACAAGAACATTTTGTTTCCCCATACCAAGAACATATATTGAACGAACAACTATTTTGTATAACACCAAAGCAATATACGTACATGTTTATCGCATGTTCTTTCACGTGATATAGGGTTCATTATTCGTTATTTTCCACCCTTTCAGCCTATTTTTGCTAGCTCATTGATGTATTCCATCCATTTGATTCCCCCGCCTCTTGTTTGTCCACTTTAATTCTCCTTAGTTGTCTCTTATGGTCGGCCAGGCCATTCATTGCTTCCCTGTTCCCTTGCGTATGTACCCTTGCACCTCATCAATGCCTGGTTTTTTGTGTGTTTATTTGCTCGGAGGTCAGTGTGGGGAGGCATTGTCTTGTGTATGTGGCATTCACTGTAGCAACTTATCCTCTGTTTTATTAATTGCCTTGTGCGAGATATAGGATCAATGCTCATATATCCACCTTGCATACACATTAGTTTAAGGTTTATTGACATAGCATCTGTTACGAGTATTTTACCTCATAAATGCATTTATTTCAATTTTGCATATCAATTGATAAGTTATTTAGAAACCGTATGTTTATATATGTGCTTGTCGCGGGGTAAAATTGTTTTAAAACTAATAAAAATAACAAATAGGTCATCGTAAACCGCGGAATGCACACTGACAATATGGTCGTTCATTCATGTTGTAAATAAATGTAACTATGATACATATAAATAATATGTCAATACAACCGCTTGTAACATAAAATTTTTTTGCCGTGTACAGTGTTTGTATTAATGTTTTTTTCTGTCGGTAATCAAATGGATTTTGTTGCTTTGCGATTTCCATCGATTCTTTTTCATTTCGTTAATTGATGTATTGCAAATTGAGGTGTTGTAGTGGTGAGCTTATACAATTAGTTTTGTTTAAGATTTAAACCAGAGGTATATAACATTGTTATCATTACAAACAGTTTGAAAACCAAACACACCCGTCAATATACTGACAGAACGGACCACTGGTTTAATTGCTACATGAAATAATATGTCGTGCCAACCTTTCATATTAGCTGAAATTGTGCCAGACAATATCGAAGTTAACCAGTTCGGTATTGAGTGTCATACGACGTCTTGAGCCCTGTATTTATAAAATACCAAATGTGAACGACAGACAATAACATATAATACCAGGTTTGAACTCCAGTAGCGGTTTTGCAAAATGTCCCCCTAGTTTCACCATTATGTATGTTTGTCCCTTTTGTTTTTTATATTTATATTTTGGTTGATATTTGTATGTTTGATGTGGCTGCACGTTTTCTGTTTCATGTTTACGGGTCGGATTTTGCAAACAATTTAGTATATAGAAAGTTGTCTTTCCTGGGAGGGAATATTATGTTAAAGTTGCATGAGAGGATTTGTAAAGGTCGTTCAAAGGAGGGAGTCGTTCAAGAGAGGTGTCTCTCAGGAAGGGAATACTATATATGTGTATACATTGTACAATACAGAAACGATGTAATGTATCATATATTTTATTTCTTTATGAATTCATCAGCATTCAACTTGCAGGGAAATTCTTTACATATGATATAACAGTGTTCAATATTTTAGCTCATATCAAAATAATCTGAATAGCTTGTTATTCAGCCAACACAATATCATGCTTTGAGAAGAATTGGCAGAAAATGTTTATGTTTTAAGTTGCAGCCTCTTAAACTACTTGTTATCTAATTTTGCCATCAAATATAAAAAATCTGTGTTACTATTTTTAACGATCCAAAACATGATATAACATTGTCTAAGTTTGATATATGTTATCTTTAGCCCAGCATTGACGAAGAATTACACGAATTTATCTGAAGAAAGAATCTTGAATATAATGTTTGTATCTTTCTGTCTTGTCTATGTTTATACACGCCCTATCTGAATATACCATGCACTAGTTCGTACCTGTAACGTCTTTACAACAATTGTGTTTGATCCTTGAAGAATTACTGACTTTTTAAATCGACTGACTTCCAACTCAGGTCAAGCTATCAACGTATAAATGATGATTAACGTATCAAGTTTTGGGTTTTCTTTCACACTCTGGTATGGAACAAAACAGACAGACTTGTATATGTTTGCCCTGAATAATTGTTTCGCGTAACTAATTGTGTAGCGGTTTACTAGACATTATTATTGAAGATTGTTCTATTTTCGACACACTGTATAACTATTTTCCATATTTTATGTACAGGCGATGACATAAACCTTTATTTTAATTGCATACAATGACTGTTATATTGCACACATACTTATTTTATTTTTTCAGGACATACAATACCAATCATTTCATCCTGACATGCAAATTGTAAAAATATATGCCTAGATGTTACCGATATTTGAGTACACTATGCTGTGAGACATTGCACTTTGTTTTATATTATCATAGCAACGCTTTAATCTTATTGTGTAATGATAATCATAAAGACTCAGAATATAAGGAGATTTATTCATGCTTACCAATAACACAAACTACCGAGACAAATGGATGTATTCGGCCTTGGGGCTAATCATGGTAGTAGTCCCAATGCCAAACAGTGAATTCGCATGCAATTTGGAAACATCACACAATATTACAATCGCAAACACGGACTCAGGAGACGAATGAATACAGTCATTACGTAATGTCATTCTATGAATAATCTTGCTAAAATCGTTACAAATAGGATAATATATTTGTATAACTTATATATTAGGAAATGAACGAACGAATCCTACAAATATTAAGTTTTCCGATCAATAACTTTAGAAGCATTTGTCCAATCTTCAACGCATTTGGTCAGAATGTGTATGGGTATACTATCTCGGACAACTTCGATAACCAGCCATATCGCTCGAGTAACTCAGGAGTTATCGCCCTTTAATTATAGAAATTACCTACAATAGCTATAGTCAGTCCGATCAATAACTTTAAAAGCGTTTGTCCAATCATCACCAAATTTTGTCAGAATGTGTATGGGCATAATATCTCGGACAAGTCGAGTCACTAGCGAGTTATCGCCCTTTGATTATATAAATTACCTAAACTTTGTCTTGTTTAACTCTCAGCTCTGACTTAGGACGGCGTATTTTGTGACAGTTTGCCACTCTTGTTGTAGGTTATTTTGGAACATCTAATAATATATGATATTAAGTTTAGTGATATTTCCCACGGAACGGTGATGGAGTTTATTACATTATGGCACGTGCACGCTAAAAGGTAATCAGTTTCTTAAAAACGCGTGTTGTTGTGTTATGATACGCGTAAACAAATCTAAAATTCAATTGGTGCACCATTTCTAAATTTATTGACGTGTTCTTGTGTAAGTATGGATTGACATTCATCTACATGTATGTGGCAGTATTTGAGGCCATGCCGTTTTTTTATATTTGTTAAGCGTAAAATAACATTTTCATAGTTTAAAAAACGCCAAGGGAAGTAACCCCTGTGTCGTATTTAAGTAATATATATTTTGTTAACTTGCATGTTTGAAAATAGTGAGTGAAAACGAATCAGTTTTTCTGTTAGTCTTCAAATGTTTTATAAAGTAACGGGTTGTTTATTTCTATTTTTATCATGTTTACCTCATTAAAACAGGTGAAATGATAATATCGTCTATTATCTGGCTTTGCGTTTTTTTCGAAATGGCTTAACAAGTTTCCTATGTTTGGTGTAAAGACCTATATTCTGCACGAAATACTTACTGCATGATGTCTACACGTATATATGTATTTTCGGGACATGGAATCGAAAGTCTGAGCCGACAAGATGCGTAGTTGCGAAACTGTTTTTTCGACAAGATGTTTAAGTATTTGTTCCTAAAAAATAAAACGAGCCGCGAGCATTTTATGTCTGGACTCTTCATTTTTAGAAACGGTATTGCTGTTTCTTCATGTCTGTAGGTAAACACTAGTCTTGTGAAACGTTTTAACGGAATGATGGGAGAGTTTTTACAGTTAAATATACCCGAATGTTTATATATCAACTGTGCTTTATGTCTCTAATATCTTACAATCAAACAGGAAAAGCCTACTTCCGTATATTTTAAAATGGCATTGCAAACTGTGTTTATTTTAAAGAAAAGCCTGGTTACTGGTGCTCAAATAAATATATATTTCTAAACGTATTGTAGGAAATCCGCCCAAAAACGTTCTCCAGGCATATCGCATGTGTACAAAATCAGGCCAGAAATAACTGTAAGACAAAAATAACTATCAATAAATTATCTCGTCAAGAATCGTAATAACTTTGCTAATATGATACATCTCATGATTATGATTTCGAAACAAATCGAGGGGATCAGGTGTCAGTTTTGATGTGCCAAACAAGCTCAGTAATCTCACAACATATGTTTTACAACGAATCGAATTCCGCTTATCACTGTTTCAATTTTGTATACAATTCACTTCAATATAAACATAGACAGATGCACCAGACACGTGACACTAACAGCAAGCACCATATGTTTTGCAATAAACCGAATTTTACATTGGCAGTATGCACACTTGTGTATCAAGTAATCATCATTTGATAATGAAATGGAAATCAAATCATTATAGTGCTTGCAATGGTTTGGTTTCCATAATATGGCGTCATCTTATCTCCTTCATCTTGTCACTTTCGCAAACTTGATGAAACATCATGCTTTAAATCAAAACAGATGGTGCATTGTCGAATATTTGTGTGAAAATTATGTTTATTGATATCACCATTGCGAAATAAGAAGGCTTCATCTTAAATTTACCGCAATTGCCCAGGATGCACAATGATATTGACAAATGAATGTCAATAAATAAGTGACAAATGTAAATTACATGCATGCCATTACAATTGTATGCAGTCGTAAGGCGCCGAGTATTGGCTGTCAAAAGAATATCGGTGTTTGAGCTATGGTGTTTATTCCTTCTCGGGATTCAATTTGAACATGAATAAAATAATATAAAAGTCGTTGCTAATATCCATGTACAGTGTTTAATATGTCTTTATTATACGAAATGTATGAAAAAAACTTTAATTGTTATCACTTAAATGCGCCGCATGTCTTGATGGTTGTTTAGTGGCCCAGTTCCATTGCCGTATAAGCATACGTGGCAGAGGGCATGACAGCCAACATATGGGACATGAGTTTGAACGTAAAAGAGCATAAGCATAATAGATGAAATCCGGAATTCGCTAAACTTGGTTTTTACCAGGGGTACAACCATAGTTTAATGTTAGATCCATTGAAGTTCGGTCAGATGTTAAATTTCGTCCTTGTTTTTATTGCAATCGAAGTACGATGTTAATGGTATATTGTTTGTACCGCAGGATTAGAGAGAACTATCCATATTTAAGGCAATCCGGGGTATATCTTTTGACTGTGTCCGTCCCTTCTGATAAATATTTGGACTGTTAGCCTGAATGGAAATCCGGAATCAGTTTGTACGTCCATTTTTCACTGTTTTGCACTTTGTCCAACCTCAATATTAAGACAACTTAGATAAAAAGGAGGTATTATTATTGAGGATTTAGTGCAACAGTTATAAACAATCATCTGGATAATGTTGTGAACTACAGTGTGTGAGTATTAACCTGGCACTCATGGATTTCCTGTGCATATCCGTTAATTCATTGCCGTTGTCCGAGTGTACTGTCCGAAAAATAAACAGTGATTTTAATGTCAAACCATAGTTCATTACAGACTGTAGTCTATATAGACTATATATACACTTAACAAAACTTTTTTTAATGTCGAATGACTGTTTTTATTGATCAACAATTTTACACAAAAACTTGTATATTGGCTAATGGCTACATGTAGATCTTGATTCTCGGGTCGAATTTAACGATTTAAAACACGGTGCATTGGGTCAGGGTGGGCACATGTGCTATTAGACTACTTCCAATCAACAAGATCATCTTAAGTGGGAGCTGCAGTACTGATTTGTTTATTGATTACATGTGTTCAATCTGATGATTTATAACATGAATTAAATAGAATATTATACCAGGTATCGATGCTATATTAGTTCAAAATTCAACACGATCAGGCTAATGTTGACCGTGATACGGTCATACTTATACCTGCACACTTACAAGTTTGTTGTGTATATTGTCAAATTCAAGAATAGCTTAGTGGTTAAGGTGTATACACATAGAGTCTCACATATGCCACAACGGATACATCATTTTTTTATTTTATCTATGTACACGATAAATTGTCTAGTGGGACATTTTTCCACGATAAGCGCGATTCTTTGTAGGTTCATTTTTTGTGCATGGTATATCATTTAAATAGCGATCATTTTCTATGTACGTGTAGTCATGTACATATGAATCATGAATTTGTGTAAATAATTAATATGTATTGTAATAAAAGCGAGTGAAATAATACTAAGAAACAATAAGAAGTAATAAAGTTTCATTACATAAAATAATGTTAAATTGAAATGAATGGTGATGCAGTTTATAGCACATTTAATCATTTTAATGAAAATAGTATAGAAGATTTTTTTGCACAACATAGTTATATGCAATGCACAGTTGAAGTAGATGGTCCATGCTCAAAATAAACATGCACAGTTTTCATTTACATAATAAGCGACAGTCAGTTTAACATGGATACTTAAATATACATTAATACAGATATTGATAAACCGTGTTGCAATAAGTGCTATATGTGCGCATAATTGTTTATTACAGTAAAACCTCAAGAATACAACCACCATTGGGACCCTTGAAAATTAGTCTTAATATTTAGGTTGAATAAAGATCAAAGCAGTGAAAATGTAATTTCGAGGTGGTGTTATTATTAGTAAACATGTGACCAGTATTGAGTACATTCGAAACTACACTTTATTGCATGCGCAACCGTGTCGTCAGTAAGTTAAACGGTTATTTCGATACAATTAATAGGGGAAATAACGACAACAACCGAATATACTGCCGAGATTCATGAGTGTCAGGTCAGTACAATGTAGTATGCACTATACTAATAGTATGTTTACAACACACGGGTAATATAGCATTCGATACATAATAACAAGCACCTTCATACCTACAGGCAAACTTACATCAAAACAAACTGGAAGTTTTGGAGAGGTGCGCAAACCAAACTAAACTTCGTGTATCATAAACTGTCAATACTTGTAATATAGCTGTAATGATTCTGGTTTTAGCATACATTAGCTGATGGGACTAGTGCAATATTGAACAGCATGCTACATACTCCGTGAGAAATAATACACGTTTCCGCAATAAAATGTCATTAAACAACACTAATGCTGTTAATGATTTAATGTACTTTGAATCAACCAACAACAATTTACCTGGATTCTTACGAAACATTTAATGGTACTCGTCTGAAGAATGTACCCACCACTGATGTTACTGTATGTTACGGTTTGTACATGACACACCAAAGGATCCAATACTCCTTGCTTTAACACATTATTAACTTTGTATTTAATTCATACCAATGTGTATAGCAGCATGAATTTGCTTAAGCATACCATAGTCAAATATACATGTGATTAGACATTAAGAAGTAAATTACTTTTATTTTAAGAATAACACAGCTTAAACTCATTTTCACCACAGCATTTGCGTTATGTGCTAGAAATGTCCAAATACGATTTTCGTTGCGGTGCCACTCGTCAAGATTTGATGACAAATGAATACCAGCAGTGAAAAAGCCCTGACTGATTGTTGCAATTGACTGTTAACAAACATTTCATTCCATACCATGTCCTATATGCCATATCTGCTCGCTATATTTCATAATTTATAAGAAGTTGATGAATGTCAAACTCTATGAAATGGAATTGGCTGTATGCTTCCAATTGGCCCGCTATTTGATAGTGTCAGTTGAATGGCATCTGACGGTATAGACCTTTGGAAGCATTTGTGAGAAGGCACAATCGAATGCAATTATAGCTTCTTTTGTTACACAAAATTGTACGCCTTTATGTGTCTGATAAATTACAAACGAGCCAATTTGACGTAATATTAAGCGTATTCAACAATTTGACAGCTACATTCAGCTCACATCTTTAACCTCGTGTTTGCGCAAAAATAGTTGTATTACTTTTGATTTTTAGTCATAAAATTTAATATCCAATATTGTTATGATCTATACATAGTGCTCCCCTTTACACTGAGTAGCCATTTGTATCGATCATTTTTAAATTCAATTGTGTCACCTTTTCGTAAAACAAAACGTAAGTTTGTCCGTCCAATTAGAATTCCAACGAAAACTAACTTAAATGATAACCGTGAAGATGTGTCTTGCACGTCAGAATCAGTCCCCTACCTCCAAGGTCAAAGGCAACGCCAATTTACTTCGGACACAATTGTCACCTACTAGCTAGTGACATCCTTCGTTGCTGCCATGATCACTAGTTCGGAAATCGTGACCTTTTTCTTTTTCCAGAAAGACACATAAGCAACCTGCATTTTAAAAGCTACTATTTCCTCTATCAGCAGACTATCTGTCATCAAAACCATTAAAACATTGAGTACGAGAGTTCATAGAGTTTCTTGTACTTCGTAAGTAACATTTTTACGAGCAATCCTGACAACCTGTTGTACAGAGACGCTCATTTTCTGCTTGCGTACCCATTGCATTGCTCAAATACCTTTAAGCTTCTGAAGCAAAGGTAATGGCATTGGAGACACTGCTTAAATCATCTACTAATGACTTCACAGCCTAAGAAATGCATCGTGTTGTCATAGAAATGTCCCATAAAACATTTTGCGTTAGAGAGTATGTAAGTGGGTATTTCTTACTGAGTGTGTCGATTATGTAATGCGTGGAAAGATAACAAAGTCATAGAGTGATTGAAAACTCATGTTGGATGTTGCTTTAGAATGGGAAAATAATCAACAGCACAACATTTCACTCCATGAATGGCAAATGCACTTCGCTATATTCTGACTAACAGCATTTTGTACTTGTGTTGAATCTAATTGAATATTACATATACGTTTATGATTCAGGCGCCTATATACTTGATAAATAATCTGAAATATGTGTCCCAAATGTATCACCATCAACAGATAATTATCTTATATTGATCTGTTAATATTTGGCAATTCTGGTACTTAATTAAACTCAAATTCGCGAATTTCACTTAAGGTTCGTGTTACCACTTATTTATAAATCCATTTTGGCTTCTACGTGTAAGAGGTAACACGAATCTTAAGTGAAATTCGCGAAATTTGAGTTATTAAGTAACATATTAAATGGTCAGATTTGTGTTACCACTTACATGTAGAAGCCAAAAATGGATTTATAAATAAATGGTAACAGGAATCTTAAGTGAAATTCGCGAATTTGAGTTTAATTAAGTTACCTTTTAAGTGGTCAACTAGATAAGATTCGTATTACCATTTAAATCTAGTGTAATACATCATAAAAAAGGTAAGAGGTGGCAGTTCTGGGCACTTTCAAGCCTGTTTCTAGTTTTATGATATTTATCTTACCGAAAACGTATCACGAATATTAACTAGATAGCTAGATAATTATCGTAATAATTAAGTGGTTAACACGAAACAATTCGCGAACGCTATCACGCTAACTGGTGGCAGTAATATGCCACCATAGTGTTGCTCTCGAATAGTCTGTGCGAGATATCAGGTTCATAAACAATTAGATTTTAGGATCAGAACATTTTAGAATATTTCAACATTTGCTATGTTGCTAAAAAGTTTAGATATTGTGATGGCGCAGTTTGATCCAAATCATTTTCAGCCTGAAAAATAGTGAATTGTTTTTGTTTTGTTTTCAACAATAAGCTGAAGTCTAAAATATAATGTTTTCGACCAGTTATGGTTTCGTTGGTTGATGTTTCCCTGTGTTGGGAAGGCATTGTCTTTTGTATGTAGCGTTCCTTGTAACAACTTAATCTTATTTATATATGTAGGAATAATGTGTACGTTCATAATAATATTTGAATACGGTATTCAATTGGCAAAATGGCAAATATTTCAGGATTACATTGATCCAAATCAGTTGATTCTTTCTCAACACGGGTATTGCATGAACCATTAGGATTGTTTGCAATATTCATGCGCCGTTATTGCAATTATAACAATGTTAAAATGGTAAGTAGTGATGTCTTTAAATATTCTTATATCGTATGTATGTGATATCAGTTCTGCAAAATCAAACTGTTGTGACCACATGTTTATCTAATAGATAAATAGCGTAAGTTGTATAATACCATTAGGCATAACCTGACGACAACATTGAATGTACAGGGTGGTAAAAAAGTTTGTTCACAAAGTTTGAATTTCGATAAAATGAAAATAATTCTGTGTATACTGGCTTTATTTCGCATAATGAAAACTGCTACTTGTTTGATGAGTATCTGTATTGTATTGAACTCTCAAGCAGAAGTAAACTATTGGTATATTGCGACATCGATGGGACGAGCAATTAATAAATACTCAAATTCAAACTTTGTGAACGAACTTTTTTAACACCCTGTACATGCAGTTACTGTTCATACCTTCTACATTCTATAACATTCTATTTGATCTAAATGTATATAATTGTTAATCAAACATTGGTGGAATGTTGTCCCTCCTGTTTTGTAACGTATTACAAGAATATATCAGTAAAATAGCAATGCATATTGTGTGGTACCGTAACAATGATCAAACACAAACATGAATGTTTCCTCAACATTACTCTACAATAACAGCAAATTGTCAGAAAGCTCTTTCACACTTTAGCAAAAAAATTGTATGCATAATTGTTCCATTATTCGTGAATGTTGATATGTATAAATACATTAGCACCAAGCGATTGTTTGCTCCTTCATTAACGTTCAACATCATTCACAGCAGCTCTCGAGTTTGCGTTATACAATACACACGTATGATTTATGAATAATGCCACAGTACTATTACAGAATAAAGAAGAACATCTACTTAAGACCACCTCAGTAATAAGACCACCTCAAAATTAGGAACACAATTGTTCAAGTCTATTTCCACTGTTTTGTTCTGTATTCAACCTCTATATTTAGACCACCTCATTATGAAGACCAGTTTTTAAGAGTCCCAAAAGTGGTCTTATTATTGAGGTTTTACTGTATTTTGCTTTGTAGAACACTGAACAGTTCAGGAATTATTTTAGAATATTTTTGTTTTATCTAAAACAGTATGAATGCCAGGCCTCTTTTGATATTTTGTCATCTAAGACAGTCGCCGTCAAACCTGGAATGAACGCAACATTAACCAAAAAAAACAGCCATTGCAAGGTGAAGTCCGATCAATCAATGACGCAAATCACTTAAACTCATCTTCGAGAATTTCTCTAAATTACTTCAAGAAATCATTATCTATAGATTAAAGTCAGTTTAATTTATAACTTCCAACAGAGTTCGAAATTAATTTCTTATCATTATGCAAGTATTTCGTTGTTAATCGGCGTTTCATTTCAGCCAAATGTATGCTATCCCTTTAACGAAATGACACATCTAATTAGTGCATAGTCTAATTAAACAGCTTAAACAAAATACGACATGTACAGTAAATGAATTATACAAAAAAGAACATTGAGAAGAAATACACTTAATTCAACGGTGTTTTACAATCCTCGTTTTTAATTCTACGAAACGTCAATTTTCGTGTCAGGTCATGGATCACCAGCAGTGAACACAACGTCTCTTTCCTTCAATGACCCTTTCTGTCGACAATTTTATACGTTCAACAACAATGGTGCTAAATTTGTCACTTTTTCGGCATACTTACATGGTTACGCTATTTGCATATCAGTGTTGTGTAAACCAATCAAATATTGCGTGAACCACTTTACCAACTAAGGTACGTTACCTTACCGGAATCCACTGAATTTCGGTGAATTTATCGAAATCAAATTTGGACCTGGAGTGACCAGCAATCGTAACATTTCGGAAAACCTTTTTTGCTGCATATATTTTTTCAATATATTTCTTTTCTGATCTGTATTGCAAAGATCAATGGGCATCATAAGGAAAACTTTCTCCCAAAAGTTGTAAAAGGCATAGAAACACATCCCGGCGCTTGCTGTTAACCATGCAACGAATGCAATAGTATCAATATTATATCTTTCTCTCCTTTACTTTTCTGTTATGTTTCAACCTTCCCTACCTAAATCAACATAGACAACGTATTTCCCCAAAAGAATTGACATAATGTTCAGAAATATATTTATCAAAACTTCGACATTCGGATAGTGCTATTGATTCGCAGAATATAAAACAGTTCTAGCTTTATTTCCACTGAGGCTCTGCGAATAAAGAATTCTAGCAGGCACTCCTCCCAGTACAATGTTCTATTCGTTACGACAGAATATCACGAAATACCGCATAGATGCGCGTCATTACCGACATAAAGGAATATTCAATTCAATTTCTAAGGCATACGATAATTAATAAAACATGACATTTTTGTACAAATACAGATATAACTATGTTGCATGCACACAAATCATACAAGCAGTATTCAAGCAAACAACAATAATGATATGTTGAGACCTTTTATAACCTATCGAAGTAATAATGTTTTTAATTGCACGGGAACATAACAGTGCCCAAGGACGGAATACGCTCAATTATATAGACTGTGAATTGACTTAGAATTTAACAGATATTAATTGCTATTTATACTTGCTTGATTTTAATTCCATAGAACTGTTTCCTACAAACAAAGTTGTTAGCACGGTGAATTATTGTATCTTGAATTGAACCGTGATAACATAATGTTTAATTGTACTCAAAACAGTTGCCACCTACGAAATAATGTTTAATAGCGTAATTATGTTTTCTTAATAATGGTAGTTAGTAGACAAATATATCGGTGAATCACTAAGAAATGTATGTATTTAAGCGAGATTAATGATAATAACTAAGTTAAACTTAGCACTAACCTTTGGATAATCTTGAAAAATAAATAATAAAATGTCTTGTTTAATTTCCCATTAAGAAAGTATATGTAAGAGGTGGTTTAGTAAATTGTACAGAAGTTACGCCGTGGTAAACAGAACTATCACCGCAGAAACTAAGAACCGATGGGGCACATTTGATTGTCAGTTATAGAAGTATCTCTGTCTATAACCTCCGTAACCATCTTTATTGTTTCACGATATATGTGTGCATACATCACATAAGCCAATCGGTGGTAATAAAACAAATTGTGTTTTAACTTCAACAATTATTCGCTTGTTACTCTTTAGTGTATCCGTAAAATACATAAATATAATATTTTACTAAATACCTTTTACAAGTTTAAACTCAAATCTAAATTAAATCTGCGCGGATATCTCCAACAGCTGTAATGAAACAATTACGTACTTAACAAAATTAGCCATAGCAATCTAACAGGCAATAACTTTAGAATTACTGCATACTTCAGCGTTAAAATTGTTGATAATATCACAAAAACCGATTATATGTAATAATGTATATATAATATATCTACTTTATATGCTTGGTTATTTTTGTTGCACACGTTTATATGTGTTTTGCCTTAATTTAGTAATTCATGATCAAGCTTAACATTAAGTATGGTAGATAACATGTACAAAGACATTTATAATAATGTTGTATAATATATGTGTCTATTCATGATTTGTTTGAAAACATGTTGTATAGATGTCTAGTAAATCCTATTTCATGATTTAACAAAATAAATGAATTTACATAACTTGTAATAGAGAATCATTGGCACAATGTCTTAATTTCTTAGTAAAGTATATATATAATATTATAGTATATATCATTTTTTTATTGTAGAAGTCTATATGATGTAATATTATCTGAAGCTACAGTATTTTCTTTTTATCTACTAAAATCTCCAATATTTGTGTAGATAATCTATTTATCTAACATAGTCTTCAATATGTTGTAGGTGGTCTATTTTCCAAGTTATTGTACATACGAAAAAATGTTTACTTTGTCTTGTCACCTTGTACTTCGGGGTGACTGTGCCCTTTGTATTTAACATTTCCGGTTCGACCTTAATCATTGAAAATGGTCAAACAGAAAAACTTTTTACGTGGGTTGATGTGGGAAATTAAAAACCCACAAGCAAGGTTCCCAAACAACTCAATCGTAATAAACAGACCATAAACAACAGTATTTTCTCCAACAGACAAAAATATAATAAAACACCCAGAAGTTGAGTATTTAAGATCACAACAATTTCTACAAAACAACTCTAACAATAATGCAATCACTATCAGTTTCAAAGAAGGCTATAATATAAAATTATACATATTAAAAAAACACAATAAGAATCATATACAAACAACAGTGCGTTCAGTGCACTGCTAGTTTTATGTATCGTTTAATTATTTTATTGGAACATAATTGTTACTTTTACTGTTATTTTCTTATAGCGAGTATGTTGTCTGGTGGGTTGGAGGTATATGGTCTCGTTGCCAAAACATCGTCATTGAATTGTATATCAGAAATTCTTTGTGCAATTTGGTCTTAATTTTACAACCAATACGCTATAAAAGTTCTAAAACTGTTTATAAGATAATATTGAAAACAATTTATTCGCAGAAGCATAACATAATATATAATCCAAGCCTTTTGAAATGTGCAACAAAAAACTAATTAGGTATGTCTTTATGACGCTCCTACAAGTATTAGTATACTTTGAAAGTTTCTGTTAACACTCTGCAATTAATCACTTGAATGATTTCTAAAACCACTTGCTTTCACTCGATGATCTTTACCGGTAGTGTCTATTTTCAGACACTGGTGAAAGCATACCCAATATAACAGGTACGGAGTATAGCAGTGATCAAGTATGAGTGGATTAACTTGTAACTGAAATCAGACAAACTTTTAACCTTTGTTAACGGGTTACTGTATTCTGTTTCTGCGATAGCAACCTTTAATCTATTTCCCATATCTACGTCAGTTTTTCATAATTTCATGCGTCACCAGTTTGATATTCTCAATATTTCGGTGGTGTTGCATACAAGTGGCGTCTTATTTGATGTAATCGTGATCTATACGAGGATTGATCATTCGTTTGTTTCATACGTAAGAAATTAGGAATTTGTATAGTGTAAACAGGGTGAGTTACGTTAGCAAATTGTGTCATTAGTTTGTCAATACATAAACATGAAAGAGGGTAGAACGGAGAAGGCAGCATTGACAAAATGACATCATATGAGCATCGGGTCAGAAATGAAACTAAAAAACAAACAGGATGAGCACAAACCAAAAATTGTGGACAATCCAGGACAATGCATCAATTAAATATGAAGGGAAGCCTAGCAACACAACAGCATCACGCCTTTGGAAATAGGCAGAATAAATAATGTGGTCTTTAAGAAGTCACATTGCTTGCCAACATTGCACCTCGTCGTAATATTGCAAAATCAATCATTTGTAATCTATATAGAAACCAACACTTACGTCAAACCCAAAAGTATGCAACACAATGCACATGTCATTGTTCAATGCAACTATTTAATTAATTGCCTCTTTATCTGTTAGGCTTGATTCTTTAGTGAATTGTGTTTATTATGACAAATACAGTCGCAAGATGTTGTATCAGTGCAATCAATTCAAAGGCACTGCTAAGCCATACATTACTCTATGTTATTATCTTATGTGTTTGCCAATTGAAATGTAATTAAGCAGAAGTATTATGACAACGAATGTCTAACATATTGAACACAACACTAGTGATTCAACGTTTAATTACCAGATACCACATGGAGCTGAAAACATATAAAAGCTCGGAAACAATTTACATTCTTAATTGCCCGCCTAAGTAGCGCTGATTGAATCCATGCAATTGTTATCCATTCAAACACGTGGAATATTACACATCAACTTAGTTTTTAAGTTTATGTACATTGTATGCTCTGTCTTAAAATTGTTTCAGACATCGTTTGTTGTTTTGTTTGGTTGTTGGTTCGGGGTAGATACGCACGCCTGTACATGTCTGATACAAAATATCCATTATTCGAATGCAGTTTCAAAAAGGCATACATATGCGAGCCAGGGCCCGTATTACAGAAGCATATTAAGTGAATCTTAAATAGTTTCGCTTAAGTTCAAAACTTCAAATGGATGAATTCCAAAACCACATTAAAACTGTTACGCTTTTTAATGACAACATCATATTAATACTATTCATTGATCACTCTTGATTTGACCATATAACAGCCTGTTTGCTAAATAAACCAGTTAAGTTAAATGTTATTTGAAGACAAGGATGAGATTTTACTTAAGATATTTCTGTAATATTTCCCCAGGAGGGTTACAATCATTTAATCGGGTTTCAACGCAAAATCTCTAGCTTAAAATGTCAAGAACGGGAATGAAGTATAAAGACACTGAAAAGGTGGAACGAGAAACAAAATTGAAGTGTATAAAACAAACCTAAACTATCATAGAACAATAAACAACAAAAAGAGAGAGGTATAAAATAGATATATCACTAAAACGAGAGCGGAAACAACACCGAACTGCACAACAATTACACTTTTAGACAAATGAAATGGTTTCACACCTTTGGAATTGTCAACATATATATATACCAACTATTGCCTGTTGTTAAAGATATTGCTTTTTTGTCACACATTTCAAAATGCAACTTCTTATAATGCGAAAATAGCGATAATAAAATGTTGACAAGTACTGACTGAACTATTCTCAAAATTGGTACAGAAATTATTGTTCTATGTTTATAACGTGTTACCGCCCTGTAACCGTCTAAAATCTGTTCCAAAACGAAGAACAAACAGCTCTCAACGATTCCATTGCTTCACACGCCGCTGTTGCTCTATTTGTTCTACAATTTCAATCCATCTTACGTCACTTAACCACATGAGCAAATGTTCAAGACAACACTTTTTGTGCGTAACCTTTTAATGTCTGACGGCTCTAGCATTTATATAAGGTTAATGTAAGTTCAATGTTTGATGAGACTAAAACACATATCTTATCAAATTACCTAATGACCTCATCATATGGTGCACTCTTATGTCGACCGTTTGTCTGTTGTTGGCGTTTCCTGCGGATTATCGACATATTTCGTCCTATCGTTAAATAAACAGGTGCTTGAATAAATAAGAAGGTAATTGGTTAATTAAAGACTTCACATGGAGCATTATTTCCTACTGCGTTGCTATTTATAGAATGTTTCTCTAAAATTTTGAATATTTTTAAATACTGTTCTCTTATCGTTATTATCCATTGTGTTGTTGTTATGATTTAAAAGTTCATATGCTTCACTAACCGTATTTTCATGAAACTCAGATAAACTGTATGCGATAAAGCGCTTAATCGTTTCTCCGATGAAAGAGGCGACATACATACGTGCCAGACTGGTGCAAATGATGGGTAGTCCACGTACGGTAAGCACATTAAAATGCTAATTATTATGTTATGTACTAAAAGTGCTTATGTGCCAGTCATTTCATGCTGTGACTTGGTTGAAATACTTTTGGGTAATATTTATTGGTATTATAATTTTTTGATTGAAATGAATTATTAACGACGAATCTTGATAATAGACATTGATTTAATAGCAAAGATCAGATAACGCTACTTCTAGGCTCTTCGTGAACTGTGAAGGAACATTCGAGTGAGAAGAGGTTTTGCGAGGACGGATCCCAAGAGTACATATGGGGATGAAGGAATTGGGTATTTAACAATTTTGGAGGGTATAAATGATTAACCAAATATAATGGAGTGGGGTAGGGTATTGAAAACACTTAAAGGGAACGTAAAACCCGGACATGGGGAGGTATATATAAAGAGAATGGAATGGGGGGACTCGGGATTGAAACTTGATTATACAGAGAAGCGCAGGAGTTCAAATGCTTCTTATCAATTCAACACAATATTGTTATATAAACCAAACAAATACGTAGTTTATTTCCATTAATACTATATTAATGGATATAAATTTCGTCCAATGATAAGTCTATATAAATATTATCTTGATTCCCATTTTATATCATTTTATTGTCTATAATAACAATAATGTTGAGTTCGTGAGTGCAAGGAGTCGACTTCTTAAAGAAAATAATGTGTTGCCTCCTTGTACCTTCGATCCATCGCATAATCAGATTAGAAATTTATGAAGAAAAACATCCACACTCAGCTTTAAACAAAAGTACACGATGTGCCAATATTGTAGAAATTAGCTCAATAACGACTCTGTTTTTGCTTGATAAACACAGTTCGAATCTATCCACTAACGAAGCTTAATGTAAATATTTATAATCTTCTGCAGTAAAAAGACGTCAGCACGTGGCACATGTCACTTATATTATTGAAATAATACTTTACCTAGAACGCTACTTATGCTTAGAATAGAATGTTTTTTTATCATTCTTATAGATACTAATCAACACACTTGAACAATCTCATATATTTTAAAGAACCTCTTCATTTGGACGTGTACGAGGTAATGTGGTTATCTTTCGATAAACATGATTACATTTAATGAATGTGCTTATTTATAAATCTTCAGTTGAGTCTACGTATAGCATTTGTTTGACGAATATATTTATAATGTTTACACCAGTTATCTCCATACCAAATGTGAATACAAAATAATACTATGTGAGTTTTCGGACAATTAAAGGTCTCTGAAAAATATTGGATGTTAGATTGAACTTTTCATATTCGTTTAGTGACTTTTGTCTTGCATTTAACTCCTAATGGAATTCCGCTGGTAAAGGGGGCTTCCCCGACAACTGAAATTATTATCTTACGTACGAAGTATTGAATTACTGTCTAGTGTGTCATGCAGCTGAATTAAGGAATATAGTAATACCAGGGTGTGGTATCCTAATTGGTAAAGTGTCATTTGTCACATGTTTTCAAACGTACACGTTGTTGTTGTATTTGCATCTATTTATCGTCTCCACCGGTTTCCGACATGGGGGACGCCTCCGGAAGAATATTAGTCATATTAGATTTTTGGAGGAAAGTGCATGATACAGAAGATGCCCCATTTCCAGAAGCACCCCTGGTTCTTTTACGTGCTCGATGTAAAGCATCATACACGGGACATCGGTTTTTAAAGTCTCGTCCGAAAGATTGTTAGTACGGTCAGTGATGGAGCGGGGAATCGGACCTGCGATCCCAAGATTACAAGTCCAAGCGCGTTACCACTGGACTACGGATCCGCTACCCACGTACACGTTTTACATGTTTAGCCTTTAAATATTGAGGAAACGTTATCGGGACTTAACTGTCGACCAATGAATAGCCATGTACACATATATACGTGACGTCATATCACGTGATCGCATGTTTAATATGAGTTTGATTTGTAGAATTTATATTGACGTCACCAATACCACCTGCGCTCTGTTTAATATTTATTTATAAGTTATAAGTAACTGAAGCTCATCGGAAATTTACGGAAATCGCAACAAGGTTAAAAAACATGACGTAATTTGTAAACATAGTCTGACGTCTTTCATAAATGCATATGCGTATTTTTTCAAAGAAGAAATATGCATTACTGATAACCATTTACCATTAAGAGTTAAATTGTTTGTTGTACATGTGTGCAGTTTAGATGGAGAAATGTGACCCATATCGGTCGTAAATGTCTTATAATAGTTTTCAGCGTGAAGCCACTTTCGATAATGATTTGAACATTTTATGATTATATTGCTAGATACTGGGGTACACTAAGCAACATTTATAGTTCCCTCGCAACGAATATTAAGCTATGTTTTATCGCTTAGAACCGTCTTGGTGCATTTTCAGAACCAATAAAAGTTGATGCGGGGCTTTGTTACGCAGCACACTTCGGTTACCTTTTGATGTATAACAATCAAGGTGTAACCTTTCCAATATCAAGCCAAAAGTTCGGGTGAGGTTCTAATGGTGTTAATGGAAAGATACATTAAAGCAATTAATTATGAAACTGTACATTTTCAACGGTGGTATTTATTTAATTATTGGAAGGTATGGTTTCTGACCAAATTACTTAAACATGATCGTACCTGTTTCAGACAATGGCTTACACAGCTGTTTAAAGTAATTATGTTCTAAACGTGTTGCTTAAAATCTATTTTCTATCTAGACCATTCATTTTCATGTACCTGTTTTCATATAAATATGAGAGAACGTACAACAGATACTTAGTATAATTGGTTCAAACTGCTTAACGCTTTGATCGACGCTCTCGGAGAATATAATGTTAGAACTGAAACATCGTATACCCTGTGGTATGGTATTATCATTAAAAGTCTTTGTATACCTTTTTTTACGGCAATATTTATAATTTCGTGTACCCAGGCGAACCACGAATAAACAAAACTATTATTACTTGAACATGGACAAATTTAATACCCATTGGATATCCGAAGATTTGGAACAGGAAGCTAGTCGAGGGTAAAGCATATGTTAACCATAGTTAATATGAAAAATGTGGATTAAGGATATACGAGTTAAACCGATATAATCTCTTGTACGCGCACTGTTTACACTATTCGTTTGAATAGTATCCACACAATATTACAAGAAATATCTTGACAAAAATGGTTGGCGCAATTTGAAGGTAAAATGGTGTTGTGCAACATAAATAAATACCGAGATGTTACAATTGCTGGTCACTCAAGATCTAAAATGGATTTTATTGGTTTACACAACACTGATCAATATGCAAATTACAAAATCATGTAAGTACGGCTGTGCCGAAAAATAGAAACAAAAACCATGACTCTTCAGATGATCGTACCTAACCGCTATTTATCTAGAGCGGACCAGAAAACTGCCGGTACGCTCTGTTTTAGTACCAAGTTATGCATTGAATTCTTACAGTGTCCTTCGAATGCATGTACTTTACACCATCGTTCTCACTTCTGATAATATTTACAGACTATTTAGTTTGAATGGACAACCTGTGATAAGAAAATGACATAGTTTCCAAAATACGACGGACGGTCGGAAAATACCCGGACTTTTCGTGATCCTATCTTTCCACAAAGTAAACATATTGTACAATAGCGGAAACTACATCGGCTAGGTAGGCTTTGATTTCGGCTGTCACATAGTACGTGAGCCATAGGTCTATCACATGGTTTGCAGAAAGATTACAAATGCACCCACAAAGATGGCAAACATAGTCGTAGGTGGAGAATACTTTGAAAAAGAGTAAAAGTTATTTTTGAAACAATATGTCACACTTTTCGAGAACGAGTAAAATTACCAGTATTTTCCGATCATTTCTCGTATATACTACATGTATACACCATATATGTACACGCCTACTCCTTGCTGAAACGAGGCCGATGTCGTGTTTTGTTTTATGTTATGCCTTATCCCAAGATTAAGTGTGTGTTGTTTTTTCTTTGTTTAGTTCGTACCTTGTACATAGGGCATTCTCAGAACTACTCGTTCTTACGTTTAAGTATAAATTATAGAGTCTGTTTTTCATGTACATCAAGAACAGTATTTACATTGAACTACCTTCAAAAAGGGGGATGCTTTTACCAAATATTTGTTCTTTTTTTGGGTAGGCGTACGTATATAACATACACACAAATAAAACATAAAACATATCGATAATTATAGAAAGTAGGTCTAATAAACATTTGATTTACCGGGCACACCTGTTGCTTTCTGGATACTGTGGAAACATTTATTGGTTCTTCAATCGTAAATCACTCATTCATGTTCCGACATATCACTTCGTCCGGTGTTTTTATAAAACATTTCTTACGTAGTTATTGAAAGGGGAATTACAGAACTTGTGAACTCTAAGTAAGTCTTTGTGACCCCCAAAAACATTGTACATTTGTTGTATAATAATGTTTATGATACGGGTGATTGGGTACTGTTGTCGAAATGCGGTTCGTGAATGATTGTGTTCGAAGAAAGGTAATTATAGATACTTTCAACTTGCCAAAAACAAACGCGATTGATTAATTCACGGAACGAAAGGAAAACAGAATAGTATATACCTGCTCGGAAATCAATAAAAATAAATTTTAATTATGTTTCTACGTTTGTTAAACATGCACATTCCACAGTTTTAAATAATCATATTTAAGTTACATATTAAAATCAATACATTTGTATGTGAAGTCAAGTTAATTGTAATCGGACCTCGTTTATTTTACAACATTTTATCCGAATGTGCAGTAGGCCTATCATCCGAAATAAATGACATGTCCTGATGTCTTATAAACCTCGAATTGAAATGGGCTGTTCAAAACCATGTATTATTCGAAATAAAATTTCGGACCCCGATTAATTCGATTAAACGATGTCTGATTGTATAATTTGCTCATCTTCGCATTTTCGCAATTTTGTATTGTACTTATTTCTAATTGCTTGACCGTTGCAAGTACATGTATATGTATGTTGACATTATGTGACTATGTACACGTGGATAATTATATTTTGTTCTGTTCATTAAAGTAAAATTATACTGAAACTGATCACAACATTGGGAACGTTCGTGAAGAAAACACGGATACTACGATAGGTACTGTAACATTATTCTTATCTTGAATGCAAACATTTGCTGCATTTTTAAAGTTTTTTTTGGCATTGTAACTTTCGCTCGATATGTGTATCGTCTGTGTGGTGGAACAATAGGGTCGTAATAATTTAATATTTACAATAAGTAGGAGCTTTGCTTGTATAGAACATGCAGACTAAATAAGGCCACCTCCAACACACAAAGTGGTGTATGGCAATTGCGTAACACAAATATGCTAAATCAATCTCAGACACAATACTATTCCCCTGAAAGACAAATGTTAAGGTATGTCGAAACGACCTTTCTTTTATCAAGATAACTTTCAGGTTGTTTTCTAACTTAACCCATAATTTATTGATAACGAATATTTATGATCAACATTATATTTATCTACAAGTCCATAAAAATTCATCTCTGATACGTAACATACTTATGCTTGAAATGATCACCTACTTTATCTAAGCACCGTATGTAAAAATGTACGATACGGTTAGAGAGTCTATTTTAGAGTCTAGGTCGCATGTTAATCTGTGTAAGTAACAATTTCTGTTACTGTTTTAGTATTAACACTGTTCGTGCGTGTACATGCAATTCCCATTTCCTGGTACGATTTATTTATATAAATCGGTATCATTACAGTAAAACCTCCCTTTAAGACCACCTCAATAATAAAACCATCTCGAAATTGAGAACACAATTTTCAAGTCCATTTTCACTGATTTGCTCTTTAATCAACATCAAAATTAAGACCAGTTTCCAAGTGTCCCAAGGGTGGTCTAATTATGGAGGTTTTACTGTAATTAGTTTGTATTGGGACCTTTTTAGTCACATAAACAGTCAGTGTCGGGCAATTAATTTCCTTTTGTTAAGGTGGAGGAAGAACCTAGGTCATCTGTTTTGGATCACCTTTGTAGAAACATCGATCTTTTATAAACAAGGGACAGCTGAATAGCTTCCTCAAATACTAAATGTACATCCCCTGTGGGCTTCGAACGTGCCAATTCCTGTCAGGTTAATGCACCCCTTTACGAACAGAATATCACAACATATTCCCATGGTATAATCAAATTCCATTTTGGAAACGTGAAAACGCGGCCATGAAGGCCCTTATAATTCCTTGACTTTCACAATAGATCATTTCAAATGTGTATAGTGTTATATGTGATGCGACGTCATAATACAAATCCACATGAAAAAGTTTATACTTTGTATGAGGCGTCTATTTTCATAGTTAACTCAAATGTGATATTAAGACAAATTAAAATGTACTCAGACAAAATATTGTAAAAATAGAAATAAGGCATCGTATCAGATAGATACACATACATGTAACTATAATATTCATCTCATCTCATTTAAAGCTCGTCCGGCGAGCTCAGTTAGTAGAGCGTTAGACTGTCACCTAGCAAATCCGGGTTCGATTTCCGGGTTGGACAGGCTATGGTATTCCATGACATTGGCTATGGTCATGTCTACCACATGTGGAGAAGTTGTCATTAGCTTGCATTTTAGTACTGCTTGGTAATTACTTTCAGTAAACTGGTTAGATCAACTGACCGCCATATATGACTGGAAAATAGTGAAAACAAACAAAGGCTTTTCCCATTGGAAACAAACAAACTCATCCCATTAAATATAACACTTAATAAAACAGTAGTAAGTGTATTCATAATAGACGTGTGCGTCTGATAATCAGATGAAATACCTCGTACATCTTCATACGAGGTCGTTGATTACATCATTCAATTAAATAACGTAGCATGCTTCATATAATAAACATTTGTATGATCCGTATTAATTGACGGATTTAAATTAAAATGCTGATTATACAAGTATGTGTTAAGGGTGAACGGTGCAATTTAAATAGAAAGATGAATTAACATAGATATGTTAGAGACAAAAATAGCGATAAGCTTACAAATGTAACTGGTGAATTTGAGCTTCATTGGCATGCTGGACCACCCTGGTGTGTTTGTAAAGTAACATATTTTACATCGCCAAAGTAACAAATTGTTATACATTTATATAATTCACTCTCTAAAACCTTTTCCGCGGATACTAGCATCCCATTCTGGCAATGTGTAAGTCATGGTTTAACCTCGCCAAGGGTGGGATTCGAGCTCAAAACACTTTTCTTTCAACGCTAGTTTGTTCTGTGATTATTTGATTTAATCTACGCACATCCTGTGGACGTTGTGTTTTGCTCCATTGTCGACAAACAGAGACAGCGGACGACAATGTTACGACCTTGGTCAGATAGCAATTTAGCACACTTTGCTAAACGAACCCAAGTTAGAACGGGTTCAACCCAGCACTTATACGTATATATACTTGTATTACCTCCAATAACTGGAGAGCATAACGTATGTACAATTGATACAAAGAAATAAACAAACATATGCAAGATATGACACATACAATATTATTTCAATTATCAAATGAAACACACATATTCAGATAAAAAATTGTATTATCTTAAAATGAGCATATAAAGAGATATATATCAAAATAGTAAGAAGTATTCTCATTCCTGATCCAAGTTTTACATATCGGTCAACTAATAGCATGACACAGGGTCAGTTTCGATTCACACAGCTTACTTTACGCTTCCTTAGTAATAATAATAAAAGATTCTTTATTTACAGAAGGTAACATATTAAGATTAACAATAAATGTGTACATCTTATTTACAATATGGCCTTCTATTAAGAAGATAAACAACGAAACCACACGCGCAAACAAACGAGCATTCACACACGCTCGCTCACAAACAATTAAGTGTACTTTAACATCCGGATGTCTGACAATATTTACTTTTTACATATCAATTGAGGGAATACAAGTTGTATATATGAAATAATGTGTATGATTAATTCTAATATAGATAGATAGATAGATAGACAGTTTATTAAAGTTTATTAGTATTATAAATAACAAAATTAATACCAACCGAATTAAATGTTGTCTCCTTTGAGAAGGGGGCTGTGCATTTTGTATGTGAAATGTCTGCTCGACTTCTTCATTCATTGTTACCGACTGCTTTATAAGTTTTGCCAGATATCGCTCTGATACCATACTGCACGTGAGAACTTCTAGATGGATTATCACAGCTTATGAACGGGACCAGTCAATATTTAGAGTTCATCCGATCTATTGCAAACACAGATACGTGCGTTATCTAAGTTGTGTCTATAGCAACGTTACAAAAGAACTAGCTGTTCTTATTCCAATCATTCAAGACGAAAGCGATAAGAGAGTTTATATTTTGGTAAGCAAAAAATGGCCGAGATAAGGGTTTTATTGCTAAGCAGTCATTAAATGTGAAAGATGTTAGGATAAAACCAGTACTGGCAGTCGGTGATTCACCCTAAAATATAAACGTTCGAACATTAATTACCAAGCTAATCATTTTGTCAAAATAAATCCAAAGAGAATACTGATAGTATGACGCAGATCTATTATAAATGTCAACATTATGAAAACTGTTATCTAGGCCACACCCTAATTAAAATTAGTACACGCAAAAGAACGTACTTTCTGTCTACCTGTACCGATAGTTCTGTTTACTAAACCAGTATATCTCTCCCCCTCCATCAAAAATAACGTAACATATTGACAGTCAACCCATACAATTGTAAGTACCAGCGATCTGCTGGAAAAGTGTTGCTCAGCTTAACAGATTGTTTGCACGTACACGGAACTACTTTGATAACGCAGTTGTGTATAAACCCCATTTGATATTCATTTTATTAAGGTTTTTACATTGTGACACACAACGACTGAACATTTTGTTTAAGCAGAACATCACACAGAGGATTAACGCAATATTAAAACCAACAAGCAATATCTTGAAAAAAGATGATCGGCGAAATTTAAAGGTTAAGATTTGTTGTGCAATGTAAAAAAAATGCTGAGATGTTACGCTTGCTGGTCACTCTAGATCCAAAATGGATTTCGGTAAATTCACCGCAACTTTGTGGATTTCGGTAAGGTAACATACCCTATATCGAAAGGTTAACCAATCCGCGTCAAGGTACAAACGTTGTTCGATTGAAATGAAATTGCCTTGGTGGTTAACGTAAGATCTGAATGGTTTACATATCACTGATATGTAAATAGCAAAACCATGTTAGTACGGCTGCGCTGAAAAATATCACGGACTGTACGTATATGTTTATTTCAGAACCTCTTAAATAAACAAATTACGAGTGTTTGGTATTTGACGAGACACCGTCAGAATTAGCGTATGACAAGAATTTGTCGTCGCATTGACTGGATTACACCCGTGAAAAGTCATGCAAAATTGATGTTGGTTCATCCATATGATTAAGTTGGTATATAAAAGAGATTATTATATTAAGTTATTATACTGGGAACGCCACATACCATATTTTGAATAGTTATATTTCTATTTTATACAATATTTGCAAGAAGATATCTGTGTCCGTTTGATTGATTTACGTCAATTAAGTTAGAAATACCAAAACCTTACATAAATTAGGTTTAAGGAAGTGACTCATGCTATCTTGTGAGTGGGCGGGTAGTTTTATAGCAGGTGCAGATTGTATCATCATAATTATTATCCGCGTACACTCTTAACAGCAGCATACACTATGAAACGTACTCGCATGCCAATTCCTGTCAGGTTAATGCACCTTCACGAACAGAATGTCAAAACATATTTCCATGGCATAATCAAAATTCCATTTTGGAAAATTCAATTTATGTGTCCATTGTCTCTCAGTAAAACGTTAGATAAGTACACGATATCATTAAATTATTTTATGCTAAAAGCTGGTGAGTTCTGAAGCCATTATCTTTATATTTTGCGTTCTAGAGGAAATGTCTGATTGAGTTATAACAATGTTCTGGCCAGCATCCATGCTTATCTTTCAACAAGGTTACCAATTTGCATGAGTGTTTTGATTTTGTTCTGTTCCTTAATATACAACATGCTACATGAATTTGCTGCCCAGACAAATATACTGAATATACAAAAGAACTGTACAAAAAACCACTTTGTCTGAAATAAGCTTTAAATGAAAGAGAGGGAATACGTTGTTACATCAAAAGCCACATACATTAGACAATGCCTCTCTGTGAAAACAACAGTCCATAAAACAAAAGGTATTTGAGACGGAGCAATGGTAAATACGTAAGGGAACAGGTTTCTTTTAGTCATGCGGAGAGTTCTAAGATACCATTAGGTAACGAAAATCGTTAAAAACACGGCACACAAACTGCTTGATTCCTTTAGAACCCAATCTTTGCCAACTGCATGTGGTTAAACAATTGTATACAAGTTTCTTTTCTATTTCTTCTACATTTTCAGTATTCAGAAAGTTTCTGCATCGGTTTACAGCTCAATGTGTATGTGACATTCATTTCTTGACCTACTCCTCTATTTATCTCTTATACCAAAGTCTAGAGTATGCACACTTTTATGTAAATAATACATATTCATGACATATAATCAAGAAAATGCAGCACTAAACCCAAAACTGTTTTGGCACCGTACGTATGATTCATGATGATATAGGCTATCACTGGTCTTCCAGATACTGATAAAGATTTCTGCAGACAATTTGTAGCACTTATCGCGTCAATTGTCAAAGATGTCAGATATCTGTTTGCATAATTTCCAAAACCTGACACTCTTTGCAATCTAGATTCTCGTTTTTTTCTCCGGACATCATAAATCATATCGGACAATATAAAGCATCATGGATATTGTCCTATAATTGCCTGACCACAGCTGTAGTGCATTCTGACAGTAGTAGATAATTTGTTGATTTCTCTGTATGGACTATTTATGTACAATGTATAAGACATACGTGCGCATGAATTTCGTTTTTATGTAATAAATAACATTTTGGTGATAATAGGTTGGTGTATATGTGAATATAGTCGTGATTTACGTATTTAGAGCTTTCCACATTTAATGTTAAGTTAAATGTGTGTGTTTCGTGTTAGTACTCGTGATAGTATGCAGAATCATTTTGATTAGACGACTGGTTTAACCTAATGGTACAGTCAGTCATAAAGTTTAAGCGTAATATCAACCTTATGACGAAACAATGTTAGTTCATATGATCCGAAACACTGATTACTCGTCTAGGGTTCCTTTAGTAAGCCATAAGTTTTAATTACAGTCGGACGTCGTTCATTCGAATTCATCGGGTCCGAAATTGTATTTCGAATAATACATGGATTTGAATAGCCCATTTCTATTTGACGTGCCTAAGAAGAAACATCGGGACCTGGTATTGATTTCGGATGATACCAAGTATTCGGATGGAAGGTTGTCGAATAAACGAGGCCCTACTGTACTTTTAAGTATTAATTACACAGAGTAACACATTCTTAATGCACATTACTGTACTCAAGCGGAAAACATGCAGTATTATCGGCACGTATACGTAAAACATCATCGACCGTCGTCAACAATCGCTGTCGAATATGTATGAAATTATCCAATGCAATGACGTCTCCTGAGTAATCACAGAACGTGCCCTGTTCCTAACCTTGGTGGATACAATTTACGTTTTATGTTTATATAGACTCGTCTGCAAATATACACACGACTGAAAACTTCGGCATCTCGGCAAGTTCGACCCATGATTGATCGAATACAAATATTATTTCTATTGGATTATTAATATCTATGGATGAGAACCCGAGTAACATCATATCATTTATCTTATAACAAGACATCATGCTTCTAAAAATGTACGCACTTTTCTATATATAGTAAATAATCGCTCTAAATTTGGGCACCAAAAATCAATATCATACTTTCATACATGTATGTTCATTCCAACTGGTTAATCATACATATTTTGGTTGGCTTAGTTTATTTTAGTAACATCAGTTGATCTGCCAAATGATGGATTTCTCGGGAGAATATCATTTCTGTGAATAAAAAAGCGATAAAACTACAGTGATATGTAGAAGCTGTACATTTAGTCCAGACAGATTAGTTAAATTTGGATGTTTGTATATTAACCGTATAAACAAAACGAAGAGAATTATTTCGGTAATTCATCCCGTATAAAAAACACATGTAACAGTATATGACAAGGAAAACTGTTGTAGTATTCGTGATAGGTTGCAAGAAAAAATTACATAGAGTAATAAATATATAATAATGCTGCAATTTGCACGAGCGAACATGATACAAATTGAATGTCTCCATTGAGGATGTTTGATATAATTATAATCAAGTACTTCGTATAATTACTTTGTGACATTTTATTGAATGAGCTCTACTAAAATATTTATTGGAATGGAATTCTGCTCTTTGAATTCGATATTATACTAACCAACAAGAATAATTTATTTCACATGTTGGAAGCATTCATCTTGTTCTGTTTCATTTTTCTCTGTTACTAGTGATGGCGTGATTATCGAAAATAATCGAAATATAGTAGCTAGACATTCGATATCGGCGACAATCGATTTTGAACTACAATAATCGATTATAATCGGAAATTTTGTCTATATATTTCTTCAAGCGATAGATCAAATATTTTTAACATCCATTCTAGTACTAATATGTACATAGAAAACAAAATGTGATAAAGATAAAATTATGCAGTCAAATACAAATATACAGAGTAAACATACGAAAACAAAAGACATTTATTGAATGATAAAATGATCTTATGATATAAGAAGAATGTCAAACATCATTAGTGTTAAATGTAGTTACAAAAGAGATAAATAATCTTGTATAAATGAACTTAACTGTCAGTATTATACTTTTACTAACCAAAACAAAATATGTCGATTATTTCCGATTCGATTATCGATTATGAGTTTTCAAACACATTCAATAATCGATTATGAAATTTGTCCGATTATCCATCACAATATTTTACTCACACAAGTTAATGAATTAGTTGATTGATACGGTCAATTAGAATGCCCACTGACGGATTGAGTTGCCAGTCTAAATGATCATAACGCTATTATTGTGTACTTTTATTGTCGATCGTTACAAATGACTCTGTCACAATGTGGTCTAACAACAATTAAAATTATTATATTGGATAAAGCCTAGGATTACTTGAATTACTTGCAATGCATTTTGTTCCCATAAACTAGACTAAAAACATTCCATTTCGGCATCTGAAAACGCTGCTGATGAAACATGGTGCTATATATTAGTAAAGGATATTCTATTTGAGACAAGTATTCTAATTCAAATATGTTTCGAAACGATTGATTAGAAGATGGACCAATAGGAGTTCATGAATAAACGAAACTGCGATTTGGATCCTACAATCCAGACAAGTGAATGAAGTCAAATAAATTTACTGCGGTAATATTGTCTTCCGTTTAAAGATGTCTTATAAATAGTGGTATCGACATGTCTTCCAATCAAACCGTTTACCGTGCCTTGATATCCAGATTCGAACGATTATACTAGTATCATGATAAAACAGTAGGGCAATATGTTTTAATCAATTAATCACCTCCCCTCCGACAATTGCCATGTTCTATGTAATATATAATGGGCGCTTGATGCAAAGTTGCATACAATTCTATTGCAAGAAAGCGGTTGCAACCGAAATATATTTGGGAATGCGCTCGACATATTGATATTGTCTGTTTTTATATGAAAATATCAGCACTTGAATTTCAATGGCATTCACTCGAAAACAAATTTAGCGTGATTAGATTTAAAAGATCTCCATCAAATGAAATGTGAAACAGTTACATTCAAATTTGCATTACCGCAAACGTTGAACTGTTCTGCGAAAGTCGGGAAAGTCTAGCTATGAAAACAAATTGAATAGTGTTTTGTGTTTATTGTACAACAATCAAACACAACAGAAGTGTTACCAAATGGTAAACTAGCAATAAACTATATGCCAACACTTGTATTCTAATTTGTATACGGAAAATTTCATTGATAACTTTTGGAAGCCACCTGTGAATAATACTCGAATGTACTGTAATTAGTTTAACTAATGTTCAACATTGCCCTGAATTAGGAAAATAATTGCTAAATAATATGAATGAATATGACAAAAATAAAACTGAATTCTCTTTAAAAGTGAATGTTTGCATTTTTGGTGAATAGTTAAACAACATGCTTTGACGTATGTTTATACCATATATACCTTAAGTATATTCTGGTTGTACTTCATCTGTTTGTGAAGGTGGCCCTCCGTATTCCACTTTTTTCATACATAATACACCAGCATGTTACAAAGGGTATGGACACGAGGGTTCTAACCCACAGTTGCATACCGATCTTGTATGCCGATATCGCTATACGGTAAACCAATATTGTTATGTAACCACTTTTAACTAAATGTGTAACAGTACTCATTTTGTTGCTGCTTAATTTTAACAACCTTAAATCAGGATTTAGCCTCCCGCGACGTTTGTCATTGACCGTTTCAAGGCGATACTCCTATGTCCAATCCTCTTTAATGTATGTCTTGTCTCCCGTTTGCTTTTATATGTATATGTGTTTACAAATATATATATAAATCATCATGACCTCTTATGTTGTTGGGCAGGGTGTGCACTTTGTATCTGGCGTTTTCCTGCTCGAGCATATATATTTAGTACGATTAGCTAAATGAGACAATTGAACATTATCGACATGGTCTTCTATAAATGACGTGAGATAGTTCGTCTTGAATTTTAAAAAAACTAGTAATTTTGTAATAAATATTTATTAAGGGATTATACAAATCACTGATTAAACGGGCTGTCTGTAGACTTTTAGGGTTATTGGCTGCTGTAAACAGTGAAACTTTCCTTCGTCATAAAATGTCTTTAGATTACGAAAGTAACCAAGAAAACGCAACATCTTGTGTTTTGTCTGTCAAGAATGCTCAAATTGTTTCGTTACGAAACTGGCAAGGAACAAATATTAACTTGAATTTGTTTTGGCTGATAAATGTTAGGAAGACGTCATTCGTATACTGAACTTAAATGTGTCCATACTTAAGACTGGAGAAGTCTCACAGACATGGTGTTGGTTTCATTTGATGGGCAATCAGATCAATACTATTTCCATTTCCATATCCCGTCATATATATAAGTTGATATTACATGTCAGATTATGAGAAATAGAACGTATAGCGCTCAGTAGAGATGTGTATCCATGCTGGGATATTTTTTTCTGTAATAATTCGTTAATCACTACGGCCAAGAGCATATGAATCGTTCTGGATATCGATGGTGAAAGCGAATGAGTTTATTTGCTATTTGATTTAATATGAGTTTCGCTTTCGGCCATTGGTGTGTTTGGCTTTCAAGCAACATGTATTTAACCATCGGCATCAAACCTGTGGTTTTTGTGAAGTTAAATAATAATATTTGTTCCTTCGTGTAATTATATATAAGTGTATTCGCCAATACAGGTCGAGTAATGAGTTCGACATTAGAACTATGTTCATCAGTACGGGTCCAATCCACTGTTCGATAGACCTGTTGTTATATAGCGATTTCGGTCCTCTTTCAAATATATAATGTTAACATTAACAGCATTAGTAAAAGCGACGAATACTGGTACAGTCCATACTGACATGTGTTAACTTTGATATAAAACATCAGAGTATGTTTCCTTTGTACTTAAATAATCTTCACGGAACGTTTCTTAAGAATTTATACTTACTCGTTCGTCGTCTTTTTCATATAATTTCATCAATTACTTGATATACTGCCATAAAACTGCTATAATGTCCTATCAACTTGAAGTGCTTGTGATAATGCTTCCTTCGTGAAGACCTCTATCATACGAAGCATTGTACAACTTAGTTGAATAATGATGAAACATTCTCAAGCATGAAGGTAGATAATTATTTTTTAATACCGGAAAATGGTGTATACAATTCATTTTATTGATTTCATATACTACAACACCACAGTTACCCGTTATCATTGTCATCACTGACGTTACTAAGCATACCATTTCTAACACGAACAGTTTGCTCCGTGACGGAAGAAAATGGAATATTTTATTATGACTTCTTCTTTACATAAGCAACGTCAGAAACTAATTATTCAGAAAACAGAATTTGTACACAGAATCCTGAGACATGCGTGCTAGTGCTTTGTGTTATATTCAGACATAAAAAGGTCTCAGTAAGCTTTGAGTTTGCCAAGTGTGCAATCCATGCATCCCATCTTATTGATCGTTTCTGTTGTCTAAAAAAGTTAAACGCCTCATTTGCTGCATGTAGTTACCTTAAACATGGTACTGAATTGAGGATAGTATGTCGCAAAGAGCAGAAATTGGGAAATAGCAACCCCTGCAAGCATGCATACTCACTATGAGCAGACGCTTTCAACACAGAACACGCTTGGGAATACACTTCAGCTTTCAAAGGTTCTGGGAAATGGAAATTCTGTATATGTTTGCCTTTGGAAATATGACAGAACAATGCGTTTAATACAACATAAAGGCTTCGTGTGTAACAAGTCATTTTAACCAGCAATTATACACACATTGACTCATAATTTCGTCATAAAGTATTGCTGATGAGGCAGCTATTGTGTTTATGTAATGTGTGTTATGCGAGACACGAGTATAATCCAAAAGTCAGGGAATTACAAGTATTTGTTAATGTCAGGGAAATTAGTGGTAAATGTCGTTAGTTTAGTAACCTGATAGTATTGTAGGTTAAAGACTAGACGTGTAAACTCGTTAGGGAATGATGTTGATTATGCAGAAACGGTGAGAAACAATAATACATTGGCTGAGATGCCACGAATATACAAAGATCCCCTTGTTGAGGGATGCTTTATTGTTCCTACCAGATGAAATTTTTAGCTCGTATAAAAGAGCACTATGTGTATAAACAACGTACTTAATCGGACATTTCCGTAATAGTGATCATTCATCTAAGAGTGTATAAGTAGACACACATCTCACCGATGTTCCAGACTCCATTATGGTGGTTGAGAGTGTGCACACAATTTATTTATAGGTTTATATAGCGTTGTGCTCGTTGCAAGACAATAATGTTTTTTGTTTATTTACCAAACAGATCTAAAACGCTCACACAATTGTAAACACGTTGTTATAAACAGGAACCTTGACAAAGTGTGTAACGAAAACGTATTTCCAAAATAACAATGAAACCTGCCTTCTAGCTTGCTGCCATATCGTGAAATGTTTCTGGTTTTTTTCTTCACCTTTTTTACTAATAAGATATGGGAGAACAATCAGCAGATGGACAGTACCAATAATGAATTAATCTTCCGATGGCGCTTGGTGCTATTCAAATTTCAATACATGCAATTAATCATGTCTGATTTATGGTTGTTCGGTGGTATGCTAAACAAATGGCTAAGAATTTTTTATGGCTGGATATTCGGAAAGGTTTCGGTGTAAATAAAGTTCAATAATGCGTACAAATTTCCGACGCCAAGGCAGTACTTAAGAATTATATTTTTTCTAGCAAATTCTCGTGAATCAATTTATTTCTTGGAAACTGTAGAGGACTGTATATTTTTTTATAATGGATTAATTCGTCGCTATAACAGAATATCGTACCGAGGTGTATGCCTTTGGTAACCGTAGCTCTCAAACATATTCAGAGAGGCTCATATTGTTTCGATGTGTCCGCTATGCAGAACTCAAAGTAACCTGGTAATTTGTATGAAATCACAATATCGCATTATATCATCCGTTATATGTGGCAGTTTCTGATGGTGTTGGCCCAAATGCACTGAGACTCGTTTCTAAGAAAACCCTAATTAAGATGACATCAGGTCTAACAGCTAATTAATGACCATATTAAAAGTGATGTAATTCCCTGATAAAATGCAACAAAAACATTTTGTAATGATCTACATATATCCCTGCATTTGAAAAAATGTTAATAA
Source organism: Mactromeris polynyma (assembly GCA_032209605.1). Taxonomy (NCBI): domain Eukaryota; kingdom Metazoa; phylum Mollusca; class Bivalvia; order Venerida; family Mactridae; genus Mactromeris; species Mactromeris polynyma. The sequence continues at coordinate 23,291,842 of JASFXZ010000006.1, read as the reverse complement.
CTCAATTTCGTCCAGATATGGCATTTGGGACAAAAATCCCATTGCAAATGACACATAATTATGTCTATAATAGTAACCAGTCTCTTTACGGTGTGTTTAATGTCCCAGCAACTCGCGCACACATCCATACGCGTGCACTGTATAGCCACACATAGTCTGTGCCGCATATAGTTCGCGCGCGAACAATATGGGGCACGAATTATATGTGGCACTACAGTGCAATTCCCTGTAACAAGTCTGGTTCATTGTGCTGAAAAATGTATGGCTATGTCATCCAATAATTTGACTGTGTCTTTTGTATGAGTTCACAATGATACATGTAACAGATTCGGACATCATTTACTTAGATGAGCACTAATATTAAAATTATCAACTGAATTAATATAAATACACGGTGTATAAATATCCAATACTTCTTATATAAAATTCACCGGATTTTTCTGTTGACGAGCAGCAACAAAAATAGCATTCTGGTGGCCTAACACTCTGTTTCTCTACTAGACTTGATTAAACATTTCATTTACAAACATCGTGACCTAAAGTGATGGATGGGTGTAAGAAAAATTCCAAGTTCTGACAGCATGTCGATACTCGGTGGCAAATATTGTATTGTACCGAACTAACATAATTCACAGAGATAAGATATAATCATTATATAGCCATTATACACCGACTGTCATAGCGAGGAGAGTTTTGATCGAGGTTTGGAAAAAAATCTGATTAAATGCTTTCGTAAGTTTGCAAATATTACGTCATTTTTATGAGATAAAAATCTACTGATACATCAGTGGGCAGGTGATTGCAGATGTGGTGAGTGTCTTTATTAAGGTATACACAATTGTGTGTAGGTAAAGTGTTTCCCCATCTGTTACGCTAGTAATGTTTTTACAATCATTTTTACAAAGATATACAATATACAGACCTATAATATATACTAGGTTAAGATGTATGTATGTAACACAGAAAAAGTACAATGTATTAAAGTTAATTGTATCTTACTATGAGTCACCTCCACTCCGTTACAATGTATAAGTCTTCCAGTTCTCCCGTGGAACCTGTAAACTAGTTGCTTTGTAATCGGTATGTAATCTGGAAAAAAATGTTTCTAGTAACAACCACATCAGCAGTCACATCGTCGACTTTACAGTGTTGCACTTAGGCTTGGGAATTATCATCTCGTGTAACTATACTTAACGCAATTTAAAACGCAACTGTTGTAATTCGGCTTCAGTTCGTACATGGCGTTAAAATCTACCAACTGTTACCAATGTCTAAACTATTGTTCAAAAGGTATTGAAACTATGTACCAATAATTCATATTCCATGATTGAATAAGTTTAGGAAATTATGTTAGTGAATTAATATAGAAATTATTTAGCCTTTATGTAAAGTTTGGAAGCAGACACTATTCAGTTGCGTTTTTAATGGCTTTAAGTGTATAATAAGAACGGGTAATCTGTTGCATTACAGGTGCGATACAAAACACGTTCATTAGTGATAGACACCAACTGATGTTTCGATACAAAAAATTAAATAATGATATCTGTATTTCAACCTGTATTACGGAAGCTTGTGAAAATATCAACAAAGCACTTCAACTTCGTATGAATTCGGTGGCATTTTATAAACATTAAGCGTGCATATTCATCTTTTTGCGAATATTAAATAGGAAGAACATCTCTAAAATTTAGGTAATTTTAATTATACCACAACTATATTGAGTTATCGCATTCCTGTTGATATGAATTGTACACGATACAATCTCTCCGAGAATGTCTCCCCTTAAACAACCTCTCTCCACCATTTTTATTTTTTTTAATAGTATAGCGTTAGTACCATTTTAACCTCCCTAAATCACCGACCTCTCTCAACAGTAGCCGAAAGTGGCATCTCAAAAAGGTGTTACTTCGGAGAGGTTGTTTGTTCGTCCATGCAGCATATATCAGTTTAGGGAACTGGGTATCCATAGAGTAAATATTTTCTACTGTAACTTGAAATCAAAGATTATTATTTTCTAAGTTTTAGCACAAAGTTTGCGTAATTGTTTTAGTGTAAGACGTATTGACAATCTGATGAAAATCGCTTCTTTGAGCATGTTTACATCACATATTTATCATGCCATTTATTTATTTTAATTACGTATTGAGAAAAGCTAAGAGTTTGTACTTTTATGTTAACAAATTAATGCGTATTCAAAACAAAAGTACGTATCAAACTTATGATGTGAATTTATGTACTAATAATCTGGTATTTTTATTAGCACTGCTACCAACTACATTGTAACATGAAATGATGGAATATCTAATCTCTTGTATCATATCAAGCCATTGGGTTCGCTTAATCATGAGGGAATTTCTGTTTAAACACACACAGATATGGATTAATTCCCGTCAAATACAATTAAACCGTTTAACAGAAATTGTTTTACGAGTCGTGTGCCTGAGAGCTATATTTATCCAGAATCATATAAAAGACATTTCTGCATGTCAGAGTCAATTGCTTGTGCTTGGTAAGCAAGGGATTACCTCATGTCTTTAACTAATCATACTTATCTAATATTGCATGGGAAAACATTATACCCAGTGGGTAAAATGACGTCACCTGTCCATGTTTCTTACGTCTTTTTTACCACAAAATAGGGGGATCTTAAATTAAACATAAGAGCGGAAAATGTTGTATGATTTCATTAGTTCTGATTGGCCAATTATGTCATGTCCACGAGCGTTTATGTCGTCGCCACGACATACTAAGTCGTGACCACAACTTTTTTTCCTTTCATATGTCATCTTCGTGCCACCGAATGTAAGGTCTATCCTGAAGAATAGTCTGCAGTTCGTTTAACAAACTTATTGTATTGACGTTTTGTACGTCATTGTTATACAAATGCGGTTCATATCTGGAAAATGTCAGCAAACATTATTCCTATACCAGACACATTCCATAAAAGGCGAAGACATAATATAAAATCCTCCTAACATTTGGCATTGTTCATATTAAATGGTATTACATTATGAGATAACGAGACGTGTGTGTATGTCAGTCTTTCCTTTGCCAAAACAAGAAATAATTTGTCTCGATGCATCGTCACGAATCTTGAACTAAACGAAGGTAATAAACATGGCACGCAATCCCGAAATGAATCTGACAAAGTTCGATTGAACATCGGCAATTTTTTATGATTAGTACAAAACATAATTGAAAACAATCTAAATGGATGAGTAACTTAACATGCTTGAATATGAATTGTTCCAACAGATAGGTGATTTGGTTTCATTCTTATTGTCTATTATTCTGCAACAATAACATGATTGCCGTACATGCAGTTTGATGTGGCAAAATCATGTGAACAGAGAAAGTTGCACCATATTGTACTTGTACTTGTTACATCTGACAAGTAAGGATAGCTTCCATAGCGATATAACTTACATTTGCAGTGTGCTTTCTCTACAGAAAAGAACAATAAAGTAATTCGCTCCCCTTTTGTCCACTTCTACTCGCCTATGTTGTTCTTTGATAATCCGCCAGACATTTCCTTATTACTTAATTTCCAAAGGTGCTTGCCCTAACACCTCCTCTCCTAATGTTTTGTATTCTATGTTATGTTTGCCTGGGATGTTTCTGTGGAGACATTGTCTTGTGTCTTGTGAGGTTCTTGTATATTAATACGCATCTATTTTGAAGAAAGCATACACGCCCTAAGGGTTCTTCAAAAAACATTTTAAGCCTTTTTTAAATAACATGTTATAGCTGAGACACAGCATATCTATATATCAAGTTATCAAGGTCATTAGCAAAGTTTGGTGCGATAGTTCAATCAGTAGCAAGATCGCATTAATTATTGCTAAGTGATGTCGCTGTAGCAATGCGGGTTCGATCAACGATATGAAGATATATGTTCCGGGTACTTGATACATTTAAGCCAAAAGCACTTGAACTGAAGGTAACATATTGGATGCGTGTGTGATAACTGCAAACTTATTAGTGAATGAATGTATTTTGTTTCTCTATTTTCAGAAAAGATTTTCTCGATTTTCTCACGAAAGATATAATTCACAACGTACCACCAGACTTTGATAATGGTAAGTTATCTACATATTAAATCAGTATATTAAGTGTATCCGAAGTATGTAAAACAAACAATGGTGTCTATGATCTATAAGTAAGGCAGGGAAATATCTAGCTATATAACTAATTCAAATTTTATCAAAATTATTCCGGTTTCGAGTCTGAAAGATTATTGAGCGTTTCTGTCATTATAATTCATAGGATCCGATGTGAAGACTACTCATAAGTTTAGAGCAATGAAAATAAGCGTTCACCAACTTGTTTAGAGTGGACGTGCGTTTCTGACTTCCATTGAGAAGTATCAAATTGTTACACGCAATTTCATTGGTCAACAGGTGTCCCAAAGGCTGAATTACGGTCATATGCCAACATGTTTAACCTTTTTCACGCAGCTTCTCTCATTTAATCAACGAACGTTCTTTTCAAAAACACAATTTCCGCAGTCTACGAGAATATTTTATTAGATCGATTCAACATTATCAAAGCAATTATCAAAAGCCAGCTGTGAAAGTTATCATCATACAGCATCAGTATATAATGATTCCAATGCATAGAAACAACGCCTTGAACATTATATGGTAATGTGCAACAGTTGAATCATGACAAAAGCTCTTTATTTCTCTAAATCAGAATCTAGTCTCGCATTATTGTTTTCGCTAGATTAAATATATTGTATCTGAAACATCTCTTGAGAACGAATGTTGCAAAAATCAACATGACATGCCGAAATATATGAACCATTTCATCTCATATAATTGCTGTTTATTTCAACGGGCTAACATAAATAGTTCGTTCGTTGTATCTATATTTATCAAAATGCTCCGTATTAATCGATTTTTTTATTTTCTGGTATCGGTCGATATATTTATTAGCAACGCTTCATATTTGCATATTTAAACCGGGTAATAAATTGTTTTATTTTATGCACTATGAATAATATCGAATAAATTGTTGCAGGATTTGTTCCGTAGTTATATACATATATTATATAAAGATTCAATTATTATCATATTAAACACTTGGTTTTCAGGAAATTTTATAAGAAAAGTAGTATCTTGGAATTACTTATGTTACTTTTAAATTACTTTGAAAGCAGGAAATGTTTTATACTTTCCACGTATTATAAACTTCATTGTTTAAAATCAAATTTAGGGTTGATTTTTTTCTATACCTATAATTTTACAACAGTGCTCATGGTCCTACTGCACGGTTTTCCTCCAATATATCGATTTATTTCAATAAGAAATGAACAATGTATGCAGATTGGGTATCGTAGGTTGATATATACTGACACCAAAAAGAAACTGTGCACTGACTTAGAAATAAAGTTTGTAACCATTTAGATAAAACATATAGGCAAATTGGTAGCAAAATGTGACAGTTTTTATTGGCTACATGATGCATTATTGTTAAATTAAAGGTCATTCTCGGTATAATGATAACGCTTGAATGACGTAGGGGTGAAAAGTAAAAGTTGCACACTTTTCTTTTTATTCTAAATGTGTGTCTGATATCTGTTATGTCCTCCTCTCCTACGAATCAACGCAAGTATTTTTGACGTAACCACTTCGGCGGGGATGGCATTCCACTCGTGAATTAAGGCAGCAGTCAGATCATTGATATTGTTGATGAAGTGGTGCAACTTTTACTTTTCACTCCGCATGAACGCATGTAAAAAAACTCGTTTCAGTGTTCAATTATGCAAATAAAATATATATTTATATTCCCCAGTCGTCAAATCACCGTGCGTTACAATTATTAAATTTTAAATGACTTTCAGACGTGCCAACAGTGATAAAATGTGAAATGCACGTGGAAAACTTCGACTCAATTAATGAAGCTAATATGGTAAGTATCAATGGTTTGAACAATGATCAAAGTAAAATGTTACCAAGATCGCTTCTCTTCTGACTAAAACCTTTTGCTTTGCACCTAAACAACCAATAAACAAAGTCATTGTTTATTTCTTGTTAAAACCCAACAGCATGCTTTCGTCTTTGATTCTTTGGAACTGAAATATTATTGCTGCTAATTGTCAATCTTTAACTTGCCAAACAATCGAATAAATCACTTACATGTCTAATTAAGTAAATCTAAACAATGCACGTGTTCTTATAATCGGAGAATCTATTTTCCAAGAGTTTAAGCTTTTTTTGTCTGCCTATTTTGAACAACTGAAGAGATAATTTTCGTGAAATGTTTTAACCGAACAGACTTAACTAACTACTTTAGATACGTTTAAGTCAGTTCCTGTTCAGCTTGTAGGCTCTTATAAATTTGATATGAAAAAAATGGATCTGCCGCATTCCTTTTGTTACCAAACTCAATTAACTTAGAAATGTATTGACAACATTTCAACTGAAAAATCATGCTAAAACCAGTTCAAAACACTATTGGCCTATTGACTGGATTGTTGAAAAGTAAATATGTTTCCCAATCATTCGTTTCTTCTTGATTGAACTAGCTTAACAAAGGTAACTTCATTCATCTGTCGACATGAACAGCTTTACAAAGAATTCAACAGGATTTACTCATGGCAGTAAACTCATTAATTAAAATTATTCCAAACATTCCACATATTTTCTAGGATTTCACAGTGACAATCTTACTTCATTTGAGCTGGCATGACCATCGATTCAGCAAGTATGAAATCAGAGGAATAGAAGAAGGATATGTTGAGATTGATGCGAAGAATTTGGAGAAGCTTTGGGTGCCGGATCTGTATTTCCCAAATGAAAAGAATGCATATTACCATAATGTGTTGATGCCAAACAAGATGTTGCGTATATACAAAGGGGGCGATGTTACGTATTCCACGAGGTAATTGTTAAGGCTCTCTTCAGTGTTTTGATATAACTCTAGCTTACATTATCCTGTAAATTAAGTTTGCGGTTATCCAAAGCTGACCCAAATTCAATTGTTAACTCGTCCTTGGAAGATGTTTTGCGCCTGTGGATCTACAACAGAATCTCAGAAACATATCTAAAATAATCTTTAAACTCGCCTCACCCCATATGGGAAGGGGTATCAACAGTTCAAAGAAAGTCCAATAAAGAAACATACACAAGACAATGCCTCACAACACAGATCCAAGGAATACATCAGTATACGAAACATTAGGTACTGACTATCAAACACAATTATCAAAGACTAACTCATTGTACATTCCGCAATGACAATACTGTCCTTCTAAGTCGGTTTGCTGTAAGGATATATTATGCTCATGTTTTGTTAATTTGTTTACTTAAACAAACATGAAAGTTAAAACTTAAATAAATATGCATTATCACAGAATACATTTATAATTAATTTCTCTGTATTTGTCAAAAAAAGACGTTTTTGTTTTCATAAAATTTAAAAAAACATCCAGTTTGTTAACAAGCAGGTGTTATTGTACTAGTTTTTTCCGTTAGTAATGTGATTAAACAAGCTTGTTTTAAACGGTTATACGTAGCAATGGTCCTTATCAGTGATGTTTTAGACTACGTGACAACAATACTGGATGACGCCCATTAAAACCTTTTAGATACATCTTTAAGTGTCGTATACATTTGATTAAGATAGTACCAGTAACAGGAAATGTTTCTTACATACTGAAAAAACATTAAAATGCTATGGTGGCATATTACTGCAACCAGTTAGCATGATAGCGTTCGCGAATAGTTTCGTGTTAACCACTTTATTATTGCGATAATTATCTAACTATCTAGTTAATATTCGCGATACATCGTCGCAATTTGTATTGTACACAAATATGTTGACTCGAAAGTACAGTCGTCTTGTACTCAAGAATTTCCCCCATTGCAATGTGTATTTAATGACTTTTAGTTTATGGGAAAAATTGTTCTATTTAAGGCTGTCACTGACGCTGAGTTGCCCTATGGATTTCCGAAATTATCCATTCGACAAACAGACGTGCAAAATCATCATAGAAAGTTGTAAGTACCTTGGATCAAACGTTTTGTCTTCGCCTTCAGTATTAGAAGCATTGGCATGTACGCATAACTTCGTATTTCTGGTGTTGAGGGAATATAAAGTATAATGGTTTATTAATAGTTTATATCAGATATAACAGTAAATGTGGTTATGCTATGGCAACAAATGTCTTACTGTTTCCTGTGGAGCTGTTCAATGTTGTTTAACGCGAGTGTTACAGGTTTTGTGAGGCAATTTAACAACAAAGCATAGCAATAAACATGAAAGGTGGCATGTCGTTAGTATACTTATAACATACAAATTATGTTTTGTTTCGCTTACTCATGGTGTTCATAGAAATATATTCGAGCAGTTGTCTTGTAAAACGTACTATAGTAAATATATTGTTTGTATTGTATCGCATGGATGGGAAGTATATTTTCAAATTGCTGATGTTGTTATGAAGTTTTCTAAAATGCATTCGGACACCCGGTTAGCTTTCAGTAACTATGCATATTTACTTGCATCAATGGAACCAGTTAGAAAAGCAATATGAACACCATTCCCTTAGGCATTTATTGCATTACAAGCGCGCCTACATTAAAAGCTTTTATGAGACGATCCCGGTATCAATGTAAGATTAAATAGATATAGATTGTCGTGTCTATGCATCGGATTTATGCAAATTCAAGAAATCTTAGATGGATTCGAGAATCGTGCTGTTTTAATGAATTGACGCCATGGGTGTGATGGATATAGCACATCTATTACAAATAAGTTAAGATACGAAATCAGAAGTCAATTGCATTGTAGATTGCATTGATAAATTAGTACATTAATATTCGACGTTTGTGATATGTTTTCCATTATTCATGAGAAATAGGGTTTCTTGTAATAGTATGCGTTTTTACTAGTCCATGTCTTCACACAGGTTTTATAATTTCATGGAGCACCACTATAACCAGTAAGGCATAAACAATCATGCATTCATGAATATTCCGCGGTGTCAAATAGATATCTAGTATTACAGACTGCATTTCGATAGGAAATGTCTGCAAACAATTTGAAAACAATGCAACACATAAATCTTTAACTTCCGTAATGTAATATATTGTTTTCCTTCCAGTCTCCTACAACGACGGGAATATATTGATGAATTGGACAAATTCTACTTTAGGTCCGATACATTTAGACAAAAGTACGGAACAGATGCCACAGTTTGAAGTGATGTCACACATGACATATACTCTTTCAAACCAACGGAGAGAACTTGGTAAGGTTTCTTTTCTTGTTTAGATATCGGATTGTCAGCATAACGGCTAAGTGCGAGTACGGCATACACTTTAACTGTTGTAAGCTCTCGATATTTAGAACGATCGTTCCAATGCCGTGGGGCATTGTGTTCCAAAGTTTCTGTTTAGACAGCCATCCTCACCCTTTATTTCCACAGTCCGTCCGATCAGAATTCTTTTCAATAACTATTGAAAAGGTGAATAAATTCCATTTATATTGGGCATATAAGCATTAGATAATAAAATACCTGTTAATTTAGATTTCAGTTTCAATCCAACGATGGCCCTTTTTCGACTCGACAGCCCTTTGCCGTGTCGTATAGACATTTCTAATGGTATATGTCTTAAAACTAAACTGTGCATTGCCGTGATGTTTTGATTAAAACTTTCGCCCATTTCAATAACGTTTTATCAGTTTCTGTGGAAGGTTTAAGTGCTGTTGCTGTCTTCAATTTAGTACACCAACGCGGTGTCTAATACTCTAAATAAAAATCAGTGTGTTATATGTAATGGTACGTTCGTTATTTTACATTAGCTCTATATGTCCTAGGCTAAATGGGCAGTGATATGATTAATAGGGTAGACAAATAGTGGCGTTGCATTATGGATTATAGACGGGCATTATATCGAGTATCTAATGGCATATTCCATATATACAATAGCATAAGATTGTCTATCCGACTTAAACCTCGTGAACCTCGTTAGAATTGTCTATAAGATATAAACGGTAGATATGGCAGTCGCTGATTGGGCAGATTGGAGTGAGCTTGGTCTAATAATATAAATCGAATTGGCACCATGCTGTCGGATGGAAATTCATCCACAACGTATTTAAGTTACATTAGTTACACAATTTCCAGCTATATCAGACTTTTTGTCGATAAATATCTAATACACGGTCATACCTTATGAGTTTCCAGTCAGAATCAACATGTTAAATCAATGGAATTCGTGCGTATATCAGCAAGTCGTATCAGAAGAAAGCAAATGCTTTTTGCAAATTGGTTTTACTTATCGCGTAAAACTGGATTTCAGATAATAAATATCAGATAACCCAAGTTCTTAAACTCTATACCACTTGTTGGGATGATATCAGAAAGTGTTGCTCATCCCCGATAGCTTCACAAATCTTGCAAATTAAAATCAGGATTGAATATATTAGTGTATACGTCTTTTGGTTTTCCAATCTCTGTAATCATTCAAAGATGGCCATCAATTCTAAACGGAAAGCAACATCTGATGTTACAGCATCAAAAATCTCTCTGGTATACAATAAAAGCTGTCGGTTGCAATCTTAGATATCCGTATCTACTTCTTTATATCGATAAAAACGGCAAAAGTTCCGCCCTTCTTCTATAAAGTGTAAAAAATCTATTTTAGAGATGATCGTATCTAAAGACGTCTGGTTAATACGCTACTGGTATTCAATAATGATAGTTTTGGATTGTAGAGGTTCCATTTCATAAATCATGACTTAAGTGTAAACATTACGGCGCTTCATCAATATATCTTAAGAGTTCCCTCTGAAAATCAAAAAAAACAGCACAATAATCGCTCGAGACAGCACTTCGCTGTATGTGTTGTATACACGACACGATCATCTTTACAAGTTTGTCCAACTGATTTTGTTCTCTTTCCTTCCAGTCGTCGTACTTTCAGAAAATTAAAAAATATGAGTTGTGTATATATATTGTGCTTTTCACCACTTTCAGGTAATCACAGTCGACTAGAAGTGGAGTTTACACTAGCCAGGAATATTGGATATTACCTCGTCCAGATGTACATTCCTAGTGTCCTTGTTGTCATGTTATCCTGGATTTCATTCTGGTTGAATGTAAATGCCGTCCCAGGACGAATTTCCCTGGGTGTTTTGACAGTACTCACCATGACGACACAGAGTTCCGGTGTAAATGCGTCACTTCCGCATGTGTCATACACAAAAGCGATAGACATTTGGATGTCCACTTGTTTGATGTTCGTTTTCTTCGCTTTAATAGAATTTGCCGTGGCAAATGTACTTATGAGAAAAGATACTAATAAAAACTTTAAATTCAAAAACATGTTCAGCATTCCACGAAGTAAATCGGATAATCAAAAGGAGGTAAGTATATGCCCTACGTTAATTTTATACATTTTAGCCTACGTAACAGTCTGAAAGTTACATACTTCAAGCATCCATTTATAGTTCATGTACATACGCCAACAAATACTATATACATATTCACTTGGTCATTTAAACGTCACAGTCTGACAAATAGCGGCCTGTTTCTATATCAGCACTACCACTTGCAATGTTCAACGTACTTTATATATAATGCAAGCCTTTAATTAATTTCAATGAGAAGCCGTCAGTTGATCGGTATATGTGAAGGCATGGAATTCTTTAAAACAGATTTACCCAGTTTGTTGCCCTTTGTGAAGCAATTATTCAAGTTCTTATTGCTTTATATGTGTCAATATCGTCTTCAGAAGTTACATTCACTGTCTTCAGTGAGCTCAAATGGACGCTTTTATTTGAAACAAACTTTGTATCATTGTTCACCTCGTTTGGAAACCGTATCGTATTTTTCAATTACTACTCGTAAATATTGTATACGATTAAGACACTCGCAAGTGTCTTAGATGTATTGCTTTTACATTTATTTAGTCTTAACGTCTGAAGAATTCCAAGGTGTCATTTTGTTAAATGACGCAAGTGTGATTCTTCTAAATGAGTCAAGGTGTAATTCGTCTAACTGGGCCATGGTATGTTTCTTCTGAATTGGCCTATGGGTGATTCTGTTGATTTGGTTGAGCTTTGACTTTTCTTAATTGGACCAGGTGTGCTTCTGCTGAATCGGAACATGTGTGAATCTGCTGAATTGGTCTTAGTATGAACATTTCTCCAAGGATAATGTATAGAAATGTAGTTGAAACCGCTTGTGGTAGAGCAAGTAAATGCTGGTTGGTAACTCAGAATTGCTAAGTGCCATATAAAACAGGCAAATAATATTGAATAACTGGTGAACTATTATCTTAATTAGTCTAAATAAAATTACCTTGCGTTCATTAATTGCTATTACAGCTTATTGCTAACAACGAGGTAGGTAACTCTGCAAACATAGACTGAGGTAGTTCACACTTATACGCTGCCTCAGTATGATGGGTGGTTTCGTCTGATCTTGACGCAACAAGCTACTAAGCTGATACTTTTATTTTTGTACGACTTATCCTGTCAAAGTATATGACGCATCGAGTAAATAACTGTGTTTGAAATGTTTTCTTACCATATAACATTCTTTGGATGGTGGTTCTGGAAATATTTGAGAGTTTGCTGAACTCTTCCTAAGTTTAAAGTGTCGAATTCCTTATGGATTAGTCTAACAAAATCAAATCGTATATCGGGTTTCGGTTAATGTGCTCCTTACTTGATGATCAAGACTGAGTCATTTGGATTTACGCATCCCCTCAAATTCTAACAATCTTGATAAAATGCATTCCTTATGTTTTATGTTGATTTCAAATCTATGTTTATCATCGAAGTGCGTCACTGGGAGACTTTGATGAGATGTTGCTACAATCCATGATGGCATATTGTTTATTTCTGTGGTAATTATTTTTGGATGTTTTACATCGCAGAACATCTTGATGAAACGAAAGAAAAAATACCTTCGCGAAAAAATATCTTCGAGTCAGTTTAGAAATACCGCTCATATATAAACTATACGGAATATGCAAACAAGAGTTAAATCGAGACAGAGACCGAATCTAAAATCGAACTCATGACATGAAATTTTATAAGAGGGATGCAACATTTACAAACAAACAGTTCCCCAAGAAATGTCATAATAAGCAATGTCATACATTAAGAAGTAATACAAAACTATCCAGATGTTTCTTCGAATACAGATATTAACGAAGTAACATCGAAACAAACCAGATATCAATCGAAAACAGCAACATAAAAAGTTATACATACAAACAAAGAGTATTTCTGACATCAACTGACTAGCATGGTAACCAGACAGATCTAATATTCTCAGTCTGGTGGATTCGTGGTAACAAGCCATGCAACAGCGACCATGTGAAGCGAAACAAAAGGCCGTAATATGCGAAGTGAAAACAATAATGGTAATATCGATGTCTAAAAAAACGTCAATCGGTTATTGGAAAATACCCCTATTCCAGTAAAGAAAACATTGTCATTTATACAACAATTAAATGGTTCATGTATAACAATAGCAAACGACATAGACATCATGTATGACTTTCGATCGTTCACCGCTCTGTATGTAGTTTCATGGACTGATTGCGACAGACTGTCGGTTTATCTAGTACCTTGCGAAGATGGATTTCGCAGAAGTCTCTCTTGATTCACTATGCATTTCTTGAAGCAGGTTAATGTTTTTATAAATGGTGGTATTTCTGTTGTTCGAGGAGTCATGCATGTTTAGCTTTTGGAATTCGAGCTGGACCAACTGTTGTCCTATTCTTTGGATATGGTATAACGCATGTTCAGCATATTTTTGTACGAATGATAATTGCGGAACAGAAAAAAAACAATGTATTAAATTACCGGAACATAAAGTGTCCGTAAGACATATTGTATTTTGTATGTAGTTTATCTATTATCAAGGGGTGAAATAAAGGTTTAAAGTAAGACCACTTACCTCCTTGAAGATTTGAAGTAAGACTACTTACCTCCTTCTCGAATGCTCTACTTTACGCCACGCCGAATGCCTTTCCGTCAGGATTTATTTAACTTTCGGTAACGCTATAACGGTGAATATTACTATTCCAAAGCGTGTATTTGGCAAATTGTAGTTCAATATCAATAGCATAGTGCTGCTATCTTTCGTATAAAGCAGTTTTTTAAAGACTCTAAAATATAATTGCGGGTCTGCTTGCTATGTTTCTTTATGTTAATGTATGTGTTTTGCATATTGTCAAAAAGCTTAACAAATGACAACATAGGAATAACTATTTAACAAATTGTAAAAATCACCATGGTCAACTCTGCTTCGAGTAGGTTATGAATATGAGCAAAAACAAACTAATAATATCCAAAGACAATTTTAATGAATTACCAGTATAGCTAAACATACATAAGAACAACAAAATGTAACCAATGCAAATGGAATCAAGTAAGAGACGTGGTCTTTTAATATTATATCATTTAAATCGGTATATTGGCATAGGGGTAGGGCGCCGTACTCCCACTACAGAGGTAATGAGTTCCAATCCCTTTGGGTGAGATACTTACACAGTCATCACAAATCACTGAAATTCATAAACAGTATTTGATATAAGAGCATTGCTATGGGATTGACAACCTCTTCTGTAAGTGACGCCATTTCAAGGAAACGCAATATGTGATGTCACTATTTGCAAGCAGGAAACAATATTTACTTCATATGGTGACTTTGCTTACTGTCAGTACATGGTGACGTCACATCGGACGTTTTCTGGAAATTACGTCACTTAAAGAAAAGGTTGGAAATCGTACGGCGGCGCTCATAAGTTGGAAGAACTAGTTTTACAATCAATGTTAAATAAGTAAGTCTAACGTAACATATTTGTTCCAGAAGTCACCGGAGGATCGCGATGCAGAGAATGGTTGGGACACAGGAAGCACGAAGACAAAAAAGAAGAAACTAAACTGTGGTGTGCGATATGCCATGTATTGTGATGTTGGATCAAGAATTGCGTTTCCCGTGTTGTTTGTTCTGTTCAATCTTGTATACTGGAGTTATTTCCTGGTACAGTTAAACAGTGACATATAGACACCACTGATATGGACACCGATCAATGTGCAATAAAAAGTGATTAATTTAATTGATTGATTTTCTATAGAATGAAAATGAATTACTCTAGACGAAATGTAGATCTTTTTTTGTAATTATGATATTTAGTTGAAAAAATGTATTGTTAAAGATATATTATCGTTCAGAAATTTAGAAAAATGTTATAGTTGAAGATCGATAAAAAAGTTGCATTTTCGTCGTGTATATCCCTTTAAAAACAACATTTGTCATCATAACCGAGTAATGTACACGTTTTAAGTGGAAAACATCGTTTAGACGAAATATACACGCCACTGATCACTAAATAATTGAATGTATTCTATTATCTCGCCAAGGGTGATATTTTTCTTGTAATAAGTACAGAATGATGATTTTATTACAAATTAATTTCAAAACCCATATATACGGAATCGTATACTCACCCCCATTGAATGAAATGATAAAAATGCGTTTTTAATGGGGTTTCACGTATCAATAAAATAAAAAGATATCATTATAAGTAGAAAATACATGATTAAAATAGATAGAGATATTTAATATCTGTATGAAAAATATGTTTTCTTGCATTATACATAAATGATTTATTTTAGTAAAAGAAAAAAAGAAGCATTTATATAAATAAATATTTATAAATGAACAAAATGTATCGCACATATGATATACCTACAATATATTATTGTAGCATATTATATATATATAAATATATTATTCCGAAATAATAGGCATACTGCCCATGATTTCACAATGCAAATATGTATACAAAAATAAAGAAATAGTATGCATTGGTCAATGGACATTTGACATGCAATAGTATGATTGATGAACCTCATATAAAATATAATATAGTAATAAAATTATAGAAGATAAATATGACAAATTACACGTATAATATGCTAAATGTGCACACTTTTGTTAAATGTTTCATTTAAGGATGGTCCCTATACGTTTCAGTATATATTAGTTTTTCACAGTGATTTTGAACACTACTATATCTTTAACATGAAAGTATATCCATGTAAGGCGAGTTTGTATGTTAAATATTATGTACATTATCATATGTAATTTATCGTATTGGTCTATGAATGGATACAGATATATGTAGTATCAACATGTTACCATTAGTATGTATGAGCTTAAACAATTAGTCGAATAAATATGTGTACAAAATGTATTCATATAAAAGAATTTGTGTTAATAAAATTTATCCAGTTAGAACAGTACGATTAGCAGTTACTATACTATACACAATGTAGTGCTAAATGCCATATTGCTGCATATTATTATATTAACTTAACTGTCGCTCAATTAGCCATGTCTTTATATTCTTTTAATACGTGTGAACATTTGATGAGTTCGATAAATGTTCGGAAAAAGAGATATCCTTAAGTGAGTGTCTTAGTTGTATTAATTTTATGATTGCATTATACGTATTAGAAATACATCGGTGTAGATTTGTCCACAACGATACTATATAGTAATGTAAATAGACACGAAATGTTATCATCATACTGCGTTATGTCAGTATATTATGTCGTCAGTGAATGATTTTTTTACTTTTCATTTTTATACTGTTTTTATATAAAATGTTCTTATTTATTCTCATGTTATGACATACTTGTGTGATAGATTTTCTATGCATTATTTATGTTTGAATGATGGTATTAGAACAAATGTGTTATTGTTGAATAAAGTGTATTCAGAACATTTGTGGAATGTAGTTTCCTCGGTATTTATATCTATGTCATCATTTTAATGTCTGTAAGGTCACTTGTTTCAATCATTTCGGCTGTTGTATTTAGCTGAAATAAATCAGTCATAGTCAACATTTTCAAGTATTCAATGTAATCTCTCTTTTGTGTTAGTATATAAGGATGTAAACTTACAGTTTTCAGGCGATAACAATGGATATGAAAACTATTTCGTTTTGTTTTATTTAGATGTTTATAATCACTAATTCGACGGATATGTAAGCTGTCTTAAGTGACTGTATAAAGTGAAAGCCTTTATGTTTGGCAAAATGGATAATGTGGTATAATTGCTACAAGCAGCTTGAGAAAAAAAACGTCTCTAAGTTTTGAAGCAGTGAATTTAAATCAAAAAATGATATGACCCGCAAATCGTAGATTTGTAATTCAAGACATAATATGACTAGGCCTGAAAGATTGCAAACAGTGAAGTTGAAAATCAAGAAAGAATATTACCATGCATTCAATGCTGCTAGCAGTGGATTTGAAACCAATGAAAGAGTATGACCATGTCTTTAAAAATTAAAACGGTGAAGTTGAATATCAAAAAAGAATATGACTTTGTACTGTTAGATATAAATCTGGTCTTTACTTTTTATTATTTTTAGAGAATGTTAGGTGATACTGTTAAGAGACAATGATCATAAGCAAGCTTTGTACTGTTTACTATTTACTAATGTGTGTCATGTGTATACTGAATCGTTGTACCAATAACCGTTAGATATATAATAATACAAGTAAATGTTGTTAGTGTTGCTTCTCTTGTTATTTATGTTGATGAATGCTACAGCTCTTTCAAATAATTACATGAACAGTGGTATAAGCTTGTCTAGTTTCAAAAACCAAAATCAGTAACTTGTTTAGCGTCTTTAATATCTTCAAAAACATATTCGGTTTTCTTTGCTAGTCGGTAACAGACAAATCAAAAACCCATGTTATACGTACCATTGCAACCTTAACATTTTTTACTGAATAGAATATACATGTAATTATGAAATGTTTCTGCTTTACCAACAAAGTAGTTATGTAATTCGTTAATGAGTGATGTTGTTATAACTGTTATTACAAGTGTACTTTTGACGTTTTATATGAATGTCCTGTACTATTGCGTGTGTTAAATGCGTAGCTGTGGAATATGAGTTTTTGTTTGTTTGTTATACATCAATATATACGTTGCTTGACTGTGACAGATTATAAGCGCCCACAAACTGTAAACTCGTGGTAAGAATGCAGATGTGTTAGTTTTTAGAAATCGTATAGTATGTTTGATATACATGTAGTCTATGTTTAATTTGTGATAAATTTCATCAGCCTATACCCCAATTGATTGTCAAAGTAACTGTCGGCGTTGAAGGCCACATATAATATAATTATAAGTGCATGTACCTGTTTTTTGGTCGCTGGTTAGATAATGATATTACACCAAACAGTTTTGTCTTAGGGCGATGGGAATAAGGGGGACACTAAATAGAGGGTGGTTGTCATTATACATGAAGGCAGATGAGACCGGCACCTGGGTAAGTACGACTGTTCAGAATTTTCCTACGGGGGTGTAAGCCTAGAACTCCCCCGGGAGGTCCTATGGAATTTGACAAGCCCTGCTCCAATCATTTAGACTGCAATATTTGCGAGTTTGTTTTCCAAATTTCCCGGAAATGCACACACCCACTCACAGGGGCAAACATTCATAGAAGCATATGTGACGTGATAAAAACGTTTGTCCCTCTATTATTTAAAATGCATACTGCATAAAATCGCAAGCATCTTTACAATTACTGAATATGAATATCAATGCACTGTGCATGTTGCCAGTCATATCGATTTTAATTAGAAATCTGAAGCCTAAGTTGAGGAAGTAAGTTTCATAAAGTGTTCTACATGATTAGCAGAGGAAATTTGATTCCGCTATATGTACTATAGTCAGTGATCAAACAGACTGAAGATGAACTCACGATTATTCTTGGCATAATATGGTATTTGCTTATGATAAAATGTTTAACAATATCAGACAATGTTGTAAGAAAGAGGATTGTGTTGTAATTATGACAATTTACGTTACAAATACATTGCGTTTATCACAATACGAACGCTTATTCCGATGCAAAGGTCTTGTTATTCAAAAGGTGATTGTAGAAAAACTGTATTGAAATGTTGTTGTTACTGTCATGATGGAAGTAGTTCACTATTTGGTATGAAAGTCCATGCTAATGATTATATCGTGTTATACATGGTTATAACCATATAGTGTGTGACCTAGTGGGTTGACAAGTTACTTCACAACAATTCAGCCGCATTGCCTTTTATTTTATACTGGTATTCCAAATATGGCTACGCAATATGCAAAGGTTTAGGCCAACGTATACACGCGAGCCAGCAACTTTTGAAATCAGAGTGATAGCTGTTACACTACAATTCATTCGGCTTTAATATGGGAGCAAATTGTACTGCACTTACTTACTTCTTACCAAAGGTGAACAAGTTCCACCGATACAGTGATAAATATATATAGAATGTTATCTTTATGCTGACTTTACTTATTACTTGTAATTTTCCACTTAGAAAATAATGATTTTAAAATGTAGATTCCATCATGAATTTGAAATAAAAACATACATACTGAGTTCGTCTAATGTTCTGATATACCCCATACGATCACCCAGAGTTTATCCTGGGTTTATCTTTGATACCATTTTATAATGAGTGAAGCTCATTGCAACAATTTAACATTATGCTCAGCATCAGTTGACGGCGAAGAGAGGTAGAGAGAAAGGGGGGGAGAGGGGAGAGGTGGAGATAGAGAGAGGAGAGGGAGGGAGAGAAAGAGATGGAGAGAGAGAAAGAGATAGGCGGAGAGAGAGAGGGGAGAGGTGGAGACAGATGGAGAGAGAGACGGGGGATAGTGAGACGGAGAGAAGAGATATATAGACAGCGGCTGAAAGATATAACTTCAGATCACAAAGAAGTCGGAGGATATTAAATATGGAAGAGTCATCCAGCAAGCGTCTGTGCGCTTTGCAAAAGGTTATGCCATCTTTAGGTGATAATGTTGACTGGAAACGATTAATGCATATAATATAAATCAGAAATCATGCTGCCATATTGCATAAAATGATAATTCCACTAAGTTACATATTCATAAATATGCAGAAGCTGACTTAATGACAAAATCCACAAACGACGTAGTTCCTTGACAAATCCGAGGTATAAGCACAACTTACTGGACTACATGCGTGAACAGCATAGTACGAAGCTACAGATCACATGTCTGTGAATTTAGCGTAATAACACCACATTTATGCTCATAGCATGAGCACATAAATCAAACATGGGATATTTAGTGGTATTCGATAAGATGTTATCAAATGCCAGTTTTGATGTTTAACAGACAATCTTCAAGCGGTTGGTTTTAAAGATATTTAAAAATGAAAAACAAACCCACATACAATTTTGAGGTTAAGCACCTTTCTACACTCAGAAATATGTTACCAATTTAATGCACAAGATGGGTTATGATTAAAGACCCATTAAGGGCCATTTTACTCATTTAAACCACAAAAATGGTAACTTATACTAGTATTTGAAACTATTTTACGGTTACTGGTTGGTGAATATGACTGACAATGTTTCTCTAAAATAAGACACAATATGTTGTTTACAAAAAACGCCAAGTTTGACCTCTGACATAATGTCCATAAATTGTCGATGAGCTTCCGTGACCCTCCGTGTGTGATATAAACAATGATCAGATTACAAGAATTGGTGACGTCAAACACAACTTCAGCAACAATAATGCAACGAGTTGTGTGTACCTGTCGGATACAAGACAG
Source organism: Mactromeris polynyma (assembly GCA_032209605.1). NCBI lineage: Eukaryota > Metazoa > Mollusca > Bivalvia > Venerida > Mactridae > Mactromeris > Mactromeris polynyma. Next base: position 23,271,215 of record JASFXZ010000006.1, on the reverse strand, counting down.
TGAGTGTTAACAAGAACACGGGAACTTATGTTAAACTGACCGGTCGATAGGATAAGACATTTCCGTTAAATGCGCCAATATCGAATCACCTGAAATTTGTTGGGACAACATAAGTACGTGACTAATTAAGTGTTAATGTATACTTACATACTTATGGGAATATTCTGGATAATGCAGATGTTTCAAAACAATTGTATTTACCACCATTATAAGGGCTTTTTACCTAGTGCATTATTATAAACAGTAACACATTGACGTTAAAATAATATTACATAAATACATTTTTTTGTACCATTCGATTTGCTCTCGTGACTGCGTTAATTGGTATACGTGAATAGATCGCTCACAGGTAGCACGTCAGCTGCAACCAAATATATGAATTTCATCGGACGCGTGTTAAATTCGCTGAATAAATTAACAATTTGTAGGGAATGATTGTGCGAAACGAGCAAAAACGCACGGAGAAGGCATGTAAGAGTTTGTTGATAAACAAAATTTAAACCAAATACCAAACAAAAACATATACTCGAATGTGTATAATATTGGATGGAAAGCATTGAGAACAGCGTGACAATATGTCCTGCTCCTGTATATTATTGTCACGGATAGTATTTGATATAGTGGTTAAAATGTTGTGACTACATGTAGGGTCAGTATGGGCACTCGTGTAGCAATTTGTCCGCCAATGGTGTTCCGATGCCGACTTCGGTCATGCAGTTCCCGAGTATTATCATTTTTTGCAATCAATTAATACACAATGTGTCCACTTGGTTTTCCCAAAGTTTCATTGACATCGTTTTCAAGTTCTACATCTCATTTGGCTTATATATAGTATTGCTACAAACATGAAATGAGAGGAATGTAGCTATGACTATAACCACCAACGTATTACTCTGAAATTAACTTATCGTTTATACCAAACAAAGCGTTAAACTAGCTTTAATGAACTGACTAAATAAACTAAGTATGGTTAAGTCAATTATTTATAATAATGTTTAGATGCGTATTTATAAATGTAAGACTTTTTATTCCATTTAGCAATGGTGTGAACTGATGCCACAATCACAACATAAAGAACTAAAGTATTTCTAGAAAACGGGACGCTCAAGTCTCTTTACACAACTCAACAGTACATTTGTATTATATTTTTCAGTTTTCACAAATGTTATATAAATAATAAAAGTGCAGGCATATCGTTTTTTACAATTTAGTGAATATAAATGGTTGACCTTATTAAGGAATATGTGATGTTTATGCCAAATAGAAAAGCATCGGTTATAGTAGTTTTCGTTAATTCCAATACTACAAAAAATGATAGAAATATTTTTTTTATTAACAACATTTTGATATTAAAATATAACATACAAAGTGTCATAATTATATACACCGATCGATATCTCTTTTTCAAATGGACAATACAAGTAGTCTTATACACCCACGATGTTGTTTAAAATAGTTGGTTTCTCCAAGCAGATAAACAAACAAGTTAAGTGTAAATGCCCAAACGTTACATATTTTTGTTTTATTTTTATAAATTTGTTAGAAATTGAATACAGTAAAACCTCACTTAAAGACCAACTCAATAATAAGGCCACCTCAAAAGTAAGACCACACGTTTCAATTCCATTTTGACTGTTCCGCTCTTTATTCAACATCAACATTAAGACCACCTCAATATTAAGACCATTGTTAAAGGGCCCCAAGGGTGGTCTTATAAATGAGGCTTTACTAAACTGTAAAATATATACATTTTCTTGGTAAAGACATTGATCTGGTTATATACGATCTAAAAGCTAAATATTTGGAAGAATTTGGACGAACACGTTTTCAAAGAAGGCACGTTCGCATGTGTTGTAAATTGGATTAACAAGCAAAATATGATTAAATTAATAGTATCCAATATGCATGTACTACCCTTAAATGGTCAAAACAATTGGGTAACCTTCACGCCAAATAAATGATTCATAAGCTTTACGTACACTTTTTACGGTGACCAATATAGATTTCGTAAACTATTTGAGAAACCGTTTCTATAGTTTTACTACATGCAGTTTCCAAATCAAATAGCGTATCAAATAAGGAATAAAGGTAATCTGAAAGGAAAAAGTAAATCCACTATTTGAGAAGTTCCTCCAAAATAGGAGGAATAACTTTTGAGTGCCTATCGTCTCATCTAAGTACGAGTTAATCACCGTTACTTGATCATAAACATACTAAAAGTAATATTATGCTCATTTTTGTTTATTTGTTTACCTAAACAATCATGAAAAATATATGTCCTATAGTTAAAACATCAATAAACATGCATTAACAAAGAATGAACTCATAATGTATTAATCCATATTTGTTGAAGAAAGATGTTTGTACATTATAAAATTTTAAAAAAAATCCAGTTTCTTAACAATCAGGCTATTTTACAGGTTTTGACTATTAGTAATGTGAAAAAAAAAGATTTTTCAATCCATTTTACATTGCAATGGCTCTTATCAGAGATGTTTTAGCCAATGTAACAACAATACTGGATAAAGCCAATTCAAACATTTTATGTTCAGATGAGCCAAATATATCTTTAAAAGTCTATTTTACTGACGCTCCAGAGTCTCAAACCTTTATTGAGTCATTAGGGGATGGACATGCTTATAAATATCTCATATTTGAGCAATGACAAAACAGAACAGCGAGATGTCAGTGATGTTGGAATGGCTATTGAAGTGATATAAACAAACGGGATCATGTCACTCTTTGGTGACTTTATTAGGATGGATGAAGACCCCAGGAGGACAACTGATTAGAAACATCGACACTTCCTACTCCAGCTGGTTTGCTTTCCCTGACAAATTCTACATCCCCTGGCGGTAAGAGTTACATGATTAGACGTCAGAAGTCCTAACCACGTGACTCGAAGGTGCCTGTGATGCTGTTACATGGATGAAAATACTTTATTTTATTCGCAATAGATACATTAACGACACTATATTGCGCCAAATGTTACACATAGGTCTCATTAAAAATTAATAGCAGCATGTTGGTGTTATGCATAGTGGCTTTTAGAAGTATTAAAATGGCCATCCCTTGCTGGTATTGTTCCGTGTTCTCTTTTCTCTGGTTTTACATTGAACACATTCTGTTATAGTTTCTGATTTTTCCGGTGAATGCAGCATAAATAAATGCTTAAACAAGCTTTTATCTACACAAACTAAAGATAGCAAATAACAAGTCTACATTTAGATTAAGTGTTTTAATCATATAAATCGTCAAGTTTAGAAGCAAGTTATTAACATTTTATAGACCAATATTCCTATAGACACAGAGCCTCCCCAAGTCTTTTATATCGATAAAACTAGTTAATTTTCATCCAAAATCTCTCACTCGAAACGATTCCTGTAGAACCAATATCTATATCGAGTATCAGCAATTTCTGGAGAATTAATTAAGTGCCCTTTCTAACATCCGAGGTAACACAGAAAGAGCACCACAGAGTTTTGTTTACATCACTAAAGATTTTTTCACGGTGAACGGAAAAAATGTCTGATGGTTATTGGGCAAATATTTACTGGAGAAATACAATTTGAACGCTTCTCCCTGCGATTCGATTCTTCGGAGAGAATGATGCCAAAATAAGATTGTGAGAGAAAATACAGAAATGAAGAATTCAGGAGTGAAAATCGTGGATTTAGGGACACTTTTCTTTATTTTATGGATACATATTGTGACAGGAATTAAAAGCAGGTAAGATCTGTTTATTTACATTTCTCGATTCCGCTGTGCTTATATAACTATACAGAATAATTATGTAGCTACGTAATGTCGCCTTTTGGATTTTGGGAACAAAATGGCTGATCAAAATATGATAGACTTATTTAATCATTTTGCGCATCATTTTCTGGACCATTTATATATATTTACAGACTTATTAAAATTGCTCAGGTTTAAAGTGACAGTGTAAAGTTAATTTCATACATGCGGTAGGTTATTCCTTTAGGTCAGTGGTGCCGATATTGTTACGACGATTAAACGTAACACATTATGTACCATCTTATAATGAAATAATTTAACTATTAACAACTCTTTTGTTTTAGTTACGCAAATTCCGTCGTCACAAATATCATAACTTATATACATGCGATGTTTTGTTACGTTTATGCTAGTACTTCACATAAAAACACAGCGTAGCGCTTTGGGCATTTCGTCTGAACATGCTTTGATACGCCTTGTTAATATCAAGACATTTTATGAACATCAAGACCTTTGATTTTTTTACACTGGATATATATTGCTTTTTCATTTTCAACTGAAAGTAGAAATCCCCGCTTAAGAAAGTTCAGTAGTGATAAATTAATAGAAATAATTTTCTAAATTATTTATTACTTAAGTTTCATTTTTCAGAACTGAGATTTTAGCGCTATTGAAGGATATCCCGCTTGACAGAACGCCTCCGAACATTGATTCCGGTAAGTTCATGGCTTACATCGTTGTGAGAGGGTTATATATATTACATGTATGAGCTAGTTTACATGTAAATATCAATGGATGGATCGGTATTTATATGTGATTGCTTTTGTTGTTAGTTACATATATTTCACAAAATTAGATATTTACGTCACATCCATAATATTGTTTATTTTTCGGCGCAGCCGTACTAACATGGTTTTGTCACGTGCCACAACACTGATATGTAACTGGGAAAACATGTTAGTACAGCTGCGCCGATCTTATATGGTTTTGCCATTTGCACATCAGTGTTGTGTAAACCAATCAAATCTTACGTTAACCACCAAGGCAATTTGTCTTCAACCGAACAACGTTTGTAACATTGACGCAGATTGGTTAACCTTTCGATAAAGGGTACGTTACCTTACCGAAATCCACTGAATTTCGGTGCATTTACCGAACTCCAAATCACAGCACAACAAATCATTGCACAACAAATCTTAACCTTCAAATTGCCCCGACCATCTTTTTTCAAGATAGTTCATGTTTATTGTTATTGAGATTTCCACCTGTGTTATTACAGATTTGGGAAGTTTGAATCAACACTGAACTGTTAAACTTTGTTGCTTAATCAGCTGTTGATGGTGTTGCTACGTCTATTGTTGTTTATGTTCTTTTTAGTTAATAAGATTGCTTTCATCAAGTTGAATATATCTAAAACTTGAAAAGAATAACATTTTTAAATATGAAAATAAATTCTTATTCGATACAAATTATCTGTAAAAAATACAATATCTTGAATTTCCATTAACAAATAACCAAGTTTTTTTTTTCAATATACTATAACTTTTAATTGCTATGATATGAGTTTCCTTATTATTCATCCAGTGAAGTAAGATACCAGCATGACAATAATATACTTCATTGTGTTTGGTGTGTCTGATGTTGTTGAATTTAACCTTTATTGATGGTCTATAACTTCAGATTTATAGTTCCGTTACCATGGCGATCGCTATTAATCCAATGATCTAAGTAGATACTATTTATCTTTTATTTTTATATATTTCCATTTTACCCTTTGATTCTATTTATAAATGTAATAAATATTTTAAATCGCCTACGTAATACAAAGAGCGAGTCGTTCCTCTTAGCTATTTCTTACATTGCGTCATAATTGCCAATAAATTCTTTATGTAATAAAAAAGCTATTACATTGTGGTTACTGCTTATGTGTTGCCGTGTTCGATTTCCAGAACTTCTTGTTATTACAGACATTTTGTAAATATATAAGAAATTGTGATGTTGATGTATTAAGCACGGTTCAAAAGATTTTGATTTTTTTTCTTTTATGTCGTGGGTATAGCATGGTACTCTTGTACCCATTGTTCCGTACACCGAAGTTTACATCATTGTTATAGTTTCTTTTTGTACTTCGGACAACAAAAGCTTAAATACGTTTATATACGTCATATTAACTAGCTGTCTGACTATTTTCATACTTACCGTCTGAATACTATTCTGAAAATGAACAGAGTGTTACGCAACCCGAAATAGAATATATAAATATGAAACCCCTCAATCCACAAACACTGATAAGACGACGAAAAGAAAAGTTACTTAACAAAAATAGAATGTCCAGGTTTCAATATCACAAAAATCTAATTTCAAATCAGTCTCAAACACAAATTATGTTAAATTATTAATTGATATTGTGAGTAATAAAATGCATATTTAAACCAAAAGAGTCGGTATGTTGACTACAAGCAACCCGACCAGCAGGTTACACGCTTTTTCACTACACAAGAAATAGAATAAATATTTGACTTGAGTATAATCTCAAGATGAGATTGTTTTGCGCAACTGTGACACTGTTTTATAGAACCAGCTTAAGTGCACTTGTTAATGCTGGAACATTCGTTAAGTACATCTGTAAACGATTTTAATAGGAAGGGCAGAATTTGATAAGCGTAACTTTCCGGTGATCGTTTTGATTTAGTTATCATGCAGAAAACGTTATAAAACATTTCTCTCTACAATTATACACCATATATTAAAATAGATTACGATGTATTTTCGAACGATAAGCTTTAGGACGTGATTTGTTAATGTTATCATATGTTATGGGCATATCTAAAACTAACCAGTTGATCAAGTCGAGTGCTCAACGCAACACTGTCGTAACTCCTATATAAATACACCGGAGTCACGACAGTGTTGCTGTGAGCTCTCGAAGTATGCCTTCATAACAAATGTTTGCTTTTTTACAATTCGTCCTTGTTAATGTTAGATATCCAAGATATGTGTAGAGTATGTGTTAATACGATAGATGATAAATGACTTGTCAGAAGTGATATATTCGACATGATATAGAAATCGATAAAGCCCGTTAGAGTCTAGAAGATATTGATCACATAAAATGATCACGTTTCCTAAATTCCTAAAATGATTCACATTGTGGAAATGTTTATGTACGTAAAAGAAGATACGTATATATACGATATGGTATATGTGAATAGGATTTTTGAAGGGGTATTTGGAACTGCATTAAAACCTCAATAATAAGACCTCCTTTAGAACCCTTGAAAATTGGTCTTAATATTATGGTGGTTTTGATATTTAGGTTGAATAAAGAGAAAAAACAGTGAAAATGAACTTTAAAATTTTGGTCTTAATTTTGAGGTGGTCTTATAAATGAGGTGGTCTTTAAGTGAGATTTTACTGTATGTTTTATCAGTTCAGCAGTGTGGGTGATCACTATGGTAGAGTATGTTCTTTTTCGCAACAATTCAACTTTCCATTTTCTTTATTCTGCTCGTATATCTAAGATCGCACATTTGTAAAGAAATCAAGCGATTGTAATTTATATCAAACTTCGAGATAACCAGATAAAAGCCTGCTTGTCCACATTATCGCATGATTGGAATCATAACACAAATGCCAGGATGGTTCGGTAAAGCCTTTTTTTCAATCTAAGTTTACGCCAAAAAAAACTCTTCTGAAATTCAATCTACAATCCACAATTGAAAGGCCTCTAACTTCTTTCAGAGAATATTCAGTTTGTATATGTTAGCCAATCAATGCGAATGCCACTATTTCAGTTCCGTATCAGTCTCTGAACGAACAAAAGTCTTACAGCAAAATATTTGCAAACATCTTATTGGAAATATTCCAGACAAGCTTTACTGAGTATATACAACCTGTTAAAATATATTATGAATGAATATAAATCAGATACGCTTTTGGCTAAAATGATAAGTTATCATAAATGATAGACTTGTTTGATAAATAGTGTGAATTTTATGTACTTTATGACTTGCATATTCTTATCTAGGAACAATTGTTATCAAATAATTGTTTCAAGATTTAATAGTATTAACAGGGTTGTCATTTTATTTCAAAGTTGCCTTTAAATCAATTGGAAGCAAATCACGGCAGACAATTATGGTATAATTGAGGGAAATAATTGCTTCCATATTAGGCAATTGAAACACATAACCACAGAAAGGCGCGGAATAACATGCAATGCTTAACACGCAAAGTAATGAATTTGCATTTTTTTCCTACGAATTACCCCGCCTATCTGGTGGGCTCAGTCAGCAGAGTACCCGACTTCAAATGTCTTTGTTTCAATCCCGAGTGAGATGTACAGTAAAACCTCAATAATAAGACCACCTTAGGGACCCTTGAAAACTGGTCGCAATTATGAGATGGTCTTATTATTGAGGTGGTCGTTAGGTGAGGTTTTACTGTATGCATTGCGTGAAGACTGAAGATAACGTATACACAGTATTTTGCCAACCATTGCGTATTCATATGTGGAACTACTTGTCGGGTGATTGCGGAAGAATATGTTAAACAGTGATTGGTGCCCTGGAAATCTGGTTAATTCAGCCGAACGCCGCACACCGTACCTGCATTTATTATTGAATAATGTCTTAAAACTGAAACACAACCAAATATTAAACTGACTCGATTGTTTTATTATTTATATGCAAATAATGAGCCCCATATCTAGAAGATCACGGCCTCAAATTTGTATGATGTCATTCCGATATTATCTTTAGTTGCAGTCGTAACTTAGATTATGTATCCGTATGGATCTAAATGATTGTCTGCATGATACAAACTGTCTCATTTCAGATGAACCAACAGTGATAGCATGTTATCTCAACGTGAATCAAGTGGACACAATACGTGAGTCAGATATGGTGAGTGCCAAGTTTGTCTTAGCGTCAAACATGTTGAGTAGTCCTTATTTTAATATGCATAATAAACGTTTTTCGGCGGAGCCGTACATACATGGCTTTGCTATTTGCATATTAGTTTTGTGTAAACCAATCAAATGTTACGTTAACCACAAAGACAATTTCTCATCAACCGAACAACGTTTGTAACACGTTTCGATAAAGGGTACGTTACCTTACTAAAATCCACTGAATTTCGGTGAATTTACCGAAATCCATTTTGGATCTTGAGTGACAAGCAATCGTAACATCTCGGCATTATTTTATGTTGCACAACAAATCTTAACCTTCAAACTGCACCGAGTATCTTTTTTTCAAGATATTTCTTGTTTTTAGTTAAATTCTGACTGACTTGAGTCTTCATTTCAGTATTTGACCTTAAAGATAATTTAACCTTTTCATGCAATTTTGGGGAAAAGTTCCATATAAATATTACAACAATTCTATTTGGAACATATTGATCAGTCAATGTTTATGATATATTTTCATTGTACTCAAGCTTTATATGTATCGTGTAGTTTTGGGGTAAAGTTCCATATACATATTTCAACAATTCCATTTAGAGCTTATCAGTCATTGTTATGACATACATGTATTTTCATTGTTCTCCGTAAAAATAGTATCCTTCACTAAGTCTATCATAGTGCATGTGTGTATAACAGCAGCATCAACTATATAAACTGATTGATTTATGTAACCTGTAACAAACGGTGCAAAAACTGTGCTAAATAATATGTAGATAGATAGGTAAGTTTATTTACAAAAAGGCTTTGAGCCCATCATTCCATATGAATAAATACAATACAATAAATACAACATGTCAATGGTGATTTGCAATTCATATTGTTTCTAAGAGTAAAGTTTACAAATATAATATGTTATGCACATACATGTAAAACATATAAGTATATTCACTTTTTAAAATGTAATTACTAAGTAAATTGGTAGGTTAATAAATAATTCAATAGCAGAAGATAGTTGATAGTTGATAATGGGGAGAATTGGGATTATGATAAGAAATATATGTGCGCTTTTATAAACAAACAATGATAATCTTCTTATATAACAACATATCTTTAATACGCAACCATTACAGCCCTTTGATAACACATGGTAGTATTAGAGAATACATACCAAGATTGCTGCACATATATTTGCAACAAATATTTCCTTATTATCCAAGTCATTTGAAGTTGCTGTTTGTATTTACACATGCGTGTCATAGGAATGGAAAAAGCTCACGTACATAATACAACATTGTCAATAAAATGTAAACAATAAATAGGTACATCAATATTGTCATAATTGTATTTAAAATATCCAGCAGTTCGGAATCAACATGTTAATATACATTACAACAAAGGTGAGAACGAATAGTACGGGCCTTCATTCACTGAATATCGCCTACCCCTCATACCCGTATGTAACGCAATGGAATAAATTCAAGGAGCAAAGCTTGACAAAACTTATCGAAATGTATATATACTTAACGCCATTAAAAACGTAACTATTTTACTAAGCCTTCATTTTGTTCCAAGTGTTAAACTCGTTTTATGGTTACATGTGTAGCGCCATTGACCGATTTTTCGTGTTCCTCAAAACATGACTTTATTTTATATACATCATTCATCAAAAAGAAATCCAACTATGCCCCTAAAATTCATATTTCATAATTGATTAAGTTTAGGAAATAATGTTTGAGAATTATAATTTAATTATTTCTTTATAAGGTCACTGTGTTGACGCGGACATTTTTTAGTTTCTTATTTAATGGCATGGAGTACAGGGATGGCGACATTATCGAAAATAGTCGACAGATTGTAGCTGGACTTCCGACGTCTGCGACAATCGATTATGAACTACAATATTCGATTATAATGGAACATTTTGACTGAAGTGTTTTTTCAATAAGAAGATATTATATATATTTATATTTTAAAGTTATATAGAATTGTTTTCGATGTATTCAGTCAAATACAAATATACAAATAAAACATAAACAAAAATATTTATTTAATGATAAGATGATCTTATCATAGAAGATAAGTGAAATTAACTGTCAGCATTATACTTACACTAAAAACTAGATAGTTCGATTATTTCCGATTCGATTATGCGTTTTCTAACCGATCCGATAATCGATTATGAAATGTGTCTGATTTTCCACCACTATAGGGCTATATTTTCCTAACTCATGCTTTCTGCTACAGGATTTCACTGTTGACATTGGACTCCATCTATCGTGGAAGAACAGCGACCTGATGAGTAAAATACGTACAGGGCAATTTGAGTTTGAATATCTAGATTTCGATGCGCAGAACATGGAGAAAGTCTGGGTACCAGACATATACTTCCCCAATGAGAAGAAAGCTGCTGTACATAACATAATGATGGCAAACAAGATGCTGAGACTGAACAAAGACAGTACAATTAGCTATACAATCAGGTATATACAGGGTGTTAAAAAAGTTTGTTCACAAAGTTTGAATTTCGATAAAATAAAAAAAAATGCTATGTACATTATGAGTATATGAGAATATCTGTTTGATGATGAACTCTCAGGCAGAAGTAAATTATTGTTATATTGTGACATAGATGGAACGAGGAAACATACCAACTTTCTTAGCGAACTTGTTAACATCTTGTAGTTTAAATTTTATCATTTCACATAGAGTGTGAAACAAATCTTTACAACTTATATAATCATCTTTCTCGAAGGCAGCATACTGGGTTACTGCCAAGAACTCTTGCCAAATGCAGGGATTAAGTTCATGATGAGACCCCACTCAACTCAGTGCTCGAACTCACGACCTTTGTATTATTTGTCATTTTATACTGTAATTGGTTCGCATTTTAAAAATCCTATTTTTTTATTTCGCTTGTTCGAGGTCTGCCAAAATTATTGTGCAAAGCCCCGGCTTGTTGGAAAGCAATGACCATAGAGCGAATAAGTGTGAGGATAGCTAGCTGTTAAATTGCTGTAAACCCACAGTATTTTACTGGTAGTTCCACGGCTGTATTTCGCTGTATGTTTTTTATTTATTTTTGTGTTTTAATGTATGTTATATTTCCCTTTCCCCTGTGCAATTCTTTCACTTTATATAGTGTTCAGGTTATATTCTGCCTATTGTTGCCAGCTGTCTTTACTTGTCCTGTGATATTTTCCATCCATTTCCCCCCTTCACAGTCCTCTTTGATTCTCCTAGTTATTCCTTATGGTCTGCCAGGCCATTCCTTGCGCCTCTGTTTCCTAACGTATGTACCCTTTAACCTCCTCATGTGTCTTATGTTTTATGGATTGTTTTTTTCTCGGAGGTCTGCGTGGGGAGGCATTGTCTTATGTATGTGGCGTTCCCTGTAGCAATTTTTTCTCTCTCTTTTATTATGCAAAATACTTTAAATGGACGTACTCAAAGCATTTAAGTGTAACTGTTGAAAATCTCGAACAATCAATATTGCTAGTCTACATTTTATGCAATAACTGAACAATCGTTTACCTTCAACAATTCCTGAGGCTATGCTATTTGTCAAGTAACTTGTAAAGTGTGATAAAAAAGTAAGTTAATAAAAGTAACACGCGATATTTATTTTCCAGATAAAACAAACACCACGGGGTTACAGCTTAAATTTATTTGAGTGTTTTATCCATTACTTTGCTGTATATATTTAGTTACAGTATCAATGTTTTGATTGTTTTAATGGCTGCAATAAAAGCCCATTTACAACACAATCTGATGTTTGTTCTTCATTTTTGTTTTACTAGCTACGCAAACTCTATTTGTATTACAACCACTCGAAGGCCATTAATAAATATGTTAAAAATACGCATCAATGTAATGATTCTAGGAGACAATTTCTTTATTCTAGTATTTCTATTTCAGAGTCTTACTCACACTAAGCTGCAACATGGATTTACGGAAATATCCATTTGACAAACAAGTATGTTCCATTCTCATGGAGAGCTGTAAGTAAAAGTTATTCTGTGAATAATTTGAAATTGAAAGATATTAAGTATGAAGCTATATACATTTCACAACAAAGATAAACACCAACATCATTGCCTATTATTATTTATCAAAATCAATAAATTGTTTTTTATTTGAACACATACCCTGGTAATTTTCATTTTCCATTTTCCGTATTTATAAAGTGGAATTTAATTGCACTAGATGAATGAATAATAAAATAATTATCCTATATTCTTTTGTACTATATGTATATCTTAGCTGCTGATTCCTCGTTATGATCTTGGCTGCTGCCCGCGGCGTCTTCTCTCTGTGAGGCCCATTAAGGATGAAACTATGTAGCAACTGCGATGTCGTCGTATATACATAGTAACGTTTACTTTACAATCTCCTATAAAAATGCGGTGCTTCTTGTGTAATATTTGGCTTTTTTTTTAGTAAATACACTCAAATTCTTGAATAATGGGTCACTTCTAATATTGTTTTGAAAATAACTACAGCGCAATATAAATTAACTATTTCTTTCTACTTCATTATAACCCATAGCTCATTCTTTTGAAACCCAAAATCCACAATAATTGTACAAAAAGCCTATTTATACAGATTTCTTTCAAAAATACTGAACAACAGAAAGTAGGGTGACCAGTTACTGAAGTGTCGCAGTGTATTGACGATCGCTACATCTGAATCATTTTACTGTTTGTATTATCAAATAAAATGGATGATGACGCTGAAAAAAACCCAGTAATTATGAAGTGTTCAAAAATTTCAGTTGGTTATACAGCGAACAAGCTTGTATTGGAGTGGGATGAAAGCGAGGTTATACCCGTGATGACAGAAAACATCAAAGAACTGAGACAGTTCCGAATGGTTAATGTTGATTACCATAATTTTACAAGGACGCACAACATTACAGGTTGTGCAAATTTCTTTCGAATTCAATATTTGCATCTAACTCAAGCTAATAACACAGCATAAGTTCTCATCGTTAGAAATATCAATTTAATGTACAGTAAAACATCACCTAACGACCACCTCAATAATAAGACCACCACAAAATTAAGACCACAATTTTCAAGTCCATTTCCACTGTTTTGGTCTTTATTCAACCTCAATATTAAGACCATCTCAATAAGAATACCACTTTTCAAGGGTCCCGAGGGTGGTCTTATCATTGAGGTTTGAATGTATCTGTCAAAGTGTTTACTTACATGGCGAGATATTCAGCTAATCCAAACGCCACCTCATATGTGCGACTTCTATCTGTTTTAGTATATGAACCAACATTTGCAAAAATTATAATTTGACAACGAAGTAGTAGCGTTTCATTGAAGGACGTTGCGGTATAATGTTCCTGGAAATTTGAAAGATACATCGGGTTTCAGATTGTTTTAAATATTATAAATACACTGCATATGGTCCTTAAAACTAAATTAACTATGTTTTTATCGCGGAATAAAAATATTGTTTGTGAAGTGAGTGGTATCAACTGTATACGTACTGTTTTCAAACCACGTGCTCAAGGTTACAACCTTTTTCCGCTCCACTTATTTAATACTCGAACATTCCTCAATCACGTCTCTTTAAGTGTCATGTACTGTTTTCTTAATTTCCAGACGTAGCTATCTTTATGAACATGTCTCTAGGAAACTATTTGCCTCTCGGTTTTTGTTGAGTTATTTTGTGCGGTGGTGTTCTGTTTAATATGTTAAGTAATAGAATCAACATGATAGGCAAGCCAGTTTCCGGAAAATACAACCCACAAGAGGTAACAACCGGTTTAACGATATATTTGCTACTCAAAACGTATCAATTAGAACTTAAGATTTTGAAGATACTTGTACCAAGTATCAATATATACACCTATAATACGTAGAATGTGTTTCAGTCATTAATTACACGCAAATAAACACTTAATGAGTTTTGCAGCGCACTTTATACACGTATTGCGTCTGATCAAACCGGTAGTGTGTTTATTCTGTTCAGTGATTTACTAAATAGATCAAAAACAACAACTAAGGAAAATTATAAAATGGTTTGAATATTTGCCAATATGCATTTTTGTACAGTTTTACGATGTTCTTACAAGGATGGCTTGTGTTTTTTTACCATAAATGGGTGTTTATACCAATCTATGTCACTCTCCACAATCATATTGATTTATTTCGCTTTCTGAATTTAGATTTACATGAATATTTACAGTAAAACCTCAATAATAAGACCACCTTTGGGACCCTTGAAAACTGGTCTTATTATTGAGGTGGTCTTACTATTGAGGTTTAAATAAGAGCATAACAGTAAAAATGGACTCGAAAATTGTGATCTCAATTTTTAGGTGGTCTTATTATTGAGGTGGTCGTAAGGTGAGGTTTTACTGTATCTATAAAATATAGTGCTGAACATTGAAATAAAATAAATACCATTCTGCAAGTTTAAACAGCATTACAGATAAAAGGGTGTGCCTTTTTACTATCTAATTCCTCGATTAGCTATCTGCAATTCCCATACAATTTCTCAATGAAATTATAGGTATGCAGTGTTCGAATAGTAGATATCTAGAACTCGTGAATGAAATGATGTCTGCAATTCGAATACAAATGTGCTAGATAAAGTTTTCAAAGTTTTCAAAGTTTATTTCGTTTAAAACCAGAAGGTCACAGACCCATGTGGCTAATCAGTATACAAACAGATATAAATATAAATATGGAGAACATCAAAATATGAACATATCATATTATTAATATCAACATACCAACATTACTAACATATCATTATAAAATTATATGAAAATTATAACCCTACAATCTGTTATATATATATATATGTGCGTGTGCGTGCGTGTGCGTGCGTGTGCGTGTGTGTGTGTATAAAACATGATCATAATACATTTACTATTGACAATAATCCTAATACATACAATATATATACATATATATCATAATTAGTATAGGAGTACCATGTCCCTAGCACTGATTCCTTATCGAAACGAAATATAAGGTCATCTGCAGGGTAATAATGCACTATAGCAAAGTTATAAAGATGGCAACAAACGCACACCTTCAACATTACTTTTACTCGATAATGTATAAATATCGCAATCAGAAACATAAAAAAGCATTACACATTGACAGACATATAATACTACTTTAATTTATCAAAACATATTCTAATCGTAAAATTGAATTTGAATGAGTTTATAAATAAAAGTATACAAATATGCCGAACACCAATTTAATAACATAATATTTTCATATCACTGAGATGAATATCTTTATTTGAAAATCTTAACGGACAGCGAATATACTTATTTTATTGAATTAGACACCAAATAATTGCTAAAAATATATATGTTATATCTTCTGATATGAAACTAATACTACTTACTAAGTTTATCATACGTTGTTTAGATAAAGTGTATTTGTTCTAACATTGAAAGCTTTTTCTACATAAATTCCCAAGTTCCTAATAATTTTCTTATTCCTAGAATTTAAAAGTTCGATAAATTTGGGCATATTCGGGCGCCTCCAGAAATATCCAGGTATATATTTATTTCGTAACTCGACATATAAATTGCATTTTAATACAAAATGAAACTCATCTTCTAATTCTTCACATAACAAACACTTTCTTTCATTAACAGGGGTAGCTCTTGGTTTGTTCCAACGACCTGTTTCGATGCATAATCTATGAGAAGAGATACGTAAACGAGAAATGCATATTCTAAATTTTTTAATATTAACAACATCAAGATATGGTTGGAAATTATGAGATGACAAGAATCTATATAATGACGCTCTACTAGAATCTTGAAGTCTTCCGGTCCAGTTCTGTAAAAATTGATCTTTAATCCTTTGTTTCACATTTAATACAAATAATTTGATATCCCCAATAGTTTGAAACAACCATACTTCATAAAACCCAAGTGTACATAGTAAATCTCTGGTAAGTGAACACCAATTTACTCTATTATTGTCAATAATATCATTATATAACGTGTCATATATTTTTCTTATATATCTATGTTCATTTGCATTTACAATCTTAGCCCAAAACTTTAAAATATTAACATATCTTGCATTTTGAAGAGGCATTCTGCCCAATTCACCATATATAAAATCATTTTGTGTTGATGTTTTAACACCTAAAATGCGTTTGCAAAATTGTATATGTACTCTTTCAATGGCTACACCTCTATTAAATCCCCACACTTCACTTCCATAGTTTAAAATAGGAGCAATTAATTTATCAAATAGCTCAATTCTATGCCTAACAGTAATAGTTGTGAATTTATACAAGTACTTATCCATTTTAAATATAGCCTTTAATGCTTGTCCAGATAGTGTTTTCTGAGCATCAGAAAATGAGCCACCAGAAGTAAAAACAACTCCAAGATATATAAATCTGTTAACAATATCAATAGGTTCACCGTCATAATAAAAATACAAATCATTTGGTAATCTGCCGCCTTTTCTAAATATAACAACTTTGGTTTTCGAAATATTAACTTTAAGTTTCCATTTGTTACAATATTCTAGTAACAAGTCTAAGTTTCTTTGTAGCTCAATGGCATTATTTGCAAAAATAACTATATCGTCTGCATACAATATAAGAAATAATTTAAACATATATAAATCAATACCTTCACACCCATTACTAGTATACAATAGATAGATATCTACATTCGAATTACATCGAAATAGAATTTGAATAGAGGATAACTAGTAATTAAATAGTAGATATTTAGAATAAATTACGGAATTTTATATCTGCCAATCGAATACTAGATATCTACAATTTGAGCACTGTGTACTTTCTTTTCGAATTGCGTGTACCATTTAATCGTACTGTACATATATTGATTATATTGGGAATGTATGGTAATAAAATGAGCGCTGCTGTTCAAACCCCTTCTTTAAGTGACGGTATTTCCAGAAAACTGACAGTAAGCAATATTTGCCCCATATGCCAATATGAAAACTAAGTGACCATATGGAGTAAATATTGTTGCAAATAGTGACATCAGATGTTGCGTTTTCTTAAAATGACGTCACTTAACAGAATAGGTTGTAAATCTCATAGCAGCTGTATGATTTGGTGGTACTTTATATATGATAACGGACATCCCTTAAGCAAATACCTATATAACGTTATAGCTCAGTGTATATAGGTAAATTACAATGTTTTGCATATTTCAGGTAATCACAGCTGTCTGAAAGCAGATTTCCACTTGGTGAGAAACATTGGATATTACGTTATTCAGATGTATATTCCAAGTGTGTTGATAGTTATGTTGTCTTGGTTATCGTTCTGGTTAAATGCTAACTCAATTCCTGGTAGGGTAACACTGGGTGTTCTGTCGGTGCTGACTATATCTACACAGAGCTCGGCTGTCAATGCATCGCTGCCCCGAGTCAGCTACACAAAGGCAATCGGTAAGTTTTGGGAGATAACGGTATCATGTAATCTATATAAGTATAGGACTATTAAATTGTGTGAAATGCATTATCAGTTAATCGAAATTTAAACAGCTGATGTTTGGCGATGATGTAGTTTCAAGATCGTTTTGTTACTGCACATTGTATTCGAGTGTATTCAAATGCGCATTTCGATGAGAGAGAGCTATAGAAAGAGGGAACGAGGGAGTGAGACAATGGGCAATGATGAGAGAGAGCTATAGAAAGAGGGCACGAGGGAGTGAGACAATGGGCAAGGATGAGAGAGAGCTATAGAAAGAGGGAACAAGGGATTGAGACAATGGGCAAGGATGAGAGAGAGCTATAGAAAGAGGTAACAAGGGAGTGAGACAATGGGCAAGGATGAGAGAGAGCTATAGAAAGAGGGAACAAGGGAGTGAGACAATGGGCAAGGATGATAGAGAGCTATAGAAAGGGGGACCTAGGGAGTGAGACAATGGGCAAGGATGAGAGAGAGCTATAGAAAGGGGGACCTAGGGAGTGAGACAATGGGCAAGGATGAGAGAGAACTATAGAAAGGGGGACCTAGGGAGTGAGACAATGGGCAAGGATGATAGAGAGCTATAGAAAGGGGGAACTAGGGAGTGAGACAATGGGCAAGGATGATAGAGAGCTATAGAAAGGGGAACTAGGGAGTGAGACAATGGGCAAGGATGAGAGAGAGCTATAGAAAGGGGGAACAAGGGAGTGAGACAATGGGCAAGGATGAGAGAGAGCTATAGAAAGAGGGAACAAGGGAGTGAGACAATGGGCAAGGATGAGAGAGAGCTATAGAAAGAGGGCACGAGGGAGTGAGACAATGGGCAAGGATGAGAGAGAGCTATTGAAAGAGGGCACAAGGGAGTGAGACAATGGGCAAGGATGAGAGAGAGCTATAGAAAGAGGGCACGAGGGAGTGAGACAATGGGCAAGGATGAGAGAGAGCTATTGAAAGAGGGCACAAGGGAGTGAGACAATGGGCAATGATGAGAGAGAGCTATAGAAAGAGGGCACGAGGGAGTGAGACAATGGGCAAGGATGAGAGAGCTATAGAAAGAGGGTACGAGGGAGTGAGACAATGGGCAATGATGAGAGAGAGCTATAAAAAGAGGGCACGAGGGAGTGAGACAATGGGCAAGGATGAGAGAGGGCTATAGAAAGAGGGCACGAGGGAGTGAGACAATGGGCAAGGATGAGAGAGAGCTATTGAAAGAGGGCACAAGGGAGTGAGACAATGGGCAAGGATGAGAGAGAGCTATTGAAAGAGGGAACGAGGTAGTGAGACAATGGGCAAGGATGAGAGAGAGCTATAGAAAGAGGTCACGAGGGAGTGAAACCATGGGCAAGGATGAGAGAAGAAATGTGTCCGAATTGTTAGGTTGTTTCTTGGCAAATTACCAATAGTTCTGAGGAGATATATATACTTTGTTAAGCGTATGATTGTGTTACGACTGATATACTAGTACAAGATATACTAGCAAACAATGATATACAATACAATCTCAATAATAAGACAACCTTTAGGACCCTTGAAAACTGGTCTTAATATTGAGATGGTCTTAATAGTAAGGTTGAATAAAAAGTGGAACACTCAAATTGGACTTGAAAAGTGTGGTCTTAATTTTGAGGTGGTCTTTATGAGAGGTTTTACTGTAGATGAAATAAAATAACTGCGTAGAGTACAGTAAAGTATTTGTAATTAAAATACAATTAATGTAATATTATTTTTATGAATAAGGTGTACATTTCAGATGTTTGGATGGCCACCTGTCTTGTGTTTGCATTCGCTGCATTGATTGAGTTTGCTGTGGTGAACGTTCTAAGCCAGAAAGTTCCCGGGAGGCGCTTTTCCTTGGCAACATTGTTCCTGGTTCCCAAGGAAGGACAAGACGAAAAAGATGTGAGTTATACTTTATGTTTATGCTGAATATCTCTTAAACAACTGACGTTATATACATTTCAGATGTCGCATTGCCCCAACATTGTAACAATATTATAGATTTTCGATGCAGCTACTTAGAAAAACACTGCCTTCTGGCAAAAGTGGTCTGCTTTTAATAACACAATTTGCTTGTAAATAAGTAACAACCAATTCAAATGTTCACAATTAATGTCCATCTGGTATTTCAATGTAAAACTTAAACACATCTTCGTCTTAAGATCTAATCCTGCATAACTATTGTCGTTCTGCAGAAAATGTCCGTGTAGGTCGTTTTATGTTCACGCTTGCTCTATTTTATAGACATCACTGGACCAAGATGGTAGAGTTTCTATCGAAGGCAGGAATCCTCCAAGATGCAAGATACTTCTGTGCTCCGAGTATCTTGACATTGCTTCCAGATTTATGTTTCCAATTGCATTTGGTATCTTCAATATGATATATTGGATCTACTATTTAAACGACATAGAGTATTAGAGATACCAAACAAGAAGAACCTCATTTTGATGCATCCAAGCCTTGTGTGACATATTCTAGTCATGTGTGGCAAAACTGTGATCAATGTAATAGATCGAGCATACATGGAGGTCATAAACTCCTCTGTGAAATTAAGAAGTCGTGAACTAGTTGCTGAGGTAGACAGTTGCTGAAAATAGCATTGCCTTTCATAATTTGTTGTGTGTAATTCATTGTTGTCCGAAAAGGTATACAATTTGTGCAAAATATGTAGCAAAGCTACTAGATTTGGTCTCATGTAGGGGTAATATGTTATAGTTAATACATTAGAATGAGTTCTATTATATGTAATGCAGTTAGTGTGATAATTCTGTTACAATGAGGAGGCTATAGTTGTAGATATTATTCACTGAGAATATGATAACATAACACAAGGTTTATTGGCATAAATATAGACAAACAAATAATAAACAAATGTACATTAGCGGTGAAATTTTGTTATTGTTTCAAGAACAAGATTGCATAATTGGTAATAAGTATTGACAGTATTTGTTAACATATTTATGATTCTTATTTCTTTCTTTAAAAGCGAAGAATAAAAATGTTGCTACATTATTTATTACTTTGATTGATTTTGAGAACATAAGAAATTCAAATGTTTGGATAGTAGGCCAATTATGAAAATATGGATTTGGAAATATTTTAATCTTAAATGTCTATATTTAGGACATACTAATAAAAAAACGTACACCATGAACAACCGTAGGACAAATTGTGATGAACCTCTTGTTATATAATCGTCTAATAAAAAGATGTAGATATATAATTCTGTATTCTAGAGTATATATGCACAAAGTCACCTGTACTGCTTTTATTTGCTCATTTATTCATTTAACAGAATATTAGTAACATTCATTGAATTTAAATAGGTAACAGACTGAAAGGTTACATTGCTTTGGTGTTGATTGAAAGAGTGTCATGTCATATTGAAGTAGTGTTGCTATTTATTGCTGCTGTTGTTAATCTAGCTATCATATGTTGTTGTTTGTTTATTTCATAATCCAATGTATAATGTAGACAGTATGTATATAATTGTCTTATTCGAATTCCAATTGATTTCTAATTAGAATGACTTTATAATTTGTCATTTTTTACTAACTGGTTCCTTGTTGGAAAAAACAGTCATCAATGAATTGATATAATGACAATGACCATACATATATATGTTTCAGTTATATACAAACCAATTTCAAATTACAATAATTTCAATCATCATAGTATTTGGTTATCTTTTATGATTGGTTCTTGGAAAAACAACACCAGTTATCAATGAATTGGTCTGTGGGGAAATTTTACTCAAATAAGGATAATCAATGCAATATTGTTTGATAACAGCCAATTGCTCAAAAACAGTGGTAAGAAAATTTCGCTTTACAATAATGGAAAAGTGCTGAGTCATGATGACAAAACTGTGCATTGTAAAGCATTTTATATTCAGACAGACATTTGGCAAAGAGCACAGAATAATCTATCTCAGAAGACATTAAACTATAAAGCAGTGTTATTTATTGAGGACTTCTTGACTGTGGAAAATAACAAACAATATACAAACAGAGTAAACAATATCAAAAATCTTTCGACGAGCATTTTGAAACAAAAACACTATCCTTGAAATACACATCAATAAGAATGATGCATTGCATTATTTTCATGTATATCATTTATTCATCTGAGAAATAACAGCAATATTTCCCAATATTTATCCAACTAATCTTGAATACTCGAGTATTAGTTGTAAAAACTTAACCATGTCTTGTTAAATTACGTCTACGTAGAATGAAAGCCAAGATCAGTAATTGTATGACAGGATCAATCCCAGGAGACTCCTACACATTTACATCAATTCCTCCTCTTCCCATAACTGATTATCAACATGGCAGATACACAGGAAAATCCCCATAATTCATTCGCAAAATTTGCTATATTACTGAGTGAAGCCTTTATGGAACTGTATTGGAGAAATGTTCAGGGAGTATAATAGCAATATGAGAACATTTGGCATCATCAGGCTACATATTTGTGCATGCAAATAAAATATAAAACTTAATTCGGTGCGTCTCTGACAATGAATTATTCAATGGAAAATGTTCAGCATGGAATGCATGATAATGACCTTCTCCCTGTATGCTATCTGAACAATGGGGGAACAATATGAATAAATTGCATAGACTGTTTGGCAGCAGAAAATCAGACTTTATCACTAACAAGTATACATTTTTATCCCTGTATGTTCATTTTGCATTCAAATCATTATGCATATAGCAAACAACTGAACAGTTGTTCAGGGTCTCAATGCTGTACAGTAAAACCTCACCTAAAGACCACCTCAAAATTAAGACCACCATTTTCAAGTCCATTTTCACTGTTTTCCTCTTAATTCAACCTCAATATTAAGACCATCTCAATAAGACAAGTTTTCCAGGGTCCCAAAGGTGGTCTTATTATTGAGGGATTACTGTACTGTATAGTAAGTTGGTTGTTAAATTCACATGTAAAACAAAATAGGTAATGTGGAAATAAAGTCTAATGACTGCATTCAAGCCGTTGTTGTTTATGTGACAAATTAAATTAAATGTTCAATACAAAAGTATA
Organism: Mactromeris polynyma; assembly: GCA_032209605.1. NCBI lineage: Eukaryota > Metazoa > Mollusca > Bivalvia > Venerida > Mactridae > Mactromeris > Mactromeris polynyma. The sequence continues at coordinate 23,248,075 of JASFXZ010000006.1, read as the reverse complement.
CATATGTCAACTTTAAAACATTTATTTCTTGATTGTTAGTCATGAATGTGGATAAAATACATTACATATCACAAACATTATAACCTTTGTAGATTCTGTTATACAGTAACCTCTTATTACACTGACATAAATTACAACAGAATATTCATTTAATGACATAAATCTGGCCATTCGGTCATTAATCAAATTTAGTATAACGGCATACTCAGTACAATGACATAAATCTGGCCATTCGGTCATTAACCAAATTTAGTATAACGGCATACTCAGTACAATGACATAAATCTGGCCATTTGGTCATTAACCAAATTTAGTATAACGGCATACTCAGTACAATGACATAAATCTGGCCATTCGGTCATTAATTAAATTTAGTATAACGGCATACTCAGTACAATGACATAAATCCAAGGAACAAACATGGTCATTATAACGAGAGTACACTGTAGATGATTATAAATGAAAACAGCCTGTCTAATTCTAATATTCACACAGACAGTTTCTGATCATAATATATATTATGATATCGCATTATAGATGTATCTGGCTCAAAAATGTGTATCTTTTATTTGTTGCATTCCTCTAATAAACATTTTCAATGAAGATTCAATTAAGCCATCAGTTAAAGATTACAACAATCACATAAGTAGACACAGGAATATTCCGTTTCAGCAACAAACACTTCAAGTCTTAGATTGCAGTCTTCTCACCCTTTGGTAAAGTAATTTCTATCTACACATAGCATGAATACTTGCCATCCCAACAATTAAAGTGCCTCAAATTAAACATATTGTCATGAAATTATGAAAGTGCAGTCATAACACAGATAAACTTTTCACAGAAATTTCTCCCTCTTAAAACGGAATTTAGGAACTAAAATCTATTGCAAGCATGCATGACACAGTCTACACTATATAACCCACTTGCCCGAAGCCCTGGACAAGTAAAATTGCCGTCCGACAAGTAAAAAATCCATTTCGTCTGCACGAACGGCAAGTCGTGTCTGTTGTCCAGTCTGACTAGCTTTTATTCAAGCTGTCACAAAAATTAATGACGTAGTATGCAATACTTCCACTGGTTATCATGTTTTGTCAATTTTGTTTGTGTAACAGCACTTTTTCATCAACTAGCATTAATAGTCTTCATTTAACAAATCAAAACAACCATCAAAACATCATGCTACTTCGTTATTTTGACGTTGCTGTTAATTTTATTCCGGCAAGTGAAAGTGAATTCAGGTTAGTGGAAATTGTAAGTTGTCTGCCCGAATGGGCAAGTCCTTCAAACAAATTAACGTGAAGACTGATGACATTGAGAGTTTGGTAACACTATGAACACATGAATTACAATAAGTGTGTTAATCTCTCAAAGTCATTATTAAACACTGAGACATAACAGGGCCAGTGTTAGGTGACCAGCCGGAGAAATGAAGCCTTGCCATTGGTCAATTTGAAACAGTGCTCAGAAACAACAAATCAGAAGCTTGAGTTTTGAGACTGGTTTCGCACCTCAGTTTTATAACTTCAGACCCAGAACTTGTGCATCTTCAAAATGCTCAGGAATCTGAAAAGACACTATATCCTTGCAAAATATAAAATAATACTATCTGAGATTGGCTCTCATTTTACACTCAAGACTTGTAAATTTTGGAGTCTTATGTACGGGTGATCTGATTTTTATTCTTCGCACATGAGTGTCTCTCCCATTTTGATGATTTGACAGAATGGCAATTTGTATCATAAAAGTTCTAATAGGTCTTCCATTTGTGTCCTTCAAAGGCACAGATATCCAGCCTATAGGCTCATTTAGTTCAATTTGTTCCACTTCAAACAAATCATTAAAATGACTTCCCGCTCTGATTGAAACCCTGAAAAATATATGTACATTTTGTTTGAAAGGAATCAAGTAAATATGTAACTGCACCTAGTGTTAGTGTTATAATAGGCAAATGCACTACCTAAGGTATGAGCAAAGATATATATACTTCATATTGGAAAACATTACCATGCAAACATTGTCACACCGAGCCATCAAATTACAAAGCAAAATACTTAATAAATGAATACGTGTATAACAGGTAGTAATTTTGTACATTAACATCGTGATAGCATTTGAAACATAATAACTACACTCACACAAAGTTCTAAAGCACCATATCGGGTTTACTTGATTTTGAAGACGAACGAGGGGTTGGAAATTTATGGTCTTACAAATTTTGCGATTGGTTTTAAAGAAATAATGCTATATGATCAGATATCTGAATTCTCATAACATTTAGTACAGAATTAAGAAAATTATATCTTATTTAAATATGATACCTTAGAACTTTGGGCGAGTGTGTACACAAGATCTGCATCATGACAAAATGTCAATGTGTTTCATATTTTCAACACCAAAACGTAGCAAAAATATACACAATATTATGTAGTAGATTTATACAAGAATTTGTTCAGCCTAATATTGGATTAACTCCCTTTATGCATAAACGTAGAGTGGAAGAACACTTTTTGACTTCATTCATATCATGTGCTCTGGAACCAAATAATAGAACTGAGACTTCACCGACCTGTTTGGGGTGTAGCTTTCATCAGCTTTATAATCTGTATAGATACAAACATCCTGTATGGTAGTTTTACGTCGGAACTGTATGTTCACCAGGTGGGGTTGAGGTCCGTCAGATTGCCAGTAAGAGTCATACGAATCATCTCTCAACTGTTCAACCCCAAACCCTGAAAACAGGATTACATTACTAAATTACTGGATAATTACTTCATGCAATACAGTTATTTTGTAAGTAAATTGAATAAATACATGAAGCAGTTGAATATAAACAAAAACGTATCAATCAACAAGTTTCTAGGCAAAGTGGGCAAAGTGGGTTCATTCATTTCACCAATTTTCGAAAGTTGGGCAAATAAAATTGCCGTTAATTTCTATGGCATGTCATTGAACAATATGAGCCTTCGTGTAACAAAGCGAGACATCCGCAGTGCATTGTTGAATAAACATACCTATTATCGGGTTTTCCATCACACTTCTAAACAATATTGATTGATGAACAGCCCTAAAAATTCCACTGTGAAAAGTCAAACTCTGTCTATCGCTGTTTTTTAAGGTTAGATCTGATTCGATAAACAACTACTGCTGACCAATGAATGCTTAGCTTTAAAATGGATTTCGACATGAGTGTCAGGGTCGATGATTTATACCAGCAGGGTAAACTGATGGCATATTAGAAGTTTTGTGCAGTATTGCCAGTAATACAATGTAAAAGATAAGAACGCTGATTTTGAAAATTTATAATCAAACAAAATATAAATAAAACATCAGACAAAAAATCCAATCACTGACTGATAATTCAGACCACTAGACAGCCAACCGGTACTAGTAGCCATACCCACAAATGGGAGAAAAGGTAGAATTTTGAGCAAATGGATTTTTATACCATTTTTAATAAATTATGAAAAATACAGTATTTTCTGACTAATGTTTCAGTATGTTAAAAAAATGTGGATTTACCTGATCTTTTTATGTTTTTGAGGGGAATGTTAACTGGTAAAAGGGGACAAAAACATACCATTCTAGTAGGGGAATGGTACCCATAAACAGCTCAAAACATGACCAACAGAGTGTCCTGTTTTTATCATTAATTTAATCAGTACCTGCTTTACAAGATGATAAACTCCACACTGCTTGGTTGCCAACTTCTCTGTAAAGTCCCTCCTTTTCATCTTTAAATACATCTAATTCCTGACTTGCCGTGACTTTTGTCGCCATGTATATACTGCAATCTGACACAAATAAAGAAAATCAGAATAGTTACCTAATTACATTTTACTGGTGATGCCCATGTAGTTGCATCTGAGTGAACAATAGCACTAGCTCAGCTTATGCTGGTTTGTAAGAAAATTTAAAATCAGTTTCATGGTAGCACTATCACTATTTTCTACTGTGTTTTTAGATTGCTGTTTACAATTTATTTCCCTAAACCTATTTAAATGGTTTCCAGTCAACTCGTACCGTAGTCAACTCGTACGTCGGTCAACTCGTACCGTTTTTGGTTAACAGTTATTCATTATAGAATTAAGTGTTACTGTATTTTCCTGTATTCGGTGAACAATTTTGAACAGTATAACTATACTGGTAATGTTTGTCAGTACTTATTATGCGGCAGCTAATACCAGTTGGTCAACTCGTACCTTCGGTAAAATAAGTCATATTCAAGTCATACAAACACTTAATAATAGAGTTAATATGATTAAAAGTAAGCTTTTCCTGTATTGTGTGGCTCATTTGTGACCAGTGTAAACATATCAAACTTCCACAGTACCTTTAATCATTACTTAATAGACGGCATATAACGCCAGTTGGTCAACTCGTACCTTCGTAATTCAAGTCATTTGTTTATGCTAATTAATGTCTCTTTTCATATTAATGTATAATGTACACGTTTCTTGGATCTTCATAACGATAAAGTATACAAATAAATGCACGACCATTGCACATTGGTTGCATATGGGAACCAAATTGCAAAACGTTACGAAACGATAGGGTTGATAGCCGTAACTGAACGCAGGGCAGATATAATTCATGGATCCGAAAATGCCACATCATATTGCTTAGAGCCCATTTAGACATTACAAGCAAAAGTAAGTAAAATAACAAAATAAAGAAACTAATATGAACATGCAAACGTGTGCAACTAATTTGGACAACTGCCTAGGCTTTAATTAAAATTAAGTTTGTTTGCCTTTTACTGACCCAAGATTTGGCCGCCGACTCCAAAAAAATTATTGCAAAGATTTTATACTCGTCCGATTAAAATTCAACATTCAGATGGATAAAAGCACATTTATTTATAAATGCAAAATTCAAAGAATAGTACTTGTATCTATACCTTTTATACAGAAAACAAAATTTGAAATTCTCAAGCCGCAATCGAAAACAAATGGCGTTTATTTAAAACGGGAGGTAACCGTGTATAGGTTACGTCTTTTGCCTGGTTACACCGTTTCATTAATCAGAAGTTGAACCGTAGCTTCTTAGGCGATATTATGCCCTTTAAAATAGCTATAGGCCTATATTTGCTTTTAAGCGATCTTTTGGAAACTACATAATATTCCAAGATGAAAATGTCAATTGTTTTATCGTAATACAGTCCTTCAAAAAATACTGCTATATTTTGTACATGTTGAAAAACGGTCTGCCTTAAATGCGTAATGTAGCAAAATGTAGCAAACTGTTGCGATTAAAAGGCATATTTAGCGACTTTTAGCAAATATTATGCAATTGTATTTCATAAATGTTATAATATTACATTTTGCAGTCTAAATGTGGCTAAAATGAGTAAAATATTATTAGTATAATTAAGAGCAAAATGTAAATCGAGTGAATTTTAGCAAGTGCCTTAATTAAATGCGTATTGTTAGAACGGTGTACCTACAATGCGTAATCTAAAAAATGTGTCAAAATGTTGCAATTAAAGGATTTTGTAGTGACTTTTGGCAATTATTGTGCAATTGAATATCATATATGTTAGAATTTTACATTTTGCGGCGAAATGGGGCTAAATTGAAAAAAATACGAGCAAATGTAAATCGAGTGAAATTTAGAATGCGTAATGTAGAAAAATATTGCGATTAAAGGGCAAAATGTTGCGAATCTTTGCACATTTCAATCAAATTTAATATTATAACGTTGAAGCACTACACTTTGTCCGCTAAATGGTGCTAAACGTAGCAAAATACGTCAATTAAGGGGGCAAAATGTAGAAAATTTTAGCAAGTGCCTAAAATGCGTAACGTAGACAAATCTTGCGATTACAGGGCAAAATGTAGCAAATTTTAATACTTAACACCTATTTACATTATTGCTTTGTACCAATCACTTATAAAAAAATTCGTATAGAACATCCCACACGAGTACGTAAATGCGTGGCAGGAACGAATAGAGATTTGGTGAGTACATGTCGACTTTTTTAAGTACGAATCCCTGAGATGTTCGGCATGAAAAGATGTATATAACTTCCTTTATAATCAAGACAATGTATTTTTAAATAGTTCATAGATTATTTCGCATTTTACATGTTTTCGTTCAGAAATAATCGTTGTTATCGGTTTTATCGGTTAATTGCAGTATGGTTCGCAATTACGCCCCTTTCCGTCTACATTGGTCAGGTGAATCTGCATTGAACCGTTTCGAAGAAATGACAACATACACAACACAACTACTTTTTTTGGAACCATCATTCAGAAAATTAAAGACTTCTTATGATAAGTACGATTTACGCCGAGCATTACCAGTTTGTAACGGGCATTATTTGTCGTACCACTTGGTCGGGCCTCCTGTGCTAGAAATTCAAAGGGAAGTTACTCTGTTACATTGTGCGCTGAATATTATAGATGCTAACTACTATTGGTTGCTCACTTTCTTAGTTCGCTCCATAGAGAGAATTTCCTTTTTCTTTCTGAAAGCGAAAGTAGGGTTCAAAGTCAAACATAGAAAATGGCGTTTGGAGGGGGTTCTCGGCTGAAAGTGTCAGATGAAGTATTCGATTTTGTGTGTACTGCTTGTGCAGCAATCGGCAATACAGTAGAAGCTGTGAGGTATTGTGCTGAATGCAGTGGCTATTGTTGTAAGTCATGTACCGACGACCACAAGAAGATCCCAGTATTGATGAAACACACATTGCTGGATGCCAGTCAAGGAAAGCAAGCGGGCAGTCAACAATCAAGTTTGCCGGAGTTTCCTACAGAACGATGTAGCGTACATAGCGGCAAAGTGGTTGATATGTACTGTGAAGGTCATGATGTTGTTGGCTGCTCTGTCTGCATTGCAAAATATCACAAGTAAGCTTATTTTGTAATCATATGGATTTGAATTTTGCTACAGTAGAGTTAGACAATGTAGTCGGCTGTTCTACATGCTTCGTTAAAAATCACAAGTAATGCTTCATGCACCTGATGTAGGGCTCCAACCCACAACCCCCTAAACACGTACGGCACTCTATCGACTGAGCTAACTGGGCAGCCGTCTAACCCCACACCACTACACACACGATTTCGGCATTTGAGGCTCATCGACCGTGGGCCATCAAACACCACTGCCACCATTGAAGTAATTCAAGGGGAAATGTGTGTCCGATGTGTGGCTCGAACCCACGACTCCTAAACACTAGTACGGCGCTTTACCAACTGAGCTATCCAGACGTCCGTCAACAATACAATAGAACGATTGGATATATTATCTGTCCAGAATATTGTATTTCCATGTCTCCCTGTATCATGGGGAAAAGTGCGCTCGAACCAAGGAACCTCAAAACACTGATAAGGTTTAGTCCAAAATTTTAAACATGTACATGCTCATTAATTTTTTTTAATTTAAGGAATCTAGCAATACATACTTAAGTATATATGAGCTTGAATTTCGATTTTTAAAGTTTAAATAAACTCAATAGGCTATCTATGAACAGTGTCACAACCTAACATGTGTTTTCTATACATACAGAGCTATATGCAGGTGTTATGATAAGTCATTCCATTTCAGATCTTGTCAAGATAGTCACATCCATTCTATACCAGACATGATTGACGCCATATCTAAGTTGTCTGACTGCAAACAGACGCAGAGTCTTCTGAAAGAAATAATGGTATCCATGGAACCTGTAAGTAAATCTACAAATACCCAACGTCAACTTCAGACTTTGAAGAAAGCCAAGAAAGAAGCTTTAGGTCAAGTCAGTACATTCCAAAAAGCATTAGAAGCCATCTTGAGTAAAATTGCCGAGTCATCACGCAAAGAAATAGAAGTTGTATACAAACAACTAGAAACATAAGTTCTACACGTTAAGCAAAGTGTTGATAGCATCTGTACAGATTTGCAGACGACCGACGACAAGTTAAATCAATCAGAAGGAAACAGGGCCCAACGTTTTGTTTGCACGAAAATTGCCAAAGAAAAAAAAGAAGCAGACGGTGAGAAGATGAAGCAAGAATTACAACATAATAAAGACGTAGAGATATCCTTCATTCCAGACCAATCATCGATGGAATATATCCAAGCTTTACAAGGTATTGGTCAAGTACAGAAACACGATCCCTACAAAATCAAAGGAAGTACAGATATTACCATACAACTTTCTCATGATTCTGAGACATGCTATTACCGTGGATGTTGTGTGACACATGATAACCAACTACTTGTCGCAGATTATAACAATAATAAACTAAAAAGTATTGATATACAAACGTTGTCAGTTGTTGACTATTGTACTTTAAATTCTAAACCTAATGGTGTATGTTGTATCAGTAAACATGAAGTTGCTGTTGCATGTTGTAGAGACATCAATATCCAGTTTGTTTCCATTCATAACAAGACGAAACCTACAAGACAGATTAACATGTCTCATCTTTGTTATGGTATTGCTTTCAAGGATGGTCAGCTTATTATACACAATTTGTTTTAAATTATTTAATGTAGAGTACGCATGATGTTAAACAGAAAATGCGTCTTTTGCAAGTAACAGCATTCATATCTATAGAATATTTAAAGTTGTGACTTCATGAAAAACAAGAAAAGAATAAAGCTATGATGCATTGAGTAGTAAGTCATACAATGGAGGAGACATATTGTTTTTACTTGGGTTGTCTGTCTGTCCGTCTGTCTGTCACACATCGTGTCCATTCCATAACTTTTGGTCCGCTTGAAGAATTTTGAAATAACTTGCAACAAATTGTCAACGTATTGAGACGAAGTGCAGAACGCACATTACTAGCGGCTCAGTTGAGGGCCGTGTCTCAGAGTTCACAGGTCAAATGACTATATTTTCTGTCGCTCAATATCTATTGAACTCCACGAAGCATTTTTGGACGGTATCGCTCAGTATATAGTAGTGTGGCAATTTGAGAGACATACAACAATAATTATTGGTTCCCGTTTTCAAAACACAAAAAGTCTGAAAGCCGGTAACGTGTCAAAAACGTCCACATCCTAATTACTACGCAAGCAAAATAGTTCCAAAGTTCACCGAACGAAATAATATCATAAACGTTTCAATAAAATGAAATGTGGAAAAGGTGACCTGCTAAAGTGGTTTGTGAACTAATTAGCTGTTTCTGAGGAGTTCATATGGGGTTTAAAGCAATGTATTAATACACACGAGTTTGTTTACAGTTTTGGATTTATCGTAGATATGCTCTCGTTGTGCACGACTACGACAATTATCGGTGTCATCTTTCTACGTACATCTCAATCTGTGCTTGGCCAATTAATTGGAAAATACCCCACTACAACAAGAAAACTCATAACCTATGGCAAGCTAGTGATATCATAACTTTATGCCTGGGCATACTGATTTTACTCTAAGTTCGTGCTGATATAATTCAATATGTCATTTTATAATTAAATATTCACAAACGTTACATAAAGGCTCTGATATCTTATTATTTTATTTATTTACAATCGTGACAAACATTTCACTTGTTTTACAATTTTAAGGTTTTACCATTATTACTGACCCTTTTTCTTTATCTCGGTTTGAAAATCTAGCATTTCTAGAACAAGTCGGATTGAAGATCTCTTGGAAAAAACGTTTACTATTTTTCAATAAATTATTCTTTTTCGCATTTCTGTCTATGTTTTAGTTTTATTTCATATTCCATGCAAACCATCTTACCTATTTACACATACTTTGATATTATAAAACTGTTTAGTTACAAAACGGAAACTTGTATGCAAGGAGTTGCCAATTTCGCTACAGAGACGACTGGTACCGTCCCACAGCACTTTTGTGCTTTGATTAATGATTTTGGCACAAATGTTCATGATATTGTCAAGGTCACACTAACAGGTAAAATGTTATACGGCTATATTTCATTTGACTACATTTCTTAAAGGATTTTTGAATAAATTGATGGAGACATATTGTTTTTAAGCCATGTCGAATATATTTACAACGGCTTAGTCTGGATAGTGGGGCACGAGAAAAGTTAAACCTTCGTTAATGTGAGTGCGTGCGTGCGTGCGTACGGATTATCTTTGTCCGGATCATTTCTCTGTCACTTTTTGGAGGATTTTCAAATGATTTGGCACAGATGTTCACCATGATGAGACGGAGTGTCGCGTGCAAGATCCATGTCTGTAACTCAAAGGTCAAGGTCAGCCTTGGACGTCAAATGTCTAAAATAATGAGTCAAAAATATATTGTCCGGAATATTATACTACCATTTATGGAGATATTTTCAAATTACTTGGCACAAATAGTCACCATGATGAGACGGCATGTTGCGCACAAGAACTATATCTGTAGCTCAAAGGTCATGGTCATACTTGGAGGTCAAATGTCAAAAATGGGTCTAAACATCTTGTCCAGACCACTACACAGTCCTTTATTTTCAAATAACTTGGCACAAATGTTCACCATGATGAGATAGAGTATTGCCTACAGGACCCATGTCCGTAACTCAAACGTCAATGTCATACTTGGAAGTCAAACATAAAACATCTTTTCCGGAATATTACACTGTCATTTGTTTGGGGATTTTTAAATACTTTGGCACAAATGTTCACAATGGTGACCTCATGTTTTCAAGTTTGATTAAAAAGACAAATATTTTAGCTCGGACAATTTGCCAGTCTCTCTGTGTGTGAATGAGATCTAAAGGACATGTACAGCATTTAAATAAACTTTTCAAAGCTGTGGGAAAATGTTTAATGTGTGCTAGATAGTGTGCATAAGTAACATCATACATACATTGTAGGCGTGTTTATATCAACACTGTAATACTATAATCTGAAAAAGAGCCGACTGTTAGACAAAGATTTATACACTTAAATTTGATAAAGTTGTTAAAATATCGTTCACAGGAAACAAGTATACTTATGTTTACTTGACTATTCAATATAACAATACGTGTATACAATTTGTCGATTGGCTCTCAAAAGGTCTGAAATTGTTGATTTATGACTTATTGACTCATGAACATATCCAGGTATACAGTACAGAGCAAAATAAGTATACATGTGTAAGGAACGTGAACCAAATATTCATTTATTATAGTTGGCCTAGTGGCTCAGTGGTTAACACTGCTGACTACGATTCCGAAGGTCTTGGGTTCATTCCCTTGTTCAGTTGGGTAAAAACAGAATTGATGCCAGCATAGTACTGGTTAGATGCCTGGAAAGTACTGGTTAAATGCCAGGAAAGTACTGGTTAAATGCCAGGAAAGTACTGGCTAAATGCCAGGAAAGTACTGGTTAGATGCCAGGAAAGTACTGGTTAGATGCCAGGAAAGTACTGGTTAGATGCCAGGAAAGTACTGGTTAGATGCTAGGAAAGTACTGGTTAGATGCCAGGAAAGTACTGGTTAGATGCCAGGAAAGTACTGGTTAGATGCCAGGAAAGTACTGGTTAAATGTCATTTCTGTCCGCCGCGGTGTCCGACATCAAGCCAAAAGTATGTACGCCGCGGTGCAAAATGGAAGAAAGCACAGTCCACTTACCAAAATGATGAAAGAAAACGCTACTTGATGCATAATATAATTTTAATAATTATTATTTTTCTTGACGTTACTGACGCTTTTTATTCTTCTTCATTATATGTGTATATATATTCAAATGAAAAACAATGTGTATTATTTATATGTTTAATGATCTATTGTAAGTACATTTTCACTGTTTTGCTCGTTATTCAACTTTAATTTTAATATCATCTCAATAATATGACTCGTATTAAGGGTCCTATGATTAAGGCTTCACTGTACAATGTGAACTCCGTTTGTGAACTTTATGACTGAGTGAAATGTTTCATAGCTTGATAATCTTTATTTACTTTGTGAAAAATCATATTTAATTGTTATGATCGAAGAATGAATTTGTTAAACATTAGCCGACTCTGGGTATGGAACATCGCTTGCAAAGTTGTCATCGTTATAGACTGGTTCTGACAGTGAGGCGTTCCGGTTACATACATACTCTAGGTATGGAACATCGCTTGCAAAGTCGTCGTCGTTATAGACTGGTTCTGACAGTGAGGCGTTCCGGTTACATACATACTCTGTGTATGGAACATCGCTTGCAAAGTCGTCATCGTTATAGACTGGTTCTGACAGTGAGGCGTTCTGGTTACATACATACTCTGGGTATGGAACATCGCTTGCAAAGTCGTCGTCGTTATAGACTGGTTCTGACAGTGAGGCGTTCTGGTTACATACATACTCTGGGTATGGAACATCAAAGTATATGTCATTTTAGTCTGGTTCTGAAAGTGAGAGGTTCTGGTTACACATAAACTCTGGGTATGGAACATCAACGTAGATGTCGTTATAGACTGGTTCTAACAGTGAGACGGTCTGGTTACATTTATATGTCGTTATAGACTGGTTCTAACAGTGAGACAGTCTGGTTACATTCAGACGTCGTCATAGACTGGTTCTGACAGTGAGACGGTCTGGTTACATTCAGACGTCGTCACAGACTGGTTCTAACAGTGAGACAGTCTGGTTACATTCAGACGTCGTCATAGACTGGTTCTGACAGTGAGACGGTCTGTTACATTCATATGTCGTTATAGACTGGTTCTAACAGTGAGACGGTCTGGTTACATTCAGATGTCGTTACAGACTGGTTCTAACAGTGAGACTGTCTGGTTACATTCAGACGTCGTCATAGACTGGTTCTAACAGTGAGACGATCTGGTTACATTCATATGTCGTTATAGACTGGTTCTAATAGTGAGACGTCCTGGTTACATTTAGATGTCGTCATAGACTGGTTCTAACAGTGAGACGTCTTGGTTACATTTAGATGTCGTTATAGACTAGTTCTAACAGTGAGACGTCCTGGTTACATTTAGATGTCGTTATAGACTGGTTCTAACAGTGAGACGTTCTGGTTACATTCAGATGTCGTTATAGACTGGTTCTTACAGTGAGACGTCCTGGTAACATTTAGATGTCGTTATAGACTGGTTCTTACATTGAGACGTCCTGGTTACATTTAGATGTCGCTATAGACTGGTTCTTACAGTGAGACGTCCTGGTTACATTCATATGTCGTTATAGACTGGTTCTAATAGTGAGACGTCCTGGTTACATTCAGATGTCGTTATAGACTGGTTCTTACAGTGAGACGTCCTGGTTACATTCAGATGTCGTTATAGACTGGTTCTTACCTTGAGACGTCCTGGTTACATTTAGATGTCGTTATAGACTGGTTCTTACAGTGAGACGTCCTGGTTACATTCATATGTCGTTATTGACTGGTTCTAATAGTGAGACGTCCTGGTTACATTTATATGTCGTTATAGACTCAGTCTGGTTCTAACAGTGAGACGTCTTGGTTACATTTAGATGTCGTTATAGACTGGTTCTAACAGTGAGACGTCCTTGTTACATTCATATGTCGTTATAGACTCGTTCTAACAGTGAGACGTTCTGGTTACATTTAGATGTCGTTATAGACTGGTTCTGACAGTGAGACGTTCTGGTTACATTCATATGTCGTTATAGACTGGTTCTAACAGTGAGACGTTCTGGTTACATTCATATGTCGTTATAGACTGGTTCTAACAGTGAGACGTCGTGGTAACATTCATTTGCGTTATAGACTGGTTCTAATAGTGAGACGTCCTGGTTAAATTCAGACGTCGTTATAGACTGGTTCTAACAGTGAGACGTTCTGGTAACATTCATTTGCGTTTTAGACTAGTTTAATAGTGAGACGTCCTGGTTAAATTCAGACGTCGTTATAGACTGGTTCTAACAGTGAGACGTTCTGGTTACATTCATATGTCGTTATAGACTGGTTCTAACAGTGAGACAGTCTGGTTACATTTGAAATCGTTATAGACTGGTTCTGACAATGAGACGTTCTGGTTACAGTCGGAAAAGAAATATTACATGAAATCGCTGTATTACTGACAGCCAAAACGTGTACATTTGTTAATTTAGCTTGTTATTGTTTTCCTTAAATACAGATCGATGAATACATTGTGATCTTATTCATTGTTAAAGCATATTTAGTTTTGTGTTGATGTTTTAACTACATGTTTATAGATGTGTAACAACCTTCGATAAATAACCTGTCGACTGATTCATTTGCAAAGCAGTGCCAATGGTGAGCTATTAGGATCGTTGGGTGTCTGTCTTCCACGGTAACGCGTTGTCTGTCAACATTTTCTTAAAACTGCATCAGTCTCCTAAATAACCGATTTGTCGTTGTGGTGGTGATCCTCTTTCAATGTTATATAAATGGTTTCGTTCTGCTGCATAATTATGTCACAGGAGCTACAATATATATGTTTAAAGTGTAAGGTTTAGTTTGGTGTGTAGCATTGTCAAGTGGCCTACAAGATTGTATAAATTGTCCAGTTCTGTTAAAAACAGGACTTCTTCCTTATATGTATGTAGTTGAATTTATATATGACATCTCCTAAAACTTTATTTTGACTGAACTTGTTTATACATATATAAACGAACCAATTCCATATTTTTCCGAAAATGTACAAAATCTGTCCTAAATGCTCTTATTAATGCATTTAAAACATTAAATGTGTAATTTATTGTGGTCATATTTTTTTCCAGATGTAATGTTTGTGAATTACGTTATATATAGCATTCACTCTTCATAACGGAATACTACTCGTACATGTGGTTTGTATTTGGAACATACGTTATTGTTTAAAATGTATGTGTTTCAATGAGTATTCTTACTGTTGTATGACTTAATTATACATCATCTCCTCTTACCATCTAAACTTTAGTGTACAAGCTTGGCAAGTTTTTGCAATAATTATTGTAAGGGAGAAATGGTAATGATCATGAAATATGTACCTAGTAAATTACGTTACATTATTATGCCCCCCTACGAACAAGAGAGGGCATATTGGTTTGCACATGGTGTTGGTAGGTATGTCCGTCGGTCAGTAACCACTTCGTTTCCGGTCAATAACTCAAGAACTCCTTGACCTATCATCCTCAAACTTGGTCCACACATTCATCTGGGGTAGCAGAGGAACCCTTTTGTTTTTGGGGCCACGGTGTCAAAGGTCAAGGTCACAGGGGGGCATAATGTTTTACTAATATCTCTTGTTTTGTATTTTATTCTTACTGTAAATTACGATTTTTTAAAGATAGATAAATAACTATTGTATCCTACTTAATTGTCAAAATTAATTGATAGAAACATTACTAATAGAGACTGTATTTTTATAGCATACGTTCATTAACACATCTATTATTTTCTATAAAATATTAAACCAGAATTATTCATAATTATCAAAAGTTAGAAAACTATCGTATTGCTATTATCTTTCACACGCCAACATCACAATAATGTGACATTCTTTGTAATGGACCCACTAATTGCTATATTTGCCAATGATATATGTACGGACTCAAACCCAAAACAATTTTATATACGAGGAATTAGGAAGGACACCTCTGATTAATAAGAGACTGGTAAATGTTTTAAAATATTGGTTTAAAATACTCAAATGTGATGATTGTAAATATGTAAAACTTGTTTACAAAATGATGTTGAATGATTTAGAAATATATCCTGATAAGAAATCTTAGGCAAACTCTGTTATAAAGTCAAGTTTGAGAAACACGAAAAATCGGTCACTGGCGCTACCGGGAATCGAACCCAGGTCTACGGATTGCCGGTCCGTTATGCTAACCACTACACCACAGCGACCTGACGTCATTTTCGTGTAAATTTATCATATATAAATTTATGATTAAGGTAAACTACACTTTGGACGAATGCTAGAATCATTAGGCCTTAACAACGCGTGGCAGTTTCAAGGCGTTGGGAATGTGAATGTATTTTTAGAAATATTTAAAAATAGTCTCAGATATGTATTTATTCAAGACTGGAA
Organism: Mactromeris polynyma; assembly: GCA_032209605.1. Taxonomy (NCBI): domain Eukaryota; kingdom Metazoa; phylum Mollusca; class Bivalvia; order Venerida; family Mactridae; genus Mactromeris; species Mactromeris polynyma. The sequence continues at coordinate 23,232,197 of JASFXZ010000006.1, read as the reverse complement.
TAGTCAGCTAAAAATTCGCCTGGAGCAAAAACATTTAACTTACTGGCGGACTTTCGATCTCGGCCTTATTTGGACATTATTTCAATTTCTAAATTTAGATCATATCTTACGCGCTTACGAGTTTCGTCGCATAGACTAGAAGTTGAGTCGGAAAGATGGCAAACACCAGTTAAAGTACCATTTCATGACCGTAAATGTACACTTGGAAGGCGATTTTCACTTTGTTTTAGAATGTTCCGTGTATCATACCCTAAGAAAACAGTACATTACTCACTCGCTATGCTTGGCCATGATATTGTATACACATTTAAATATTTCTAAAACGGAAACATACCTGTCTACAGTAGAACTTTGAAACCTCGAACTGCCATGGAATCTAGCAATTAGTTCGAGCAATCTATTGTTCGAGGTATCTGTGGTAAACATGTGTATTCACAAACTGACTGTCACAGGTACAGTCGATTAAGCATGCTGAAATCATGATAGGCGTGTGTTGTTTTCGTTGTCATATTGAATGCACTTCGATCAAAAGTCATATCATAATCCATAATAATAATAATAAATAAAAAAGAAATGAAAAGAAACATAAACAAATTTAATTAAATAATTCGTTTAATCTTATGACATTACGAAATTACAACGCCAAAGTAACTACTATTTTTAGAAGAACAGTAATAACAAGTTTGTCGTTCATGGAAGTCATACAAGAACAAACATCAATTAATGACTAAAATAATACATTATGCATTATGAAAATGATGAAGATAATACATTTACGGTCGAATTCATACCAGTCATAACATCGGATTTGACAATGAAGTTTGCCATATTGTTTAAATTTCCCTTCTATTGTTCATTAGTATTTAATGATCTACTTAACGATTGTCTGTCAATCTCACTTAACAAACAAAAGAATATCAACTGATCAATCAAAGTTGATACATGTATGTACTGTATTGTTCGAACTATTTATGGGGAAAAATTAATGAAATGGTAGCTAGGGACCGCTAAACATTTGACATTGTTGAATCATTTAAATATTTAGGAATACAACTTTTTAAAAATGGATGTTGGAACCGCACTCAAAAACGAATTCCCACCGGCTGAAGTCTGGGGTCATCATACGAGCCCAAATATTGAAGCAATTTTCTCCAAATTTTGTAGAAGGATATTATGTGTTAAACGATCAACAAATTTAAACGCTCTGTATGGAGAGTTAGGTCGTATACCCTTGTATGTACACAGAAAATTAATATTGATTAAATATTGGATAAAAATATTAACCTTTCTGAAAGTCTTCTCCACACCTACCATTTATAATATATAAGCTGTATGTATTCAAGCATTCCATCAACTCTCTACCTCTTCTATTGACAACTTTATCACATGAAAATCTATTGATAATATTATCAGTACTAAAAATATCAGAGCATTCAAATAATTCAGGCATGACTGAAACATTTTCATTAAACTCTTGCACTTCTGCTGTTTTGCTTTAAAATCACCACATGCTCAATCCCTGCTCATACTGCTTCATACGATGGTCCAGTTCATCACAACCACGTTCCACCTTACCAACTACCTGCTTTATAGTACCAATGTCTTGCTGTAGAAACTTGATTTCCCCCTGTAGCGATGCTACCTCCTCTCTCACTCCATTTATGTCCCGAGACATGCGGTCAGATGAGTCTGAAATTACTAACAGCACTAGCTCTATATTCGGTGATGGACCAGGGTTCAATTCCACATCAGAAGCCAAATAGTAGCATTCTATGGGAATAAGTCATGTACAGGACACTGTCAAATGGTGTAGTTGCTGATAAATTGTCGATGATCCCTAGTAGGATGCATCAAAGGATATGGATCAACAAATGTAGTGGCATAGTGTTCTGTCAGCTCATGGTTGCTGAACAGTACCATCCAACATGCAGAGAGCCACAAAGGGTGTATATACAGCTAGCAAATGTTCGCAAGTGAATGTCTGAAACATTGGTGAAAGGATTATATAGCCTTTTGACATTTCGTAAGCAAAGCCGTGCCTGGAATGTTCCAATGCGACTGTGATACGTAGTCAAGTCAATACCTATTGTACAGTTGTAATAAGTACTGATGAATGTTCACAAGGCAATAATTAGGCTAGCATAAAGTTAATCTTCATTAAGGCAATGTATAGTTTATAGTGTCAACACCTCACCATACATCAATATAATGTGTTGGAAAACCATTTAACCCCTTTTCAAGTTATCGAACATTCCACTGTGATCAATACATGTCACGGTGTTTGAGCAAACACAATAGTCAATATCCAATACCTATCACTATTTGACAAAAATGTTGAAATTTATCTTGTCAAATACACAATTTCGTCTTCTTCAATTCAGAGTTCATACATTGATTACTTAACACTTTGTTAATACACTATCCAAATTCCATCAATTTCCATTCCACATTGAGATAGTTAAACAAGTTAAACTGTCCAAGTAGAATTTATATTTATGTTCTACATGTTGTTAGACTATTTATGCTTTTGGCAATCCAATAAGATGTATAACGATGTATATTTCAATACAAGTACATCTAATTTACTTCAAACATTTGAATATTGTTTAAAGAAATTTTGACTTAATTGAGGTTACTAATGTTTCGAAGGTACTTAAACGAATATATTGGTGACTTTCTTAATTTAACTTCAGATTTTGTATTAATGGGTAGGGTAATTTTTTAATAAGGAAATATTAATGTTTCCTTGTAATTGGACATAGTTCTTCATAAATACACATTGAATGGAGTCTAGATTTAAATATTCTGCTGTCAAGAAGTTTTCTGGTACATAATATTCCACAGATGTACATCTGGTCATTTTCATATTGGCACATAAAAGACATTTTTGTAAAAATGAAATGGTGTTAAAACAGACGAATTTCAAGTATTTCTGCAACTTAGATTTTGTTAGACTTTTGATATGTTGTTCTACATGTATATAAATTTCACTTTTATAAACAGTGAACATCATTTATGTTGCAATTATTTGAAGGTTTAGCCATTTTTACGTAGACTGACTGGACTATTGTGTATACAAGGTTATGATGTATGCAGCTGGTTTATAAAGATGAAGCGTGGTTGATACCATACACTTAACAAAACTTATCAGTGTGCACTTTTTTAATGTCGAATAACTTCTTTATTGATTAATATTTCTACACGAAATTATGTATATTGGCTAATGGCTATACAGTATGTAGATCATGATTCTCAGGTTGAATGTATCGAAGCGATAAGTCAGGGTGTTCACACGTGCTATTAGACCCTTTCCTAGCAATCAGATTATCTTTTAGAGGGAGCTGCATTTTTGATTTTTAACGCATCGTCACAATTATTGAGTTTATTTGTTCAATACGTGGATTTATTACATGAAATAAATAAAAAGTATTATGCCAGGTATCTACCCTATATGTATTGAAATTTGCAGCTAGATCAGACTAATATTGACCGAGATACCTTATGCCTCCAACAACATACCCATTAGCATGTTCCGATGAAAGAGAGCTGCCGGTCCTATTTTTCGTGTTGTGTTCGACGCAGCATGGTACCGAACCCTCGGTACACAAAATGGACACTACTTATTGAAATATTAAGGTGTATGTCCCATACTGAATTGAGATATTGTTTTAGCCCTGAATGTCAGTCTGTCGTAAATCATCTCTTTTGCTGCAAAACAACACTTCTATGTGGAGACTAAATTTTCACAAGTGTTGCTGAAATAAAAAAAAACACTATTGTAAAACATATTTAAATATTTATACCAGTTTATATCTCGGAGCAACTTATAAACATATCACTGTGTTCATTTAATTTTCATACCCATTATCATGGATTCCATTTGACATTGGAGTTGACCCTTTGACCTTGGCATTTCGAAGAAGCCAAATTTTGTCCATCAGGATCCTGACTGAAGTGTCAATTTTCTTTACATTATAGTTAATTTTGCTACAAAATTATAAAATCCTGGAAAAAAATTATCAATGAACCTTGAGATTCAGCACCTAGTGGAACCCCTGATTATAATCATGAGATGGCTTGCGAACTTGTTATTCAAATGAAAGTATAATTTTCCCAGTGAAGTGTTGAAAGCGTAGTTTAATGGCATTAACACAATTCTTGTCTATCAGTATTCAAAGTAATATCTGCACTTGTGGTGGATACACTTAGTGACATTAACAGATAACACTTTTTGTGGAGCATGTGTAAACATCGGGTACTATGTTCACAAAGGATCAACTGATCTGGATCAACTTGATGCATGAAAATATTTACCAATTTCATGAAGCAATTGAACACTTTTTCCAGTACTTCTCATGAACATACATAAACTACCTAAACATATTCTAGTTCACATCATGAAAACATTCTTAACTTCACTACAATGTTGAGAAATTGATTTATTATACGTATGACTGAAACTGATCTAGATTAAATTGGGATCAATTTTCTAAAATCGGTCATAACTTATTAATTTCCATCTTTTTCTTAATAAGCATGTCATATGAATTTAATATCTCAAACGTTTTGCAGGATGTTTGTATATGTCACAGCATGAAAAAGAGTTTAGCTTTGAATAACATTTTTACAAGGTTTGAAAGATCCTATATTTGGTCTTGATCTTGACACTGAACACTTATTCTGTGTGAACACGGAGCCAGGTGTCGCTGAACTTGAACAGGAAACATTTTTTTGTATTTGCAGTTCTTTGTCCTGAAAAGCTTGACTATAGTTATCCACAAATTCTAGGTAATCATTTGTTGTCTCATGAAATACTGTGATCTGTTCCTGCAGTTTGAAAGGGATAATTGGGATAAATTTAATACTCATTTGCAGATAAACCCCGAATGATACATAAACCTGGCTTATTCTGATCCACAGGAGATTGACACGAGTGCTCTCCCTTCTTCCCGTCTATAGTTCTCTCCCGTTATCCTTTTTTATAGTGTATGTATATATAGAACTACAAATCCACATATATTTGTTTGATGAAGTAGTTTTAATACTTTAACCCTATTTATAAAATAATTCGTATAGAACATCCCCCACGAGTACGTAGATGCGTGGCAGGAACGACTACTCTGAATGGGGATTTGGTGCGTACAGGTCGACGTTTTAAGTACGAATTCATGAGATGTTCGGCATGAAAAGATGTATATATAACTTCCATTATAATCAAGAAAATGTATTTTTCAGTATTTCATAGATTATTTCGCAGTTTTGCATGTTTTCGTTCAGAAATAATCGTTTTTATCGGTTTATTGCAGTATGGTTCGCAATTACGCCCCTATCCGTCTGCTACACCTTGGTAACATGAATCTGCATTTAACCGTGTCGAAGAAATGAGAACATACACAAAACAACTACGTTTTTTGGAACCATCATTCAGAAAATTAAAGACATCTTATGATAAGTACGATTTACGCCGAGCATTACCAGTTTGTAACGGGCATTATTTGTCGTACCACTTGGTCGGGACTCCTGGGCTAGAAATTCAAAGGGAAGTTACTCTGTTATACTGTGCGCTGAATATTATAGATGCTAACTACTATTGGTTGCTCACTTTCTTAGTTCACTACATAGAGATAATTTCCTTTTTCTTCCTGAGAGCGAAAGTAGGGTTAAAAGGCAAACATAGAAAATGGCGCTTGGAGGGAGTTTTCGTTTGAAAATGTCAGATGAAGTATTCGATTTTGTGTGTACTGCTTGTGCAGAAAACGGCAATACAGTAGAAGCTGTGAAGTTTTGTGCTGAATGCAGTGGATATTGTTGTAAGTCATGTACCGACGACCACAAGAAGATCCCAGTATTGATGAAACACACATTGCTGGATGCCAGTCAAGGAAAGCAAGCGGGCAGTCTACAATCAAGTTTGCCGGAGTTTCCTACAGAACGATGTAGCGTACATATAGGCAAAGTGGTTGATATGTACTGTGAAGGTCATGATGTTGTTGGCTGCCCTGCCTGCATTGCAAAAGATCACAAGTAAGCTTAATCTGTATTCATATGTATTTGAATTTTGCTACAGTAGAGTTAGACAATGTTGTTGGCTGTTCTACATGCTTCGTTAAAAATCACAAGTAATGCTTAATGCACCTGATATAGGGCTAGAGCCCACAACCCCCTAAACACGTACGGTACTCTATCGACTGAGCTTATTGGGTAGCCATCTAACCCCACACCACTACACACACGATTTCGGCATTTGAGGCTCAACGACCGTGGGCCATCAAACACCACTGCCACCAATGAAGGAATTCAAGGGGAAATGTGTGTCCGATGTGTGGCTCGAACCCACGACTCCTTAACACTAGTACGGTGCTTTACCAACTGAGCTATCCAGACGTCCGTCAACATTACAATAGAACGATTGGATCTATTATCTGTCCAGAATATTGTATTTCCATGGCTCCCTGTATCATGGGAAAATGTGCACTCGAACCCAGGAACGTCAAAAACTGATAAGGTTTAGTCAAACATTTTAGACATGTACATGCTCATTTTTTTTTTAATTTAATGAATCGAGCAATAAAAACTTAAGTATATCAGTGCTTAATTTTCGATTCTTAAAATTTATATAAACTCAATAGGCTATTTATGAACATTGTCACAGCCTCACATGTATGTGTTTTCTATACATACAGAGCTATATGCAGAATGCTATTATAAGTCATTCAATTTCAGATCTTGTCAAGATAGTCACATCCATAATATACCAGACATGATTGACGCCATATTTAAATTGTCTGACTGCAAACAGACGCACATTCTTCTGAAAGAAATAATGGTATCCATGGAAACTGTAAGTAAATCTACAAATACCCAACTTCAACTTCAGACTTTGAAGAAAGCCAAGAAAGAAGCTTTAGGTCAAGTCAGTACATTCCAAAAAGCATTAGAAGCCATCTTGAGTAAAATTGCCGAGTCATCACGCAAAGAAATAGAAGTTCTATACAAACAACTAGAAACAGAAATTCTGCACGTTAAGCAAAGTGTTGATAGCATCTGTAAAGATTTGCAGACGACAGACGACAAGTTAAATCAATCAGAAAGAAACAGAGCCCAGCGTTTTGTTTGTACGAAAATTGCCAAAGAAAAAATAAAAGAAGCAGACGGTGAGAAGATGAAGCAAGAATTACAACATAATAAAGACGTAGAGATATCCTTCATTCCAGACCAATCATTGATGGAATATATCCAAGCTTTACAAGGTATTGGTCAAGTACAGAAACACGCTCCCTACAAAATCAAAGGAAGTACAGATATTACCATACAACTTTTTCATGATTCTGAGACATGCTTTTGCCGTGGATGTTGTGTGACACGTGATAACCAACTACTTGTCACAGATTTTAGCAATAATAAACTAAAACGTATTGATATACAAAAGATGTCAGTTGTTGACTATTGTACTTTAGATTCTAAACCTAATGGTGTATGTTGTATCAGTAAACATGAAGTTGCTGTTGCGTGTGGTAGAGACAACAAGATCCAGTTTGTTTCCATTCATAACAAGATGAAACCTACAAGACAAATTAAAATGTCTCATCTTTGTTATGGTATTGCTTTCAATGATGGTCAGCTTTATGTGACAGATTCGGCTGCTTCACTCTATATTTATAATATGACTGGTACCCGGCTGAAGACAATTACACGAGACAATGCTGGGAATCAGCTGTTCTACCCTAGTACACATGTTACATTCAATGAAAGTGGAGACAGAATGTTTGTTGGAGGTGGGACCTATGGACTTGTATGTTTTGATGGGATGGGAAATTATTTAAACACTATTACAGACACTGACCTGAAGTATGTAGTTGGTGTATGTGTTGATGGTAGAGGAAACATGTTTGCAGTTGGGAGCAGTTCACATACTGTGGTACAATTCAGTGAGAATGGGAAGAAACTTGGTGTGGTTGTGAAGCAAGGAGATGGATTACAAGATCCACTATCAGTGTGTTTTTATCAAGGACTGAATAGAATGTGTGTTACCCAGGATCGCACTGATGTAATGAAAATGTATGAACTAGAGTAAAAACAAACATATTGTGAGGTAACAGAGTTGTCTATTCTGTGTACATGTATTATTGATAGAGTATAAAGTAAAACTTACATAACACTTAACAGGAATAATGCTCTGTTATAACAACTACACAACAACTGTACATGTATACATTCGGTCTGTTATATGTTTTAGTGGTAATCAAACACTAGATTGTTGTAAACACAAATTAGATAATTACAAAATAACTAAATATTTGTTTTAAATTATTTAATGTAGAGTACACATGATGTTAAACAGAAAATGCATCTTTTGCAAGCATTACAGCATTTATATCTATAGAATATTTAAAGTTGTGTCTTCATGAAAAACCAGAAAAGAATAAAGCTATGATACCTTGAGTAGTAAGTCATACAATGGGGGAGACATATTTTTTTTACTTGGGTTGTCTGTCTGTCCGTCTGTCTGTCTATCACAAATCGTGTCCACTTCATAACTTTTGGTCCGCGTGATGGATTTTGAAAAAACTTGCAACACATTTTGACCATATTGAGCCGAAGTGCAGAACGCACATTTCTAGCGGCTCAGTTGAGGGATGTGTCTCAGAGTTCACAGGTCAAATGACTATATTTTATGTCGCGCAATACCCCATGAAGGATTTATAAATAGTTTGGCACAAATGTTCATGATATTGTCAAGGTCACACTTACAGGTCAAATGTTATATGACTATATTTCATATTCTTTATTATTTATATAATTAATAAAGAGTTTAAACAGAGTGAATATTATTTGTACCAGGAAAGTACTGATTAGATACCAGGAAAGTACGGGTTAGATGCCATGAAAGTACTGGTTAAATGCCAGGAAAGTACTTGTTAGATGCCATGAGTACTGATAAGATACCATGAAAGAACTGGTTAGATGCCATGAAAGTACTGGTTAGATGCCATGAAAGTACAGGTTAGCTGCCAGGAAAGTACTGATTAAATGCCAGGAAAGTACTGGTTAGATGGCAGGAAAGTACTGATTAGATGCCAGGAAAGTACATATTAGATGCAAGGAAAGTACTGGTTAAAGTGTGAAAATATATCGCTGGTTCCAGCAGTGAGACGTTCAGATGTCGTTATATACTGATTCTAACAGTGAGACTTTCTGGTTACATTCATATATCGTTATAGACTGGTTCTAACAGTGATACTTTCTGGTTACATTCAGATATCGTTATAGACTGGTTCTAACAGTGATACTTTCTGGTTACATTCAGTTGTCGTTATAGACTTGTTCTAAAACTGAGACGTTCTGGTTACATTCTGATGTCGTTATATACTGGTTCTAACAGTGAGACGTTCTGGTTACATTCTGATGTCGTTATAGACTGGTTCTAACAGTGATACTTTCTGGTTACATTCAGATGTCATTAATGACTAGTTCTAACAGTAAGACGTTCTAGTTACATTCAGATGTCGTTATAGACTAGTTCTAACAGTGAGACGTTCTGGTTACATTCAGACGTCGTTATAGACTGGTTCTGGCAGTGAGACGTTCTGGTTACATTTATATGTCGTTATAGACTGGTTCTAACAGTGATACTTTCTGGTTACATTCAGACGTCGTTATAGACTGGTTCTGACAGTGAGACGTTCTGGTTACATTCAGACGTCGTTTTAGACTGGTTCTGACAGTGAGACTTTCTGGTTACATTCAGATGTCGTTATATACTGGTTCGAACAGTGAGACTTTCTGGTTAAATTCAGATGTCGTTATAGACTTGTTCTAAAAGTGAGAACTTCTGGTTACATTCTGATGTCGTTATATACTGGTTCTAACAGTGAGACGTTCTGGTTACATTCAGACGTCGTTATAGACTGGTTGTAACAGTGAGACGTCCTGGTTACATTCAGACGTCGTTATATACTGGTTCTGACAGTGACACGTTCTGGTTACATTCAGATGTCGTTATAGTCTGGTTCTGACAGTGAGACGTTCTGGTTACATTCAGACGTCGTTATAGACTGGTTCTGGCAGTGAGACGTTCTGGTTACATTCAGACGTCGTTATAGACTGGTTCTAACAGTGAGACGTTCTGGTTACATTCAGACGTCGTTATAGACTGGTTCTAACAGTGAGACGTTCTGGTTACATTCAGACGTCGTTATAGACTGGTTCTGACAGTGAGTCGGTCTTGTTACATTCAGACGTGACATTATAGACTGGATTTGACAGTGAGACGTTCTGGTTACATTCAGAAAAAGAAACATTACATGAAAACGCTGTACTACTGACATCCAAAACTTGTAAACTTGTTAATTTAGCTTGTAAATATTTCCTTAAATACAGATCGATGAATACATTGTGATTTTATTCTTGTTTATGCATATTTAATTATTTGTTGATGTTTTAACTTCATGTTTATAGATGTGTAACAATCTTCGATAAATAATCTTTAGCCTAGTGTATTTGCAAAGAAGTGCCAATGGTGAGCTATTAGGATCGTTGGGTGTCTGTCTTCCATGGTTATGAGTTGTCTGTCAACATTTTCTTAAAACTACATCTCCTTAATAACCGATTTGACGTTGTGGTGGTGGCCCTCTTTCAATATCATTTAAATGGTTCGGGTCTGCTGCATAATTAGGTTGCAGGAGCTAAAATATATATTTTAAACGTTAGGTTTGTAGCATTGTCAAGTGGCATTCTTACAATATTGTATAAATTGTCCAGTTCCGTTAAAGCCAGGACTTCTTCCTTATAGGTATATAGTTGAATTTATAAATGACATCTCCTAAAACTTTATTTTGACTGAACTTGTTTGTACAAATAACGAACAAATACATAGTTCCCACATCTACAATATTTACCTCCATTGTTCGGCCATTTTGATAGGCAAAACTTACAAGCCCTTAAAGAAGTAATTTCCAAATATGTGATAATTGAGAAAATAATTTGCATGTGACAACCACTTGTTCTTCAACTTACTGAGCCAAATGCCCACATGAGCATAATTAATAAGTTATATTTTTATAAATCGGATTAGTTTATCATCGTTTACATTATATTCCCCGTAAACTTTAAGGAAATTTGCCTATCAAAATGGCCGACAATTCAGAACTTTGTATTCCATATTTCCCCCAAAAATGTACATAATCTTACCTAAATGCTGTTATTAATGCATTGTGGTCATATGTTTTGCCATCTTCAATGTTTGTGAATTACGTTATATATAGCATTCACACTTCATAACGTAATACTACTCGTACATGTGGTTTATATTTGAAACATACGTTATTGTTTAAAATGTATGTGTTTCAATGAGTATTCTTACTGTTGTATGACTTAATTATACATCATTTCCTCTTACCATCTAATATTGTTAGTGTACAAGCTTGGCAAGATTTTGCAATAATTATTGCAATGGGGAAATGGTAATGATCATGAAACATGTATTCTAGTAAATTACGTTACATTATTATGCCCCACTTCGAACAATAGAGGGCATATAGGTTTGCACATGTCGGTCGGTCGGTATGTCCGTCGGTCCGTAACCTTTTCGTTTCCGGTCAATAACTCAAGAACCCCTTGACCTATCATCCTCAAACTTGGTCCACACATTCACATTGGTTAGCAGAGGACCCTATTGATTTTAGGGTCACGGGGTCAAAGGTCAAGGTCACAGGGGGCATAATGTTTACAAACATCTCTTGCTTTATATTTTATTCTTACTGTAAATTACGATTTTTTCTTACTTAATTGTTTAAAGATAGATAACTTACTATTGTATCCTACTTAATTGTCAAAATAAATCTATAAAAAAATACGAATATACACTGTTTTTTTATAGCACATCACGCCCACATCACAATAATGTGACATTCTTGGTAATTAACATACTAATTGCTATATTTGTCAATGATATATGTATACATACAGACTCATTATATTTGTGAATTACGTTACCTTCAAATTGCCATGTACGTATGTACTATAACTAACGCATTTATGCTATTGTTCTAAATATGTCGAATGCTTCATTTAAGTATTTCCTGTCAGAATTATACATGTCTCACAAACTTAGATATTACGATTATGATTCATTGTAATTTTGGTTAAATGTTGCTAAGTGTTCATCCCATTTTTCTCAATATATTGTAATAAGTCAGTCTTAGGTCAGAAATTTAAATTGTATTTTCTAGGCATTGACTAAAATTCTGTATTCTGTATTCTGACTCAAGATGATTTGTTGATGATATGTTTGTTTACTATTGTATTGTCTAACATTGTACATATTGTTCTGCTCTCCATGCATGGAGGAAATAAAAGTATCTATCTATCTATCTTCATTTAAGTATTTCCTGTCAGAATAATGCATCTCTCAAGAACTTAGATATTACGATTATAATACATTGTAGTTTCACTGGTTAAATGTTGTTTAAAGGGTTCAGCCCATTTCTCTAAATTTGTTAATATCTTGCTTTAACAAGTCAGTCTTAAGTCAGAAATAAAAGTAAATAATCTACATTTAAATTGTATTTTCTAGGTATAGAATAAAATTCGCCAGGGTTTCTTTTATGTTTATGTTCTAAATGGAGCTGTTAATTGTTAATCATTTCCATAACACAAATAAATCTGTGAAACGTCAACTGGATGTGTTATTGAATCATAGGTTTACACACATGTTCATCGTTGTACAACATTTGAAAATTATGTACAAATGTGGGACTAAGTCTTGTTTCCAGCTATCGCTGTCGGTTGTTAAGAGCTATTTCCCAGAATCAACCACAACAGAAGCCTTCGGTCATAGATATCTGACTTGTGACATATTTGTTATACTTATACATTTATTACAGTATAAAATGTAATGGCACTTTAAATTCAAACCCATGTATACATAGTTCCCACATCTACAATATTAACATCCCTTGATCTTAACTGTCGGCCATTTTGATAGGCAAGACTGATAAGCCATTATAAGAGTTATTTCCAAATATCTGATAATTGAGAAAACACAAAGAGAATTTGCATGTGACAACCACTTTTTCTTCAACTTACTGAGCCAAATGCCCATATGAGTTATTGTTTATGTTAGAATAGTTTATCATTGTTTACATTATATTCCCCATAAACATTAAGAAATTTTGCCAAACAAAATGGCCGACACTTCAGAACAAGGGAGGTAAATATTGTAGATTATAGAACCATGTATGATGTCCGGGTATCAATCCTTAATGTTTCATATACTGATGTTTCCCTGAGGTCTGTGTGGGGAAGCATTGTGAATGTGATGTGCCCTGTAAAGACTTAATCCTTCCTTTCAACCCAGTATAAATACACACAGTTTACCGCTTATGACACAAAAAGCACTTCGCACATATTGCTTTTCGGTCTTCCAAACTTGCTTTTAGGTGGCTGTTCTGTATTATATGTGATGGTATACCTGAACCAAAAAAATAAAAATGTCATAAACAAAGCAATACAACATCAATATACAACAATTAAATGAGCTTTTCAGTCCGATATAAGTTATTTATTCTAACAATAGAGTGCTTTCCGGGGACTATTCTCACGGGTAGATTTGCATTAGCTCACCGCTTAGGACCGAACAGCTCATTGCTTTTTCGGTCTTCATAACTTGCTTTTCGGTGACAATTCTGGATTATATGTGATGATATACTAGAAATAATATATTGAAATATCACAACAAAGGTATTCAACATCAATATACAACAATTGAACGATTCTTTCAGTCCGATATAAGTAATTTAATCAATAAATAAATTGCTTTTCGGTGCATATTCTCATGGGTAGTTATTGACCTCACCGCTTCAGACCGTAAAAGCACTACATAAACGGTTTAAAACCTCATATACGCATACATACACTGAGTATTTAAACTCAATTGTCCATTAACACGTACAAAATACGATATTTACATCATAAAACATGAAATAAATGAATATAAACACTGTAATATTTAAAGTATAATTGTTCGATTCCCGGTCGCGGTAGGCCATACCCTTCCATGAAAATTTGACAAAATTGTCGATTTTCCTCTACATGTGGAGAAGTTGTCGGCTCCTTGTGGAAGGGTAAGTTAGTACTGGTAAGAATTCAGTCCAGGAAAACCTGGTTAGGTGAACCGGCCGCCGTATATAACTGAAATATCGTTGAGAAACGGCGTTAAACCCGATGAAACAAACATAAAGTATAATTGCTTTCCGAGGCCATGCAGTTTATCGGTGCTTTCCGGTGATTCTATGCACCGACATTTTTCTTCTGCGTCTAACGAGGAGCTGTAAATAGCTGCAATTAATAATTATCTCCCTTGTATTTATAATTGAAGCCCGTGTAGATGATTAATTATGTTGGAAGCCAAGGTCGGTAAATTTAGTCATGTAATGCAATATAAAGCTACACATGCAAACACACAAACTCAGATACACTCGAGTACTCAAGTAAAGTGCAGATATAACGGGAATTTTATCCTTTATGTTCTCTACAAGGTAAGTCACTAACGATTTTTCCTCTTCAGCAGTTAAGATTCTATCCCCAACAAACGTCCTCTTGCATGGTATTTTGGGTTGACTGGAGAATAACATACACATTGAATGCCGAATGTCCATTCTTCACTTCATTCACAGCTGTTGACAAGTGTCAATAGCATGTACATGCACATGTTATGCCTGTGTATGCTAAAGTAAACAACTAAAGCTTATTGTGACTATTGTGATATTGTTCTGAACTTTGTAGGCATTAACTTTGCTCTGGAACCAACATAATATGTTCCATCTTAAAACTATTATCCATCCCATTTGGGATCTTTTTATTTCTATTTGTCTTTATTTTAAATCCATTTCCCTATCACCAGTATTTAAGAATTATTCAATTATCAACTACATTATCTGGTTGACTTTACCTTAGGTTATTGATTTGATATTTTATGGTTATTTCACATTCTGATTTAAATCACTGGCCAAAATTTGTTTTGTTCTTGTATCTGATATGAAATTTGATTCCTGATAATTTATTCCTAATGCCATAATCTAGAAATACCATGTCTGTATACAATGGAGATAATAATCAGTTTACGTCAATACAACGTTTTTGAATTTCGCTATGAATTTAAATAACACTGTTTGCTTTCGGTGGAAATATATATCATAAATATACCGTTACTTACGTATTCTTGTTTGTACATCGAATTGCAACAGGAATTATACAGTTCGCTAATCCGATAAATTGTTCATTGTAAATACAGTCATATTGAAATCGTTGATTATTTGGTAGTATTAAATGCGTTATTTATAAAGATATTGTCCTGGAATGTATAACATCAACGAACAGTCATACTTGCTTTTTTTCGGATAAATTTGAGATTTAATTTTTTATAATCCCGTCATTGCATTTGTTGTTTAAAACGTTACTTTTTACATATATATGTCAAGTATTTCCGAGTTGCGTTACTCTCATATTGTGTAATGTCGATTACATTGTTTACATCACTGCATTCTGACAGACGCGATATTGTCGGCAGGATACTGAATAAAATAAAAGCAAGAACAATGGACGGATTACATTTAAATGACCACCTGACGCAGATGAGTCTTTTTCAAGCTTTGGCTTGAATATGATATATCGGCAAAAAGAATAACTTTCTGGGTATTGAACCGGTATATATTGCTACCTGATGAACGTCTGTGATGTGGAGTATATATTTACAAACAATTAAAAAGTAAAGAATACCTCGGGTGAGAGTTGAACTGGTGCTCAACTTTTCAATAATACATCTAAATACAGAACGTTTAACCGACTGAGTTATAGAGGCACACACAGTCTAGTTCTATGTAATTTATTGCTCAGGTACACTGGGCTTGTGAATTGGTATTTACCATTTCATGCTGAGAGATGGCTTGCGTTCTCCAACATGACAAGAGAAACCCAAAGTCCATGCTGTACAATGGAATATGTGTATTTGTTGCACGGATGAAAGGAATGTTATTGCTATGGCTTTTAATTTACACGCTTGAATATTCCCTTCATCGAGCCTCTTGTTTCCGACGCATGCAGGAACTGGAGTGTTCAATGTGTAGCTAGCTTCTACGTGACAGTATAAATATGTAAGAAAGCTGATTATCCGCATTGCATTCGTCCCAGTGTTTATTTCTATGCAAATATATATTGTAGATATTTACGACAAACTGTGGTCGCGAGGATGTCAACGATGTTACTTCACATAAAAATATCAGCCAGCATGCATGAAATAATGATCACAGTTCGGTCTTTTCATCTTCATTTCACGGTAAAATCGGGTATAGTGTTGCTAACCGTCGTTTGCTGAGATTCATATCGCCATCATATCGAGCTAACCTACAGTTGGAATCAGTCTTGTTATTTTATTCCAGCTCCGAATACAGTATTCATTAAACGAACGGAAGACAACGTGCACACCTGTAAAAATACCTTGCTGCGATCAAAGCTAAAGCACCAGGGTGCAAAGCTGGTTATATAAGCATGTTTGTAGTAAGTTCTTCTTCACATGATTTTATTAGATTTTCTTTTCATAGGATTATTATTACGCGGTAATTGTTTTCCTTAGGTTATGTCAGTTTCTTGAGACATCGCAGTCTTTTACAGGTTGTACCTGAATTGGTATGTTCTGCAGGATATACACGCACACGTACCATGTTTCATTTATATTGCAAAAACTACAGGTATCATTCGAAGCTTGAATGTCCGTCCGTCTGTTTATCTGTACTGTCTGCATTGTAATTCCAACGTAAGTATATACCAAACGGGCTTGCGTTTGTGGAATTATGGTCATGTTTTACGTCATTACTGATGTTTAACAATATATCTGTGAAAATCGACTTTCAAATTTGCAACCGCGATACCAATTAACCCTAAATACTCGATCGGAAACCTGTGCCAATCGGTAGTAACCAGATTGGTCGACACGATCATCTTTGTACGCCACATACTGGAAACGTCAAATGCGTTGCAAATGTTGATTACCAAAGTATAATTCAGTAACCAGCAGTTTCCTACGTTTCCAAACCATACCATTTAATGCACACACGACAGTGCAATTGAACAAGTATTTGGTATGTTCATCATCATTATCAATTGCCCTGCACTGACTGTGTTAATTGTAAATACGTGTTGATGTCTTTGTATTTCTCAAACTTGACGTTATTTTGTTATTTCACTAAAATGGGATATTTCACTTAAATGTGAAATTCCTATATTGCGTACACAACACATGTTGTCAACAGATACCAAGTTGAAAGTTAACCAATACTGGCGCGTTAAGTATAGGTTATTGCTCATATATTGGAAGTATAAGCAAATTAAGTGCAAGGAAGCGTCAGCCACCGCAGCACTTAATTTGTTTATAATTCTAATATGTTACTTATAACCGGCTTATAGTTTACAGTCATATTGATCACTTACCGGATTTACTGAATGAAAACACTTAATAGATATTGTGCGAAATGCCATAATAAATGGATTAGTTGACCAAAAATTTGAACTTTTTGTTTGCTATGTTGATGCTCATTTAGTGGACAAAATGTAAAACATCATCAACAGTCATGAATTATAAATGTACAACTTTACTATACAGTGTATAGAGTGAATCCATAAATGCAATGTGTATATTGATAAACTTGTCAAAAGACATGGCGACTTCACCACCTTAACACAAAATGCTTTGCTAGTGATGAAAAAGAATTGTTGAAAGAGTCTGTGTATTTCTGATACCCAAAACACAGACACACGGCGTGTGACATGGCCCCCATGACCCCTATGCCATCCTGGTACCTTCTGTACCAACCCACACTCTACAACCCCGCAAATCTGTATTGTTTTTTAAATATCGTGACCCATAATAACGTTCAAACAGAAAAATCTTACACTATATATATAAGTAGTTGATCTAGAGGTGATTGGGCATGGACATAGATAAGTTAATGGATTTGCGTTTGTCTTTGTATCTTTTAAAGTTTGTTCCATGTCGAGGTACGTTTTTTTACTTATGTTTTATGTTGGTTTGGGCAGGGTCTAAAATGACATAGATTTAAATGATAGCTCTAAATATCTAAATCATTTAATATTGAAACTGCTTATATATGTGCATGGACCAATGATTGCAGTAATACTAGTCAGTTATACTGTACCTACTGAGCTGCTGTTACAGATATCAGTACTTTTTCTACTTTGAATACGGATAGTATCACGAAGAATGTTAGTGCTACTACTGCTTGCAGTAAGAATACTTACAGTTGTTGATGTTGTTACTGATGCGTTGGGTACTCTAGTCATGTATGATCAGCGATAAATATACTTGGCAACTTTTCAAACTCCATACTCAATTCTTAAATATCCTTTTTTGTTTTGTCAGCATTCGTGACACTATGTAGTCAACATAATCCATTACATAAATCGACCTTTGATGGCGAGCTATATCTGATCCGAGGTACGAGCCATACAAGTGTATTTCGAATAAAAAGTAAGTGAAATAAAGTGCTTATTTAGTATAGTGTCACCCCTTTTTAAAGGGCCAGCCATTGCTGACTTATAATTGAGACTCCAACCTTTTTAGCACATTTACTTCCTATACTTTAATGCCGGGCAGGTAGGTACACGGTTACCATTATTTAACTAGCTGGCGGCTCACCAACCGGCCATATCAGAACGGACCTCTACCAGGATTCGAACATTCGACATTCCGCTCCCCAGGCGGATGTCTTAACCACTCGACCACGAGAGACGGTGTTTGTTGTATATGTGAATACATACACTTGCCGATTCTACACATTCTTGTACTAGAAATATCTGATGATTGACATGTAGAAAGAAAACATACAATCTCGGACCAAAATACACATAACATTCAATAGTTTATTATGACATGTGTCGAATTATAACAGATAAGTCATATTTTAATTTTACATGTTTCAATTTAGGTTCGTGCGCATCTACCTCCACCAGGGTGAATTTTAGCTTTGTTGTTTAAGTTTGTCATTAAATGTCGTACGTTTCAACTCTTTTAATTTCTAAAGGCCGACGAACTAAATCGCCTGTACCCCTAAACAAGGTAAGTTTCATTGTTTTTACATAGCAATATTATATAGACATATTCTAGCATCATACCCAAGACCACCCGGTTATCTCAGATGGAAGAGCACTGGGTCGTCAAACGGAAGATCCAAGTTCGATTCCCGGACAGGGCAGATCATGTCCACACGAAATATACTTTTAACATCGTTTTTGTTTGCTCGCGGTTTGAAAATATCTTCTTCTATAATTCAATAGGAAATATGTCGGTTTACTGTGACACGAAATGTGGGTATGCTTATTTCAAGTAATAAACTTAAACGGCTAAAATTCCTTTAAAAAGGACAGGTGAAGTATCAATGAGACAAACACGATATTTACCTCATGATGTGGAAGGTTTGTATAATGATGCCCTTCTCATTCTTCGGTTCCATCTGAAGTGGATTATGTTAAAGTCTTTTTTCAAAACAGAACTTTATAAGTCGTACACACCACGATACATTTGTAATTGTATTGTATAATTTCGAGTTGAAACTCATGTGTTAATACTTTGGATCGAATAAACGGATGAATACGGATGAATACCACTTTATTAGTGTATTCTATGTTAATGCGTATGTATTGATGTTTATCTAAAATTTATGAAAAACATGTTTATTTTTGGAAACAAATGAACACGACATCAGGGTTAATGTTACCTTTTGTAAATTACGTGTAACCCGGGCCATTCGAAAATAGCAACGTGTTGAACGGGTGAATCGGTTGTAAACAACGCCCCTCTAATCAATATTAAGGTAAAAACGATAATGAAAGAAATAGCGAATTTTAGTTATACGAGTGTGGTACATGGGAGTACAACGTACATGTACATCATATGACTATAAACATGATGGATAACTCGGCAGGGTACAGTGTTTAATCGTTTTTTTTTTGCGTTGTCTCCCCTGTTTGGCGATGGATCGTTATGGAGTTCATTTTTGCACTGAGTGCGAATGTTTTGTATCAAATGCTCATACTTGTATGGAAAACATACACATTTTGTTCCAAATGAAAGATATTCATTGTCAGCGTAAAACACCTGGTACTTCACAGAGACATACACTAGTAGTAAATATTTTACCATATTCATGAATCTATGGTAGTGAATTTAATGTGTTTCTTGTTCATGCTCCCCGAAGGATGAGCGTACAGCCGCCGCTTCGTCTTTCCGGGCATTCGTGTCCGCGCTATTTCTCAGCAACCACCTCCCGGAATTCAGTGAAACTTAATGGGAAGCTTCACTACCAATAGGAGTTGTGCATTGTATTGGTGTGTTTCGGTTCGATGATTTTTACATACTTCGGGTAGCATCCATCTATACAAATATATTGTTTTAGTGGATAATGATGTTTTACTTTCGATGCAATCTACATGTCAGGTTTGTTCTACATCAACAACAACAAAACTTCACTCTATTTTATTTTTATTATATCCTTTTAGAAATAGTTCATGTAATGTAATGGGTATGTACAATGAGATATGTAGTTTGTGTTAGCATAAAGTAATAAACATATGAAACAATCGTAAAATATGTACACACGAAATGGATATATTTGCCCTCCTGAAAGTTTAACAAAGCCCTTAAAACTACAATACATGTACACAAATATACTCATGTGCGTTATCTAGCATAAAACTGCAA
This sequence comes from Mactromeris polynyma, assembly GCA_032209605.1. Classification (NCBI taxonomy): domain Eukaryota; kingdom Metazoa; phylum Mollusca; class Bivalvia; order Venerida; family Mactridae; genus Mactromeris; species Mactromeris polynyma. Next base: position 23,211,427 of record JASFXZ010000006.1, on the reverse strand, counting down.
TACATGTACACAAATATACTCATGTGCGTTATCTAGCATAAAACTACAATACATGTACACAAATATACTCATGTGCGTTATTTAGCATAAAACTACAATACATGTACACAAATATACTCATGTGCGTTATTTAGCATAAAACTACAATACATGTACACAAATATACTCCTGTGCGTTATTTAGCATAAAACTACAATACATGTACACAAATATACTCCTGTGCGTTATTTAGCATAAAACTACAATACATGTACACAAATATACTCCTGTGCGTTATTTAGCATAAAACTACAATACATGTACACAAATATACTCCTGTGCGTTATCTAGCATAAAACTACAATACATGTACACACATATACTCCTGTGCGTTATTTAGCATAACAAGCATATACATATATAAAAAGTACTTTCTTTGAAGTCGATATGACAAATATATTACACACATATTACTCTCTTTCAGAATCGGTCGCATATTCCGATACCTTCATAATAACATAATGTGAATGCAACAGTAGTGGAATCAAAGCGCTGTATGGGAGCGTACACATATACTTGCGTGTACTCGTATATACATGGATATATACGATTCTATTATGCACAGACATTTATAAATGCTGATACTAGCGAGTTAATAACTTTTTACTAAACTGTGATGATATGTTCGATTTGAGATCAATATTTATATGATGTAGCATTCATACATGATGGAGCGAAAATAAATACAACTAATGGTTTGAAATAGCACAAAAAATACACAATACGCTCTGCACAATGCAGACTACTTAAGGAAATGAAATAATTTCAGTGTGAAAGTTACTCACATGTGGGTAATAAACTCTCATTTGGAAATGCACAAATATATGTATGATGCAAAATATTCAAGAATATAAGTTTTCAAAATTTAATCTCATATGGTTACATATTATAATTCACACTGGAAGTGACCGAACACCATTACACATATCTCTGCTACGGGGACACTGACCCTTTTCTCGATAAAACAATATTAATAATGATAAGTCTAGGACATCATTCATACATACAAAGGATAGGGCAACATCTCCGGACAAGTACTCAGGGAGATTCCGAAATTTCTGCGGTCGTGGATTGCTGTGTTCAACTGGTTAGTAATATTTACTTTAGGTCAATTAATACTGTTAATGCAGACAGGATGTGGGTCAAAGGAGACCCGGTATCAATTTATAGGTTACATTGTAGATTTATCAAGTTGAAATTACTTCATGAAAATAGGAGTTTATTCAGGGCTCGAGTCTTCAATTAATTACATATAGAATCCAACTGTATATGCGTATTTCATTTTCTGACATTCAGACATATAAGTACCAAAGAAATGTCTTAATTTAAGAAGTTTTGACTATGTGTTACATTTAAACAGAGCCATTTATTATGTTCGGTAACCTAAACTCCCTCCGAATTGGCCCTAAATCAATTTCAAACAGGGAAAATTCATTGAGAAACAAGACAGATAGTGTACAACTTGAGTTTCATCTCCAGGCCCTAATCTCGTACCGCCCATGTCTGCGTAAGTTAAATTTGCTCATCCTCGGTACCCAGGCTACATAAATGTTATGAATAGCCTAGGTACCGATGGTCAATCTTTTATCTACTCAATTCTATATCTTCTCAAACTTGTTCTAATGGTATGTACAGTCGGACCTCATTCATTGAATTCATCGGGTCCGAAAATTTATTTCGAAAAGCCCATTTCATTTCGACATGCCATCAAAAAGATACATCGGGACCTGATATTTATTTCGGATAATACAAATTATTAGGATAGAAGGTTGTCAATAAACGAGGTCCGACTGTATCTGAATAAAGTTGAGAGTGAAATGTTTTAAGAATGGGAACTAATCTAATGTTTGATTATCTCTGTCTCACGACACTTATAAATACAGTGTTCGGGATAGGTTCACTTTTCTTTCAAATTCTGTATCTGCAAAGATTCAGCATCGGCATTCATGTTGATACCACTGTCCGCAGGGCCTATTTCAAAGCTTACATCATTCTCAATACCTAGACGATTAATCCTCTCTGAAACAAGATAGAAATTGTGGATATTGGGTGAAATATAGAACACACCACAAAGTATTTTTTATCAAAGCGCTGAATTTGCACTTCCTGCTACGTAAGGCCGTACTATTTTTTTATATATTTTTTGTTAAGCGACAACTTAGCTACCTTTTCAAAATAAACACACAAAGTCGTTTCGAAAAAAACCCGATGTATATCATTTCACATGTTTTAATGAGGTAAACATGATAAAAATAAACAACTTGTTTCGTTATAAAACGTTGCAAGTCTAACTAAAATAACTGACTTGTTTTCACTCACTATTTTCAAACATGCAAGTAATCAAAATATTTACCACTACATACGTAAATACGACACAGCGGTTACTTCCCTTGGCGATTTTTTAAACTTAAAATAAAAAGATTTTTATTTCAAAGAGCTATACACATAGACGCACGAGCATGCTTAACAAGTATAAGTATAAAACAGCATGGCCTAATAGACCATTTAACTGGCTTGTGATGTCCCGAGTTGGGTGCACATTTTTACAAACTTCCTGTTCGAATTTTAATCATTTAGTACACGTACGTACAGAACTAGGAAGAGGGAAGATTAATTTGAAAATAAATATGAGTATGGCATACAGGTAGATTGAATGGCCTAACATAACCCTAAAAATTGATTCTATTCTATACGTTTAAATTTCTACCTGAGAACTGAAATGCGTCAATAGCCTAAACATTCCTTTGAGAGAATGAAAGAGAGAGAATCAACTTGTAGCTACATGGAACGCCAAATACGTAAGACAGTGCCTCCCCAAACACACCTCCGGGAAAAAAGCACTCCATAAAACACAAGGCATCTGAGGAGGTTCAAGGTTACATACGTAAGGGAACAGAGACGCAAGGAAAGGCCCGGTCGACCATAATGAATAACTAAGCGAACCAAAGAGGACAAACAGTGGGAGAGAACAATGGATGGAAAAGATCACAGGACAAGTCAAGCCAGCTGGCAACAATAGGCCGAAACTGGGCCGAAAATAACATGAACACTATATAAAGTGAAAGAATTGCACAGGGGGGGGGGGGGGGGGGGGGAATATAACATACATTTTAAACACCATTTTTTGTTCTTACCGAATGAAATAACTCTTTTAGGTTCCGTGTTCTCACAATTCTCTTCCAATCTATCCCGATGTCTAGGTGTTGAGGCTTTTCCAATTGGTTCCTTTCTTTGGTCCCCGGTCCTTGAAATGACACGGTTTTCCCCGAATTGTGTATCGTTGGGCCGAGAGGTCCTCTGGTTTCTACCTCCGTCCTGATTTTGGATATTGGGTGCTTGGTTATAACCTGGTTCATTTTCTCCAATGTCGCTCCGTTGTCTGGTTGGACAACTGTGGTATGGCCGACAATTTGATTTCTCTTTGTCAGGGACATTCTGCGTTACTGTAGTGGATATTTCGTTATTCAGTGTTACATTTAAAAGAATATGTTCCTGGCCAACAGGCTGTCCCCGTTGACTTTCGCCTGAAATTCACAACAGTACCATAATATACTTAAAATGCACCATAATAATTATTTCTGTAAAAGCTCAATAATAAGATCGCCTTTTGGACCCTTGACAATTGGTCTCAATTTCGAGGTGGTCTTATTATTGAGGTGGTCGTTAGGTGAGGTTGTACTGTAGCACATGTATAGACATTGATTATGTATAGCATCAGGTTAACAATGATATATATAGGATTCGTACATTTATATAATCAGTCTTCATTCCGAATTCTTGAACTATTCATTGTTTTGATGAATACATGCCTTTTTCATTCAGAATATACAATCAAACGTATGTATTTAAATTATTTTCAACTGCGGCTGGAATTTACCCTTATGTAAAAATATACCTGTCATTAGGCCATTTCCACCTTCGACATCTGCCTGACAGCTTTCACCGCCTGCGATCAAGGATGACCCTTCCTCGCCTTTACATTCTAAAATATATGTTACGTATATGTAAAAAAGGTTAGGCCAGAATACACCAGACGCATAGCTATAGAGAGGTAAACATGGGGCATAGCTATAGAGAGGTAAACATGGGGCATAGCTATAGAGAGGTAAACATGGGGCATAGCTATAGAGAGGTAAACATGGGGCATAGCTATAGAGAGGTAAACATGGGGCATAGCTATAGAGAGGTAAACATGGGGCATAGCTATAGAGAGGTAAACATGGGGCATAGCTATAGAGAGGTAAACATGGGACATATCTATAGAGAGGTAAACATGGGGCATAGCTATAGAGAGGTAAACATGGGGCATAGCTATAGAGAGGTAAACATGGGGCATAGCTATAGAGAGGTAAACATGGGACATAGCTATAGAGAGGTAAACATGGGGCATAGCTATAGAGAGGTAAACATGGGGCATAGCTATAGAGAGGTAAACATGGGGCATAGCTATAGAGAGGTAAACATGGGGCATAGCTATAGAGAGGTAAACATGGGACATATCTATAGAGAGGTAAACATGGGGCATAGCTATAGAGAGGTAAACATGGGGCATAGCTATAGAGAGGTAAACATGGGGCATAGCTATAGAGAGGTAAACATGGGGCATAGCTATAGAGAGGTAAACATGGGGCATTTCTCTTCGTCTAAATGTCTTCATTTTTCGGTCAAGATTGACCTGAACATATTTTGTCATCATTGCTTTGTAGCTCTAGCTTCGGGCATGTACATGTACATTAATAAAAAGAACGGGTGTATTGTTTGTGTTCTATATTAACCGATGTGGATCAACAATTTTCTTTACCTATGCATGTTACATCCATTCTATACATAGTTCTCACATCTACAATATTTACCTCCCTTGTTCTGAATTGTCGGCCATTTTGATAGGCAAATTTCCTTTAAGTTTATGGGGAATATAAAAAAAAGACTTATTCATTATGCTCATGTGGACAGTTGGCTCAGTAAGTTGAAGAAAAAGTGGTTGCCACAAGCAAATTATCTTGGTATTTTTTCAGTTATCACATATTTGGATATTCCTATAAGGGCTTATCAGTTTTGCCTATCAAAATGGCTGACAGTTAAGAAGAAGGGAGGTAAATATTGCAGATATGGGAACTATGCATTGCACGCAAGCAAATAAATAATTATTTAAGATTTGATCCTCGAAATAAGATTTCGTTGCTGTTTTATTTTTCTTATGAATATGCTGTCTATCAGAGGCATTCCTATGCTATTCTTTAGAGACTTTTCTTTCCCCGTCAATACAAGGTATGAGATGGTTCAGAATAAGTTACATACCGTTACTAGGAAGACGCCCAAATTGTGGTGACAGTGACGATGGTTTCGTCGAATTCCCAGTAAAGAAACCTGCAGATAAACAATCAATAATTGAAACACGCTTCCTCGCTGTTCATGTTTGTAATACATTTCGGATATTGGAATATTCGTTCGTACGTCCGAATATTCGAATACTGATTCGGCATTAGCATATTCGATAAAATATATATCTTCAATATAAAAGCTGAATGCAATTGTATTAAATTGCAATGATAGGCGTTATCGCATTGAATGAGATTTTACGCGTGAAAAGAGAGATATGGCATGCCCTGAAAGTATCAGTAATCGCGGGGAGTTTTAAAACTTGAGTGAGCAGTTTAAAACACAAAATTGATAAGCATAAAGTTAAACTTCGAATTTCAAATGTATTTTATTAAATAATGAGGTCGAATGTTGGAATATTCGAATATTCCTTCGGACGGTTGACTGAATATTCGAATACAGTATAACTTCGAAACCTCGAACAGTTTTGGCTCGAACACAGTATATACCTCGAACAGTTTCTTTAGTCCTGTGATAATTACTTGACATGTACAATGTGACAAACAATTCATGTGTAGAAGATTAAACAAATCACTTTTTTTTTTCTTTTTTTTTTTTTTTTTAATTATTATGAATAATGCTGTGACTCTTGATCGACGTGCATTCGACAGCATGAAAACACAAACAACACACATATGACATGGGTTCAACATGCTTGTTACATTTGTACCGGCGACAGTCAGCTCGTACATATACACGTATACCGCAGATACCTCGAACAATAGATGGCTCGAAGTGATTGCTAAGTCCGATGGCAGTTCGAGGTTTCTAAGTTTTACTGTACCAAAATTGCCATTCGTTGCCATCCCTAGTAATAATGCTTCAGTGTTCGATATTCAAACGCTATATGTATGTATGGAAGTATTTTCAACCCCAAATACATGTATAAGTGTATGTATGTATCATTTAGTTATTTGATAACACAAATAAATATGAATGTCTTAACTACATAAAATTATGTGTGTCAAATGTTTTTTTAAACAAAATCAGAGAGCCGAACATAAGAAGACAATTAAAGTCATATTACCTGATACTCTTATCCTATATCGTTTACACAAATATCGCCCAAGCATTACTCCCAAACCAAGGGCTAACAAGGCCATGACACAGGCTAAGATGACAACCACTGTATACAAGGTAGCTGAAAGAAGTTCGAAATTAAATTTACAAAACTGAGTTTTGACACCAGACTCAAAAGGCAGCCTTGTCATTGGTCAATGACAGACTGGCTTCTGAAACCACCAAACAAATGCTCGAGTGACGAGACTGGTGGGTGGGTTTGCATCCCCGGTCTTTGGTTCTTCTATGAACAGTACATGTGTTAGTCACTGTATGTCGGAACTGTAATATAGCTACACGTTTTAATCTATATCGGCACAGCCGTACTGACATGCCTTTTCCTTTTTGGATATAAGTGTTGTGTAACGAATCAAATCTCACGTTATCCACTTAACAAACTTCCCTTCAACCGAGCAACGTTTGTAAACCTTGATGCGGATTGGTTAACCTGTCAATGAAAGGTACGTTACTTTACCGACATCCACTGAATTTCGGCAAATTTACCGAACTCCATTATCTATTACTCGCGTATGTCACTTACATACATTTCATCGCGTTATAATTCTCAAAAATTACATGTCGATATTTCGTATTTTCAATAAAACTCGAAGTTTCGACAATGGATCATAACTACAAACGTCTTCGACACAAATTAGAAGTGAATAGTAAGCAATATGTAGAATTCTCTTTCATACGGTGTTCTTTTATATGAAATGTATTGTTAGTGAAGTAGATTATTACTGAAATGTCCCGTGGTTCCACTTCTGGTATCTGTCTGAGATTGTTCATCTGTAAAATGCAAAGCATATTCTCACTATAACATTCTGTTAATCTTTAGGCAAAAATGACGCTCCCATACGGCGTTTTGATTCAACTACCGTTACATTCACACGGTGAATATGAAGGTATCGGAATAAGCGCCCGATGCTTAACTAAAGGAGAGTAGGCAGAAATCAACTGAACTCATTGAACGCATAAGATATGTTGGCTCTCCCGTATTATTGCAATGTCGAAATTTCAGACAAAGAAATGCTATATAATACATGTCTATAAAAATGTTTTACTAATTTACTAAAACACTGAACTTGTCAGTGAGGTCGATGGTATTACCCAGGTGTCTTCCTTAGGTCTTCCTCCATCCTGGATGCTGGAATAGTCACTTCTTGGCACTGGCTTATTATGTGACTCAAAGCTCCATTACGAAAATATGTACTATCTAAAACTTATATATAGTAAACGTCACTTAAAGACCACCTCAATAAATAGACCACCACAAAATTAAGAGCACAGTTTTCAAGTCCATATTCACTGTTTTGCTCTTTATTCAACCTCAATATTAAGACCAAGAAAACCAGCTTTCAAGGGTCCCAATGGTGGTCGTATTATTGTGGTTTTACCGTATTACTGAATATTTACACCTACCATTCGGCATCAAAGGTGTCTCTGCAGGCGTGGTTATGTTCGTTCCCAATGTAACGATCACTACAGTTTCCTTTTTAACCACAACCGGTATTGAAGCTAAGAAATGTAATAGAATAGAATTGAATAGAACACGGTAATATACACGTAAAGTGAAATCTCACTAATATGAAAGTCATTGTCCCCGAAAAAAATTGTCTCAGATGATAGGTCGTCTGACTCATTATGGAGAAAAACGTGGAAGAAATATTGGACCAACAAAATGCGGTCTTAGTACTGAGATGGTCTCAATACAGAGGTGATCTTTCTGCAAGTGTTTTCTGTATATATATTCTATATACACTTTTTAATAATTATCTATTGAAATAATATGTCTTCATTAAGATTAGCCATGTCTGCTTGCATGTATTGGTGATTGATACATCACTGAACCACATATACATTATTGTCATTAGTGATCACTTGTACGCAGCTACATCGCCAGTGCAACATCCTCCGAGAGATGCAAATTAAGACTGATGGTGACAGGAGATTGTAACGAGTTATTTCCCTTTATCCCATATAGAGTTCTCTCCCTTTGCCCCTACTATAGACTATGTCTATATAGTATATATGCATATATACTTATTCTATGGAAGGGACAAAGAGAGAGAACTGTAGATGGGATTAAAGGAAAATAAAATATTCTACGGAAGGGAAAAGGGAGAGAACTCTAGATGTGATAAAGGGAAATAATTCGTGCCAATCTCCTGTAGTGATAGGCTGTTGCTCAAGAGAACACTTCAACGTTTGGAGTAACTTTTGCCTTTTTGAAATATTTTCAGAAACCAACGATCTGGAGTATAGCGTATTTAGCTATTATATTCCGGTGGATGTAGCTTAAACAACGATAATCCGTGATTTTCGTTATACGTGCACGTTCACATTTTCCGACTTCGATAATATTTAAGACATTCAATTGTAGACATTGAAATCATACTTGTATCAGTAACGACATCACTCTTGTATTCTCGAATAAACTCCCACTGCATGTTCTCATTACAGTAGTACATAGACAACAATGTTCTCGTCTCATCGTTTGCGATCATACACGAGAAATACACCGAGTAATTGACATTACTATATCCTGGATCACAGTACTGTATGAACTTTTCATCTGGGGGTGGTCCACATCCTGTATGAAAAAACATTTTTATTTTACCGTCGTACTGTTACCTCTCTAATTAAATATCACAAGAGAAAGAATAAGACTCAGTTCCTGCAGGGAACGCCACATACATAAGACTGTGCCTCTCCACACAGACCTGGGAAAACAACAATCCATAAAACATAAGGCATTGAGGATGCCCAATGATACATACGTAAGACAGTGCCTCTCCACACAGACCTGGGAAAACAACAATCCATAAAACAAAAGGCATTGAGGATGCCCAATGATACATACATAGGACAGTGCCTCTCCACACAGACCTGGGAAAACAACAATCCATAAAACATAAGGCATTGAGGATGCTCAATGATACATACGTAAGACAGTGCCTCTCCACACAGACCTGGGAAAACAACAATCCATAAAACATAAGGCATTGAGGATGCCCAATGATACATACATAGGACAGTGCCTCTCCACACAGACCTGGGAAAACAACAATCCATAAAACATAAGGCATTGAGGATGCTCAATGATACATACGTAAGACAGTGCCTCTCCACACAGACCTGGGAAAACAACAATCCATAAAACATAAGGCATTGAGGATGCCCAATGATACATACATAGGACAGTGCCTCTCCACACAGACCTGAGAAAACAACAATCCATAAAACATAAGGCATTGAGGATGCCCAATGATACATACGTAAGACAGTGCCTCTCAACACAGACCTGGGAAAACAACAATCCATAAAACATAAGGCATTGAGGATGCCCAATGATACATACATAAGACAGTGCCTCTCCACACAGACCTGTGAAAACAACAATCCATAAAACATAAGGCATTGAGGATGCCCAATGATACATACATAAGACAGTGCCTCTCCACACAGACCTGGGAAAACAACAATCCATAAAACATAAGGCATTGAGGATGCCCAATGATACATTCGTAAGACAGTGCCTCTCAACACAGACCTGTGAAAACAACAATCCATAAAACATAAGGCATTGAGGATGCCCAATGATACATTCGTAAGACAGTGCCTCTCAACACAGACCTGTGAAAACAACAATCCATAAAACATAAGGCATTGAGGATGCCCAATGATACATACGTAAGGGAACAGGGGCGCAAGGAATGACCTGGTCGACCATAAGAGATAACTAGGAGAATAAAAGAGGACAAACAGGGGGGATTTATGGGTGGAATACATCACAGGACAAGTCAAGACAGCTGGCAACAGTAGGCCGAAAGTTGGGAGAAAATAACATGAACACTATATAAAGTGAAATAATTGCACAGGGGAAAGGGAAATTTAACATACATCTAGAACACAATTAGAAATAATATCAACACAAAATAAGTTATAATAAATGATGGTTGATACAAATCATTACAATAATGCATCAGAATGACACTGTTTGAGATAATGAAACAAAGTTATGCTTTATGTAATGTTTCATACGAAATTAATGATAACATTTGCAAATGAAATTATTTCATACCTGGGACAACGCCAAGTTTACATATTGGCGTTAAGTGATGGGTTCTTTCATATTCAGTAAATCCTTCAATGATTTTGGTTGTATTGTATTTGTGAATGCAGTTTGGTTCTTGGTGCTTGTCATTCATAGACGTATTGTGAAAGGCTATCTTTGCATCACAGTATAGGCAGTGTTTATACGATGACGTCTGCGTTTTATATATGCTGCAGATATATATAAAATACAAATAAAAGCAATATGCTTAGCTAAAAAGGAGAGGAACTATTTTTATTTTATTTCCCAAATAAAACTGATATACTTTTCTTACACGCAATGCTTTGCAGTCCTATACATTTTAAGACGACGAAAAAATTTCGCATTCACATGAAAATAGTGGCGAATAAAGTGGCTAAATATATTTATTATGATATTGTAACATAGAATACAAAAAGTACAAAAAGTAAAGGTTTTATGCAATTGCAATGCGGCTAGATTCAAATCTAAGGCGAGGTTGGTCCCACGGAAAGGCAAGACACATTTAAACTTTAAAGAATAAAATCACGTGTAACAACTTCCTCCTACAAACAGTAGGGTATTTCAGTTAAATTTTAAAGTTTAGAAATGTTTCATATTTTGATAGAAACATTATTCACAACCTAGTGTAGTGATACCTGAAAGTTCAAGCACTGTACATGTTCCATAGTTCAGCTGGTACACAATAAACACTGGAGTCTATTTTTACCAAACACATGCCATAATGAATGAATATCGTATATAGACGAATAACATAAGGACGATACTTTTCAATCTAGTAACTAGAATTTTCCGGGTTTGATTTAATCGAAAACTTGTTTCATGTTCAGAATAGTTGACGTTTCACACGCAAGTATTGGTCCCATATTCCGTATTGTGAACTGGTGTAAAAAGACTTAAAATCTAACAAGAAATATGTTGAACAAAAATGGTCGGCGCAATATGAAGGTTAAGATTCATTGTGCTACATAAAAATGCCGATATGTTACGATTGCTGTTCACTTCAGATCCAAAATGGATTTCGGTAAATTCACCGAAATTCAGTTGATTTCGGTAAGGTAACGTACCCTTTATCGAAAGGTTAACCAGTCCGCGTCAATGTTACAAGCGTTGTTCGGTTGAAGAGAAATTGGCTTGGTGGTTAATGTAATATTTGAGTGGTTTACACAACACTGATATGCAAATAGCAAAACCATGTTAGTACGGCTACGCCGAAAAATATACGGAGAACTGTAACATTTGTTTATGTTAAAAGTCGTGTTTTACTTTATTGTTGATTTGGTTGTATAAGTGTAAGAGGAACATTGTCTACAATAGTATGGCATGCCACTTACTATCGGCCTGTTTCTTGGTTAGGTCTCGGGCCAACCAGCAGACTTCTGTCCTCATTGCACAACACATTGGTGATCAGAATAAAGAAGGCTAGGGAGTTAGTGAGCGCCATCTCTGAAACTGAAAACAAAACACATGATTGTATTTATATCGCATTAAATAACAGTGTGTCGTAATATATAGAGGATGTCTATGTGTTACCGTATTATATCGAACGTTATTCAATCGTGTGAGCAGCGGACGGAATATGTTCACGAGTGTCGTAGCCAAGAGAGAAACTTTCAGTCAGATTGTCACAAGGTGAAATGACTCGATCTTACACCGAAACGTACAAACATTCTATTTATTTTATGCTTCATTTTTTTCTTTTTTATTTTTACTCGTTAAAAATATCAAATATCCCCGTAGAATGCCTTAATATTTTATATGACTTCATTTTTATATGACGTCATTATCGCTTTGATAATTTCTTAGTGAATTATCGGATGATGAATCATCATTATTTCGCGTTAAAACACCAGAAAGCTTGAAATAATGTACAATATTCCATCGCGTCGTACCCTTTCATAGACCTTAATAATAAAAACATGTAATAATGCAACCGAAGTTTGTTTCGATCCGTGCTCCCGGTACATTACATGTTATTATAACGTATTTACCAGCTAGCAGTATTTGGTCAAATCGAAATTCAAATCGTACCGCGCTGTTTCGCGTTATATCACCTCGTATTCATAGCATTAATACGAGGCGAATATTTTGAGCGCTCAAATCCTAGAGGAAAATAGAGACGCAAAGTACTTTGATACCATAGACTAGTATACAAATATGTTTACTTAATACTGCTATGATATTATACTTGTCAATTATTTACTTTCTGGCAGAGATAACAATAATGCCCATTTATCAATGGCATTTTATTTGATTATTATCTGTATGTAACAATACAACAGAGATATTTTCGTATACATTCATGCATTTAACAAATAAATTTCGTTTACACCAACTGATATTCACCTACATGCACTAAATGCCACCACACATAGTGATATCTTGGTGCACACATGGCCACGTGTACGGCGATATTGGTTAGTGTTTAAATGATTCATACTTGGTGCTGTCGTAATTCTGATTGCTACGATGCCAATTATTGTATAGCAAAATATATCTAGATGAAGTTTAACTGGAACTGCGTCAAAAAGTCATCTACATTCAATGCACAATTACTTCTGTCTTTGTATGAAATTCAATATTGCAAGGAAGTTCAACACTTTACGCGACCTATCTACTGTCGGAGCAAGTAGTACATACTGTTGGCATAAACTTGCAACGTGAGTCATAATACAAACATAGTAACCGAGTTATGGTCTATCAGCTAAAACCGAACGTCCTGCTTTGTATATGAATCATGAAATATTAAGAATATTATTGGTTAAATGTATGAAGTGTGGGTAAACATAAATCTATGCAGTGGTTTACTGCCTGAACCCGGCCGTTAGTGGAGCGGTAGATTGGAGTTATATAAACGGCGATCGACTAAATGAAATAACTCGTTTTCAAATAACTGCTGGCGACGGAGAGAGAGTCATTGTCGGCTATTGTTTGTTTGTTTCATCGGGTTTAACGCCGTTTCTCAACGATATTTCAGTTATATACGGCGGCCGGTTCACCTAACCAGTTTTTCGTGGACTAAAATCTAACCAGTACTAACTTACCCTTCCACAAGGAGCCGGCAACTTCTCCACATGTGGAGGAAAATCGACATTTTTATCAAATTTTCATGGAAGGTATGACCTGCCGCGGCCGGGAATCGAACCCGGATCGCCGGGTTACAAGTCCAGCGCACTAACCACTGGACCGCGGCCGCGGCATATTGTCGGCTATTGGAAGACGGTGTCTTCTAGTAGCAGATTCATAGTGTCACTACACCGTGATATCGCGTCGTGGACATTAATAACAGGATATCATACCCAGCCAATCTAACATGACATTGGGTCACCCAGTCCTATATAGGGATATATATAAATATGCATTAATACTATATATCCATAAAGTACTACTCGTATATATACATCTACTATAGAAGGGATAAATGGAGATAACCGGGTCAGATGAACTATTGTGAGAATATTAAATATGATACATTCATACACAACATTCTCCTTTCTCTTCCTAAGTTGTATTATTATTGGTTTACAAGTGTATCAAATCACAATCAGTGTTGCTGTAACGGAAGTATTTATGATTTGTTGCTTGATCACAACAGGGACGTAAATACACACTCATTGTAACTAAATGTGTCATTGAAACAGAATTGTTTTATCATAAATTATGGTTTAGTTCTTGGAATATAGAATGACAATACTTCGTGGAAATGTTCGGTCCAATTAAAGATAATACCGATAATTGATATAGAAGAAACAGTGTCTCAGTTTCACTTCCGCCTATCATTTACGTGCAAACTTGCAGGACCTGAGAAGTGATATATTTACATGTACTGCGATATAAATCAAAGCATGTCCTTGAGACCTCTTCATAAATGAAATTTAATTATTCACCACTTCCGCCATTTTGTTATCTGTGTCTATTCAGCGAATTTTAGTATCAGTTATCATAGCGATTTGATGTAGATATTTGTTGATTATTCGTGAACACGGTGTCCTTAGTATATCAGAAACCATCATTATCGGTAGGTCATCGGTAGGACCAGCATCATGATGCTGATATAGCTGCGATAGACCGCTCCTTTAAACGATTAACCATGTTTGTATTCTTAGTTATACAGACCACTTGACATCAATGATCACCTTTGCTCTTTCCTAAATGTCCGGGTTACGTGCACATTGTTTATACCGCACAAAGAGTGGTGGAACTGTTGTCAACCAGAATACAGACAAGCTAATGGGGAAACCGAGCATTGTGATTCATTTAGCATTTCTTGGTTACCATGGAAGCAGCGTCCTCCTGTTTTATTGGCTTCTAAAAACGGTTATACATAATTATACGTAAACTCTTACTTGACCTAAATCAAGGAGTGGAACGTATCCAGTGCGCTGAACTTGTATAATAGCCAATACTTGACTGTGGAAAGTCAACTATTCTGAACATGAAACAAGTTTTCGATAAAATCAAACGCGTAAAATTCTAGAGTTCTTGGATTGAAAGTATCGTCCTTATGTTTTTCTTCTATATACGATATTGATTCATTAGGTCATGTGTTTGATTAAAATAGACTCCAGTGATTATTTTGGACCAACTGAAACAGGGTGCATGTGCAATGCTTGAATACTTCAGGTTTCAGATTAACAAGAAGCCTGTGCAATGCCTGAATTCTTCAGGTTTGAGGTTAACAAGAAACCTGTGAAATGCTTGAATACTTCAGGTTTCAGGTTAACAAGAAACCTGTGCAATGCTTGACTACTTCAGGTTTCAGGTTAACAAGAAACCTGTGCAATGCTTGAATACTTCAGGTTTGAGGTTAACAAGAAACCTGTGCAATGCTTGAATTCTTCAGGTTTGAGGTTAACAAGAAACCTGTGAAATGCTTGAATACTTCAGGTTTCAGGTTAACAAGAAACCTGTGCAATGCTTGAATACTTCAGGTTTGAGGTTAACAAGAAACCTGTGCAATGCTTGAATACTTCAGGTTTGAGGTTAACAAGAAACCTGTGCAATGCCTGAATTCTTCAGGTTTGAGGTTAACAAGAAACCTGTGCAATGCTTGAATACTTCAGGTTTGAGGTTAACAAGAAACCTGTGCAATGCTTGAATACTTCAGGTTCCAGGTTAACAAGAAACCTGTGCAATGCTTGAATACTTTAGGTTAACAAGAAACCTGAAACCTGGAATATTCAATCATTGCACATGCTCTCGGGTTCAGTTGGTACAAAATAAACACTGGAGACTATTTTAATCAAACACGGGATCTTTTAGCACTTGCTTCCGCTATACTTGTAGTAGGAGGAAATCGCCCATAAATAAATGTAATTGCCTTTAAAATGTCAAAAGAATAGTAACCTTGAAACCAAATCAGTAGATATAATTTTATATAAATAATGGAAAAAGGTCACTCCACAGCCGACTGGGGGGGGGCAGGTCCCCCTTGTCCCCACCGGTGGTCCGGGCCTAAGCTGCCCGAGTTTGGAATCCATCTCAACGTGCCTGAACGACCTAAATAGTGTCGATGTGACTCTTAACTCAGTTGAAACTTTACATTGACACATTTAATTAGAGCTATTGTCTGTTGATATCTGAAAACCACGAGTGAATGTTGTTGATTGTGTCAGCTCAACGATACCGCTGGGGCAAATAACAATTTTATGATGTTCTTCTGTTGCGCTTCATCATTCTCGAATTTTATGTCTCCGTTACAATTCTAATTTGCATTCGCATGATACCATGTAGTACTTACAATCTTTCACTTTTCATTGCAGTATGCCCAGAGTCTTGACTTTTTTTCGAAATAGATATCTCCAATAAAATGAATACATCGAGTTTAAATGAAAGAACACTAGCGTTCTCTGGAATAGTCAGAAATATATTGTGTCCAAATGCTATAAAAGTTAAATGAATGGTCAAATGTAGCGCTTAATGCCTATATATTATAATTATGTCTAAAGATAAATACACTTGTACATAATGCATCAAATAGCGAACTCGGTCGATAATATATTTAATATACAATATACAGTGCTTTAACTTTGTTTTCACCAAATCGGCAAACATAGTGTAATATGTGTTAACTGAACACATGCGCGGATCCAGAGGGGGGACCGGGGTCCCCCCCCCCTGAGATTTTGGCAAACAATATAGTTGTCTCTTTAACATCCTGTATCCAGAGGGGTCCAAAAATTCAAAGGCCTTATACTGTAAGACCTGGACCTCCCCTCCCCCCGACAAAAATTGCTTGAGCCGCGCTTTGAACACATGTGTTTACGACTTACTGTGTCTTTTGGTTAGTTAATTATCCGAAATATGAGTGACGCACCAGCAATTCTTTATAACTTAACAACGTTCCGATACACTGAGTCGGCTAGATGAATAATTCACAGAAGAGTGCACGTAGATATTTACAACATGTTCACGGAAAATTCATAACCTTGTTGATAACCTATCTCAATGTTATCTGTGTCCCTCCATCGATGTGGATATAAACTTCCGCGAATAACATTTAACTATATGCAACAATTTCATAATCTTTTTTATGTCAGGTTTATTTCAAATTGCATCTATTTATTTTTACTATCATGTATATATTAATATGTATTTCCCTGATAGATAAACGTGACGTAGATGTCACCCAGTGTTATATAGTTACCGATTCAGTTTGGATCAAAATCATTGGCTGGTAAAAGTACTGAAACCGGAAGTTAATTAATATTGTACAGTATGAACAAATATATATTAAAAGGATGATCGGCGCAAAATGAAATGAACAAATGTGCTATGGTTTTATTGGTTAAGATTTTGAGTTATTGCACAATCACATATTAATAGAATCAATACATAATGACAATCACGCGAGTGTCCAGAAAATTGACAATGTTATGAATAATTCTAATACAACTTTATTATTTACCAATATTGATGAAGCATTTGTAACACAACAAATTAAGAAAATGAACAGCAAAAAGGCAACAGGTCATGATGGACTTTCTGTAAAAATTATCCAACTGGCTGAACCAATTATTGCGAAACCTCTGACGACTCTAATAAATTAATCCATTGAAAACTCAAAATTCCCAACTAGTTTTAAGTAGCACAAGTAGCTCCAAATAAATACACTAGATAAAGCTAATTACAGACCTGTTAGCCTTTCATTTGTTACGTCAAAGGTCTATTGAAAATATTGAAGGGAATTCCCCAGGGGTCGATCTGTTTACAAACCTGGGGTCACACGTTCAAAACTCAACTTTGAATGGGTCTCTCAAAGCCACCCACACTCAACTTTTGACTCAATTTAAAAACATGTTTAACCCATTTTTAGGTGCTTCTCAGACCAGGATATGGATGTAACACCTCACCATTGAAAATGGTTGAAGACTGAAAGGCTTTCCTAGATAAAAATCACTACGTGGCTGCAATTTGATCTACTTTCCTCATAACCTATTGTTTTTTTTAAAACTGAAACATTAGATTACAAGTATGACTCTTTGATCGATAGCTACCTTTCAAATAGAAAACAGTGTGTTAAAATTGCGGATGTTTACAGTTCTTTCCAGTAAATATCGAAGGGAGTTTCTCAGGGGTCGATCTATAACAAACCAGGGGTCACAAATTCAAAACCCAACTTTGGCTCCTGTTGGATGTTTTCAGTTTGTCGCGAAAGAAAAAAAAACACAATTCAGTACTGGAAAACGCAATGTTTAACTTAATTGTATTTCGGCGCTTATCGAAACATACATGCAAAATAAAATTAAAAGTAACTTTAGATACCATTTGATAAATATATTCGCGAGACTTTCGTGCGCATCACACTATTTTGCACCAGTTTATAGGAGATGCGATACAACTATGGCACAGTTTCGCATACAGTTTTAATCAAAGCGCTGAAAGCGCAGAAAGACTGGGGCGCCCTAGATGTAATACCCGTTGAGAGTGACACCAATGTTTTCGTTTCACAATCTGACTTTGTCTGCTTGTCATCCAGTTTAAAACCCGGAATTGTTCACAATACGCTGAATAGGGTAGTGTACATACTAGTAGTGTCGGCATACTGTTCATGTCTGTCAAACAGATACCCAGGCATTTGCTTGATCACGAGTTTAGCCCGAAAAAGATATACGTTTCCATAAACCCTTTCTTTATTTATTTGATGAGGTTTTACGTAGGGTTTCAACATTTGTTCAGTCATATACAGCGGTCAATTGACCTAACCAGTAATTATCAACCAGTACTGCCAATATTTTATTGTCTGCTAAAAATTCAAATTTACCTCCAACTGCTAAAGCCAGCCCACATAAAGTTCACGGCCTCCCTCTCAGTGAGTTACAGAGCAGATTAGTTTGCATGTGTAAATAGTTTATCTGTTTTATAACATACATAATGTCACTATCAGATTCCTATTTAATTTATAAAGTGAAAATAATTTAAATAAATATTTTAAATATGGTTGAATATTTAGCTACAATATTATGTACCAAACACTTCTATAAGATTCAAAAATATCAGATTGTTTCTGTATAAACACACACTTGGTTCTGTTTACTAGAGATTATGTTTCAGTATTATCATCCATATGTCAGATAAGCCCAGCCTACTCTCTATATATGCTTAATGACTTTACTACCGCTGTATCAGCCAGGTAGAACACTTGTTTCCGATAAAAAATAGTCCTCCCTCAATTCATCGATTTCTCTTCTTACGTTAACAAAAGCTGCTCTAACCAAAGAAATTTTAACCACAAACACAATAATTCCTGAACCAGATATTTCACTTTAAATTTAAATTCTTACGATGGATTCGGAAACGAAGATCTATTTTACCATACGAACAATTTGCAAATTTATCAAAGACGAAGGAAAGTAGAACGGCGGTTAGTGATGATCAATTCGACATGTTGATTGGTCGTATTGGTCGTATGCAAATCATGCATAGTGATACAAAGAGTGGTATTAAAATGTGTCTAACTCTGCTACGGCTGTTTCCAAATTACGGTTACCAATTAGACATGGGGCTAACGCCCCAGTCTAAGAACCATATCCACCCGGGTATTTGAAGTGTTTACAAACGCGATGATGTAAACACGTAGATCAGATCTCTTGGCTAGAGATGGTATTGTAATTTACAAAGCCACTCAATACATTTTATTGCAAACATTTAAATACATTGTACGCATTGATATTTATGAACAAGTAAAGTTTTATTCAGACATGATATTAAGGTAATGCTGTATTTGAGTATGTATTATATAAAGAAAACATAGTGAATTATCCAAGCCATATAAGGTGAACTGTAACTGACCTGAGCAAAGAAAGGTAATACTTTAAGAGTCCAGGGTTTAAACAAAGATAGTTGCATTGAAGTTGTGTGTATAAGTTAACCATTTTAAATCAGCATATAGTATAAACACAAATTCGACCCGTTAAATAATGCGTTAAAGTTAAATTGTCCTTACCTTGTTCAGTTTAATACCAATGAAACGAATACACCAGAACGCCGAGTACTAGTAAACAATAGTTTTTGCACACAAGTCTAATGTAACGCAGAAAGTAAAATATAAAACCTTTGTAAGTGACTTAAACCACTTCAATAACTTATAAATATATATTCAACTGTTACAATCAAGACGCGGATGTTAATGTTAACCAATACGCGAGCTAGCTTAAACATTGGGTGAATATCTCAACAAGATCAGGAAGTAGGGGGAGGGAGAAATACCCCTGTCGAGACCATTAATACTACATGTAATCTGCATCTGCAATCACATGTTTTAACAACATATTTCGTAGACTTTCGGTAAACATGTTAACGTTGTACACTACTGACATGTATTTGGATTTCGTATTCAGTGAAATCAAGAAATCAATTTTCGTTTAAAATCTTCAACCTTTGTACTTAAGCTAATAAAGACCAGCACGGAACAATGTCTACTTTTATTTATTTTTAAAGAGAGATCGAGATCATAAATGTAAATATCATCGTATCAAATAAAGTAATGTTTTGAAGAACATGAAAAATCAGTCAATCTACGGTTAGTTATTACGTAATAATCCGAATTGCGATTTTGCAGAATTTCCACGTGGAACATGTATACACTAATACAAGTGGCCAAACTTGTTTTCTCTAACTTAGAGAAAACAAGTTTGGCCACTTGTATTAGTGTATGCATGTTCCACGTGGAAATTCTGCAAAATCGCAATTCGAAATTTGAAATTCTTTCACACATGTATAGTGTGAATATCACTGTAGATTTAGAAAATTTATAACAGCGAATATGCCACGACTATCAGAACGTCAGCGTATTCACGCCTTAATGATGATGGTCAGAGGTGACTCAGTCGCTTCAGTTTCACAGGCACGTAACTGCCCTAGAAACGCTATAATCAAGTTACGTGATAGGTTTATGCAAACGGGAACTGTTGCCGACCGTCCCCGATCTGACAGGCCACGCGTGACTAGCGTCAGACTGGACCGTCACATTAAGTTGACGCACATGAGACGTCGGTACCAAACCGCCTCAGCTACAGAGTTATTAGACGGAATGGCGGTCATACCAGATATCATTGCAATATTAACATCATTTTGCAACAAATTACAAGTTAATCTACGCAAGAAAACATCCCTTTGGCTATTTGTGGATTTTTGATTTTGACCCCTACTTCATGTAGACGCGTCGTACGTTTAAAAAAAAATGAAAACAATAAAATAAGCACTTTGGTTAGAAGGGTAATTGAATAAGCTAAAACACGATACAAAACATGATAATATTCCATCACTAGATTTTCAGAAAATCGAGATATAAAAGTGCACACTTTCTTTTGCGTTTGAGTATATAACGGCCGATTATATGTACTTGGTGATTTATTTAACTCATCACCAAATTCGAACACGTTCAATTTGATAAAACCAGCAGTACTGTGATATCCCTGTTCCGCAACACTGAGTCAAACCAACAAGGAACATATAAAATACTATTCCTATACAACACATAGTGCAAATATACAATAAGACTCTTAAGATAAATAGCGTAACACATTACGAAATAGTGTCTGCAAATACAAAAGCGGGGGTCAACATACAAGGAAGTGCATGGGCTAATACCTGAGCTGATAAGAAAACACAATCTCAAATCATTAAAAGTTTACAACCTTGTCTAACAAGGTAAGGAAGATAATCATCATTGGAACTTAAACAAACCTAAATTGGGTCAATACGACTAAAGATAACGCAGTGGAACGAGGATAGCTAATTTTAAATGTATTCCGTGACAACGTTAAGACATATACAGATTCAACATTGAATACAGACGAATCTTTCAAAAACATCAGTCATTACTGACTACTTAAATTGTAATGTGAAACCCATCATTCTCCTCCCTGTAATAAATCAGACTTTTAGATTTACAAAATATAACTAAGATTGGGAAGCCACAAAGGTTTTGTAATGACCCAGATTTCACATATCGTGCAATGTACAATGACACTAAGATCAACAACAAAAAGTTGTTACATGAAGATAGATACTTTTAAAAGAGTCAATTGATAATGCACTGCTAATTAATTCAATGCCAATGAAGTACCCTTAATGACTTAATGCTCATGCAGCTGTGTGGTTTTGAGATTTGAATACAGTTACAGATGCAATGGTCAAATATTCCACAAATATCAACATCATACACTAGCTGATTACAAATACATGCCTCCCCCTCTTCGAAGAAGAGAGTGCATTCGAAGAAGAGAGGGCATATTAGTTTGCACATGTCGGTTGGTCAGTTGGTCGGGCGGTCCGTAACCTTTTCGTTTCGGATCAATAACTCAATAACCCCTTGACCTATCATCCTCAAACTAAGTCCACATCTTGGGGAGCAGAGGAATCCTATTGAGTTTGGGGTCACGGGCTCAAAGGTGAAGGTCACAGGGGTCAATTGTTCACAAACAGTTTCCAATCAATAACTCATGAACCACTGACTGTAAATCCTCAAACTTGGTCCACACATTCATCTTGGGGAGCGGAGGAACCCTATTGATTTTGGTGTCACGAGTTCAAGGGTCAAGGTCACAGGGGTCAATTTTACATAACCCTTTTCCGATCCATAAAAAAATTGAGAACCCCTTGACCTATCGTCATCCTTAGATCACACAATCATCTTTGGTAGCAGAGGAACCCAAATGATTTGGGGGTCACAGGTGAAGGGTCAATGTCATAGGTCAATTGTAATTAAAACACCTCCCATTAATTGAAATGTTCAGTATGACAAAATTGTGGACTTCTATTGTACATGACTATCTATATAAAGTTAAGGTCAGTTCATCGTAGACATGAGATAAGCTCTTTCATTACTACAGTTATAACTAGCTGTCGTTACTGTTTAGTGTTTCCAATATGGCACTAATCAAACTATGGATCCAGGAAACCCTTTCTTTACCATTTTTACCACAAAACATTTCAAGCATGTATATTTGAGCATACTTTGAACTTGCATATGCAATTGTACAAGATATAACTCTGACAAAAACCATGAGGGGGCATAATGTTTTACAAACATCTATTGATTTAGATTGTGGAGCTATCATTGTTTATTTGGTACTGCATTTGTAAATTAACTGATATTCTTGGACAACTAGCTTCCTATGTCTGACAAGTCAAATTTTACATTTCCATTAGTTCAGGGCAAGTGTCTTTGAATTTTTTTTCTAGTGATATTTACCATTACCATATTTACTCACTGCTAAATGAAACCAAAATAAAACTATAATTCAACAGATAAGGTCTCTCTCTAACTTGAAATGTATTTAATATGACAGAAATCACAAACTAGTTATGCTTTTTTGTAAATAGCATAATTTAAGTAATGAACTGTTTTGTGTTAGTAACCGTTTAAAACCAATCTTAAATGTATGCAATCAGGAGTTAATAAAATTTCAACAGTAGCTGCAAAACAAACATTTTCCAAATTTAATAACTTTATTCTAATAAATGCATACCAAAAACAAAATATATAAATATTTCATGAACACTTCATAATAAAATCAATCACTACAGTTTGTCAACTGTTATTTGACATATAAGAGGGCGGGCAATGATGGCCCAGTATGGTTTACCTCAGAAAGTTCATTCATAAGGACAATCATTATGACCAGATTTCAAATGGGTCAGTCAGGTAATATGACCTCTTGAGTGTAACAAGGTCGTAATATGATATGACCTACTGACCTAGTTTTTGAGCTAGAGGCTCAGGCACATTAACAAGGTTTTGATGTGATTTGACCTAGTATTTACACAGTCAAGATGACAAAGTTTAAAACTTTGCCCAGGAAAAGTCTAACATAGTTTCATGAAGATCAAGTGGACACTTGGATTTCAAAGTGTTTTTTATAGTATAACATAGTGAAGTATATTTGTTACATGACATCTCACTGTTAGGAACTAGAGCTAGATTTTATGATGGCGAACATTCCAACCAGAATTTTATTCGATACATGATGTACCTTCTATGTTCTGCACAATATATTTATTTAATCTGACATAATAATACAGTGTTTGTCCCTAAGTGACCCACTTCTAAACTTCACTTTAATTTCATTAACACTGGCTTCACATAAGGTTTCTTGATATTTTAGTTTCAGCTGCTATAGCAACCAGTGTCAGATATACATGTACCATGTCAATTCTTGCAGTTTTTGGTGAAGGACCGAACCAATATCAATCCTATGAGGTGTTGGAAAGATTGCCCTGCCAATTTTAAAGAAATTTCAGTGTAAAGCAGAACAAAACAATGACTAACCATATCAGTAAACCTTAGACTTTAGATAAAGAAAACCAAACTTAATAAATAAAAAATAGCAAAATATGGTTAACTTCCTAGTCACAAATATAACTAGTATTTACATACTGGATTTCTGTCAACAAACATAGCAATACACTCCATGTTTATCTTCCTTGCTTTTCCAATCTCAAGCATACAAAAACTCTTTTGACATTAAACAAACATACAATTCAAGAGATATGAATATAATATAAATGACATTTGGTACTGTTTAATTATGCACTTAACACTTAACATTCTCATTTTATAAATAATAAAGATATCAAGTATAACACTCATTCAGTCAAGATAATGCAGGGATTTTAGCTAAATAAAAAGCTAATAAGCTTACCATACTTGACATCCAGTATAAGTAAATCTATCTAATATAATGTCTAACCACTAAATATCTTCACCAAATTTCTCCTTTTAGCAATTTATCAAGAAAACAACAGGATATACACTACAGTCCTTTCCATCTACAATATATTTACATTGAACCCTGTAATCTGTTCACTCGTAAGACGCATTCATTCCTATAAGACATTCTCATATTTTTATTCCAAGTTTTATCAATGAATAACAACTGTTGTACATTTTAATCTTTTTTTAAATTCAGATGTGGTGTTCATGGGTATAAAACTGTGACAAAATGTTTGAGAACGGTTATGTTCAAAATAAAGGACAGTTTTCTATCATAAATCCAGTAATTCACATCAGTTTCTGCTGTTTTGATAATTAATAATTGGTAATGTATACATTGCTTTTTATGTCTTCATTCTGTCAAGAAAGATGGCTTAGACACCAATGCAAAGTTTATCAACACTTCATCATATGTTTTTTGGCGCAGTTGCACTAACATGGTTTTGCTATTTGCATATCAGTGTTGTGTAAACCAATCAAATCTTATGTTAACCACCTAGACAATGTCTCTTCAACCTAACAATATTTGTAACCTTGACGTGGATTGGTTAACCTTTCGATGGTATGTTACCCTACCAAAATCCACTGAATTTACCAAAATCCATTTTGGATCTGGAGTGACCAGCACTTGTAACATCTTTCGGGATACTGCTTGTTTTCATATCTCGCATATAGACTTTTTGAAGTGGTAGGGACACAAAACATTGATCCAATTTGGCGAGGCCTTATGCTGAAAAATGATGAAATCAGTAATAGTTGTAATCACTTCTTATATGAAATACCATGAAAAATAAAAGTACTTTGGTTGGCTAAAATACGTAACAATGACAATATTGTTCATCAATGACTAAGAAAATCAATCCTTTTACACGCCTATCTGCTACTTTAAGCATACATTATTCATATTGACTAACCCCATCAACATGATTAATTGTTATGTATGCACACTTGAACCTCCTCAAGAGCCAAGTACTATTACAACATCTGTATTTACTCACTCTTGAGGTCAAAAAGAATAGATATCTAACAAGGAATAAACACATGAATGCATTTCACAAAACATGATGTATGCTCACTATACTAAAATGAAACTGAGGACAAGAAATGAAACATAGAGGGTTGTTATAACACCCACTTAAATGCAAGAAATTGGATATAGGGATAGTCTCTTGAATAAATACAACTGTTTGATAAGTCTGGTAATATCATATGAAAACATATTCAAATCACAGCTGTTATGAACATAAGGTCAGGCTTTGCAATAATAGAAACTGAATTTCTGTGAGCAAATTTACCAGCATGATATATTTTTATCTATTACACTGTTTTCTGCTATTTTGGCATTACTTCCGGTTTTGCGGTATTTTGATTTTTTTAAAGCACCTACATTGAAACAATATGGCATAACAGGAAAATTACCAAATAGAAATGATATTGTCAGCATTAATTAACTGTAAAACACACGAAGTAAGTTTATCTTCGGTTATGTTACTTTGTTAGTAATGCGAAAATACAAACAGTATACATGGAAATATAAAACATATAAATAATAATTACATTTCCATATTATACCCCAATACATTTG
Source organism: Mactromeris polynyma (assembly GCA_032209605.1). Classification (NCBI taxonomy): domain Eukaryota; kingdom Metazoa; phylum Mollusca; class Bivalvia; order Venerida; family Mactridae; genus Mactromeris; species Mactromeris polynyma. Next base: position 23,185,051 of record JASFXZ010000006.1, on the reverse strand, counting down.
TATAACCCATCACCCCTTTTTAATAGTACATTTTGTACAGTCATGATTAAGCCCGCCTGGCTAGTTGAGTTGGTAGGGCGCTAGACTGTCTGCCAGCAGATCCAGGTTCGATTGGCGGTTGGTAAAAGGTTGGCTCACTGAAGATATGTGATTCTACAGCGCCAGACTAATGATTATGGAATGAATGCAATTTAAAAAGGCTCTGTATGAGATGTCAGTGCCAATGATTTAATAAATAACATGTTCACACATATAATACTGTATAAGAAAAGAATGTGTAAGATCTTATACTGAACTTGGAAGTTTAATAACTCTTTAAAGTGGCATATTTTCAATCTAGGTGTTGGGCAAGTCAGAACATCTTAAACTTAATAATTATTGGTTTTCAATTTTGAAATAACCAAAAGCCATCAAACAATACATGCCTAAATGTTTGACTCAATCATGCATTCATTTGATACATACTCAACTTTGTAAATTAAATCCATTTAAATGCAAAGGGAGGTAATTTGAAAAAATGTAAACTTCAATAATACTAAAATGATTTTTTGAACAACACAATGTGAATTATTTTCTGTTGCAGATGTATCCCCTACATACATGTACATGTATGGATTTTAGTAAGTAGTCTATCAAAGCAAAACATTGTTCACTCCAAATAATATAAAAAACACATTGGGCCCTAAATCAGTCTGTTAGCATGAAAAATTAATATGTTGGTGGAATCAAAATATTTGCCAATGTGTTTCTATTCAGTTAAAAAATAAATCATATTTCAATTCAGCTGTTCCAAATTTTTGTGAAATCTCTAACATTAAGCGTTTTGTATATGCTAGATTACACATAATAACATGAATTCCCACAAAAATGAATATCTCCTAATAAATAAGATTTATAATTGAGTGTAATAGAAAATAATGCAAAGTAAGTCAAATTCACACAGCAGGGCCACCCAACACAGATCCCTATGGCAGACATATTGCCAATTGACTAGAACAATACAATAATAAGGAATTGTTGAAATAAATAAATTTGGAAGAAAACCATAGCACGCAACTAAATGTACATGACTAATAAAAGCAGACTTCTAACTAATCTGTTGTAAAATTACGTCCAGTCCTAAGTTTATTGAAGAGAGAATCCCTATTTTCAAGCATAGCATCAAGGTTCTTTTCTTTCAGAATCCTTGCCATGGATATAAGCTTGTATGAAGCCAGTGATGTCACTTTAGATTTGTCAGTTTTCACAGCATGTACACACTGGAGTGCCAGCCAAACAGATTCACTAGCACTATCAGTACACGGAAATAAGTTAAGAAACCACAGATTTAATTTGGAGATCAAATCATCTGCATGTGGAATTATTGAAGAAGTATCAATGCCAAGCAGAGAGGCATAGTCCTCCACCTGTTTCCCAAGAAATGGGAGTTTCCTTATATCACTGTTTGGTAATACTTTCTTTAGATTGTCTTTGATATCATAGAAGACGGTCACATACTTGGTTCTTCCCTCACATTTCACAGGAATGGTATGCATAAATAGATCGTTCGGAAATTCTAATGTCTTAACATTGTGAATATTCTCAGCCGATTCCGATAAATGACCTTGACCTTTACAAGCCTCGGGTTCAAACTTACAATTGTTTAGAATACAATTCTGACCAACTTTCACAGGTACTGAGAAGTTACAAAATTCAACAACTGCAGTAGATGAGACTGAAGACTCAGAGGGGAGACAACTGTGCATAACACAACCAAGAACCGTATCGGAGAGTTTTCTGTACTTGGTTGATGGTGTGTCATCACAATCCCCTTCACCATGACAAGGCGGTTGCTCATGAGGGTGACCTGTCCATAGATTAAATACATCTTTACCAAGACCAAGTACTGACTGGAAGTCTCCATCACAACAGAAATGTTCAATATATTCCTTTGTAGTTCCTATGTGGATAAACTTTGATGAATTCATCACAAGAAGAGTAAAATCAGATTCGTGCAAGATGTCAAAGATTTTTCTTCTGGTTTTAATCAAACTTTGTGTAACACAGCTAACATTGGATACATTATTTACATAGTCAATGGTGCCTCTCGCTCCAAGAGCTTGCAGGAAGTCTCCATATGCATCAATTTCACAATCAAGAGGACCATACTCCTGCATGAATTTCAGTAACTTTTCAGTTACATCATGTGCAAAATAGAAAGAACTGTCAGTGTAAACCACAGGTTCAGAAACTTTGACCTCATCACCAAACTTTAAATCTTTTGACTTCAGAACTGCACCTTTGGAGTACATCAAAGCTTCATTTGGCTTCTGTAGAACTTCTATGCACTCCAAATTCTGAAGAGGGCAATTCGGATCAACTTCATCTGTATCTTTAATCACATAGACACCATGTCCTGTTCCGACTGAAATTGAAGATGGGTGCGCCAAGGCAGTAAAACCCTTACTTCCAAACTGAATGGCACTGTGATTTGGCCCCAAATTGTACACAAGAAAATCATCTGCACAAGTTACAAAGACACCTGGTCCCATTTTTGGTATTAACGGCAAAAACATGGCAAGTTTCATGTCCAGCATTTGATACACAGGGTTTCCTTTTGGTATGGGGGAAAAAATCTTGCCAAGTACACTTGCACTCGGCATTCTCTGACTTTGTCCGCCGGCGTGTATCAGTAATATTCTATACTGGAGTGTATCCTCGCCATATTTCTTATACAGTTCCTGTAGAGCTGTCATGGTGGAACCTCCATTACCTAAAACAAACAGGGTACATCTCAATAAACAAGCATTAGAGACATTGTAAGAATTAAATTATACACATACGTAACATCAAAAGCAATTAATAAATTAATCAACAATTACTTTCTAACACAATGTGGATAAGTAGGAAAGATAAATCATTCTACATAAAAAATTGTGAAAGTTTGTTTCAGTAGTCCCCCTTGGATGTAAAATAAATAGTTGCCAGTTAGACACGATGTTGTCATTGTTTTACACTTCTACCTCTAGTATACAAGAACCTGATGATTCCAGATAGAATCAAATTTTGAACATAATTTGAAAGTTCAGCAGTCATGGTATTTAAATGAATGAGCTAGCTTATATAATACACAGAAAAACCTCAATAATACGACCAACCTTTGGGTCCCCTAAAATCTGGTTTTAATATTGAAGTGGTCTTAATATTGAGGTTGAATAAAGAGCAAAATAGTGAAAATGGACTTGAAAATTATGTTCTTAATTTTGAGGTGGTCTTTATGTGAGATTTTACTGCACATATTTTTACATACATGTATTACAGTTAATTAGCAAATATATACAATATTATGAATATCTAAGACACAGAGTATAAACATAATTCTATAATTGTAGTCTAGAAGAAGAAAAAAACATATATTCATAAATATAGTATTTAAATGTTATAATAAACACAATGAAATGGTTAACTATTGTTGTTTATTTAATAAACGTTTTGAATTTATTAATATCAATTAAAACTTACCCAATTTAGGGCCTGGAGGATCTGACATAACCAGAATAGGGATCCCATTTGGCAGCTCATTTCGTTTGTATTTGTAATCAAGCTGTTTTTCATACACTGTCTTCTGATCTTCATCGACTGCCGTAATGACTATAACATCCCAGAATGGGACACTCATTGCATTCTTGTCACAGCCTGAAAGTGCAAGTAATTACAAAACAATTGTAATACAATCACTTGTATTTTTAGTACATCTTTTTAAAATCATAGCTCTAGTTTACCACAGTTTCTATCTCCCCTATATGTTATACACCCAGTGTTGCCACACAGATTTGGATGAACCAGTTCAAACAGAAAAGTCACCAGCCAGCTATGGGGCTCGGATGTTCAATAAATACGGCATAAAATTTATTATAGATCGTCTCAGATATGCTAAATGTATAATCAGTCGGCCCTCATTCCATCGCCAATTTATTATTCTATGGCTGCAATTTGTAGTCAAAGTACACATTCCATCAATAATTTACACTGTAACTGTCCGACGTAAATGCCATACCTAATAAAGTTATGGAGGCCAGAACTTAACAGAAGTAATATTTGCTTCATATGTGAATGAAAATACATATGAACTATAACAAGCACAGGCTTCACTGCTAATAATAAATTTAATTCATTTACAGACTAAATAAAATGTCATCATCTTTAATCACACACTATAGGCAAAATGACAATCATTAATACGTATGCTAGGCCATGTAGTGTATTTGACCACTAACTATAAGGATTAGATGGCAGAGGCCTTTGCTTGTGTTGACAGGATTTTAGGTTCGAGCCCCACATCAGGCTCACTTTTATTCCTGGATTTACTAGGGTGCATAGAATCACCGGAATGCACAGAAAAACCAGATAGCACCGGAAAGCAAATATATTTTAAGTATTTTGGAGTATGTATTCATTTATATCATGGAAATTTGATTTTAAATAGTCTGTGTATGTTGCATAAATCAGGTTTATGTTGTGCTTTTTGGTTCAAAGTGGTGTTGAGTTAACCAACTAACGATGAGAATAGGCACGGAACAGCAAAATTTGTTTTATTAAATAACTTATATCAGACTAAAAACACATTTAATTGTTGTATATTGATGTTGTATAACTTTGTTATGATATTTTCTTAAATGTTATTTCAAGTAATATCATCACATATAATCCAGTGGCCACCGAAAAGCAAATTATTCTTGGCCTCACTGCTTCAGACCGAAAAACACTACATAAATCTGATATAATTATGCATGCATAGTGCGACTGTTTAGACTCAATTTTCCTTGAACACGTAAAAAACTTACGAATTTCATGATATTCATATCATAAAACATGATATAAATGAATACATACTCCAAAATACTTAAAATATAATAATATTGCTTTCCTGTGCAATCGGGTTTTTCGGTGCTTTCGGGTGATTCTATGCACCAGGATTTACTACAACAGTGGCAGCCTAGTTTGACAGATGAACCTAGAAGTTTGGAACAGGGGGAGAATAGAAGTGGGTGTTAAAAAGCCAGACATACCCTTCCATGAAAATTTGACAAAAATGTTGATTTTCCTCCACATGAGGAGAAGTTGCCGGCTCCTTGTGGAAGGGTAAGTTAGTACTGGTTAGATTTTAGTCCAGGAAAAACTGGTTAGGTGAACCGGCCGCCGTATATAACTGAAATATCATTGAGAAACGGCTTTAAACCCGATGAAACAAACAAACAAAAAGCCAGACAGATCAGTTGGTAGATAATGCCATGTTATTATTATGTGGGGGGGTCATACATCAGGCGCACCTTTTCCCCTTTAATTTAATTTGATTGTGCCTTGAAAAAGTTGAATCATTTTAATGTCAGACTCCGAAGGGGAAGTGCATATTGGTTTAGGGTCAGACAGCAACCCAGTTAGCTCAGTTGACAGAGTCACGCTAGTCTAAAATATTAGACATTTACATGCACATTTAACCATAAACATTCATTATCTTGTTATTATACTTTCACTTTGCATGTACCATACATAACCGGAAAATGTCAAAATGTGAAATCATTTATGTAGGGTCTTATTTACAGGACTGAGGGTCATGCTAGTGTTGAGGGGTCGTGGGTTCGACACACACATCTGTGCACTTTATCCTTGTCAGGGTTTCAATGAAGTGACAGACATGACACTGAGTGACTGACCGCCGAGTTTATACACTTTTATATCAGTGTTTATTTCATAACCGGTCAATGACAGCAACCCAGTTAGCTCAGTCACGGACTATATATAGGTCCGTGGCTCAGTTGACAGAGTCACGCTAGTCCAAAATAATTCTCACCTCGGATTTTCTCATAGTTCGAAAGTACTTCTGTAAAATATTTCTGCATTGTAGAATCCATCCAAACGTATGCCGGTACCGTACCGTAAGGTTTGAAGTTACACGTAGAGAAATTAACAGGAGACAATTTGTGTTTATGTTACTAAGAGTAATCTCCCTTTACAAGTACCAAATGAACCCAATGAACAGAATGACACACAAAGTTGCTATCTCCTACACAGTGATCTCCCCTAACAGATATCGGAAATCTCTGCAATCAAAAGTTTCTCGTCAATATTTTGACGAATTTTATTTTTCGTTTTTGGTTTTCAGTTGGCCATTTTCATATCCTGCTAGTTTTGTATTAATTATACAAAATATTAATGTTTGAACAATTAATAAAATATTGACAAAAATGAAAAATAACGCTAATATTTTTATAACGCACCAGTTTGTATTCATGACTGACTGAGAGTGATATTGTCAATGTTATAAAATATCACAACCCATTACTATTCACAAGACTGGTATGACTGGTATAGGAATGATGAGATATATAGATTCATTCTGAGCTGCCTGTCGGGATGTGAAGCAGTGCAGTATTGTGGCCAATCATCTACTTTAACGCAATTTCAATGTTGGACAATTGCAGTATAAGTGACATCTACTGTTTCAAAATTACGACAATTAAAGCAACCCTGGCAATATCATATCCGGTTTCACTGTCTTATGTCCCATATGCCAGATATCTCCGTTCGTTAATATTCGCCTAATGTACTAATCCTCAATATGCCAGCAATCCCCGTCTGTTTGGATTCTTCTAAGTACTGTCTCATGTCCCGAAATTTCAACAACCACCGTCAGCTGTGGTACTTTACCTGGCTAAAGCCCCGAATACCAATAATCCTCGTTCGTTAGAATTTCTCAACTGTCTAAAGTATGTTGGGAATCAACTTCTGTCCAAAGTCCCCATCCTAATGTATTAAGGCCCCATATGCCAGCAAATCCCCGTCTGTTGAGATGCTTCAACTGTCCAAAGTCCCCATCCCAATATCTTAAATCTCTATATGCCAGCAATCCCCGTCTGTTGGGATGCTTCAACTGTCCAAAGTCCCCATCCCAATATCTTAAATCTCTATAATTATGCCAGCAATCCCCGTCTGTTGGGATTCTTCGCCACTACCAATTACGCAGGAAAGTACACAGGGAATCAGAATATTCTTCAAATGTCTAATGTTCTATAACCAAGCATTCCCGCCCTTTTGGATTATACGGTGCATGCTACGTTTATTTGATTGGTTTAACTTCTGTTGGGTTTTCAATTTCGAAATTACGTTGCGTGTTATGTCTGTTTATTTTCATACGTCTGTAATGTCACATGGAAAAGAGAAACGACTGTTTGTACGCACACATTCAGTGACTGGACTATGATACAAAACAGATCGAGAGGAAACGCTAGTATATCTAATTCAGTCTCGGGGCTACGCCCCCTTGAATTAACTGAATACCATGATGTTTTCATACTCTATCTATTACACGTCCCTTATACTAGCCATTCCCGGTTGAACAAAACATTGACTGGCGCAAATTTAGTATTTAATTATAAAATTATCGCCCCAATACCAATGTAATTTCATGTTATTTTCTTACATAATTATGTCAAGAACTGGATTTCAAACGTACAAAATAACACGAATAACTCAACATGCTGTAAAATAATGTATTCTTACATAAATGTATAACTATCATAATTCGTCTTTCACTTTACCAACATTCAATAGTCTGTCAATTTCACCTTGGAGACATTTAGCGAAAGAATCTAACTCCTGATGTTTTTTATTGGCTAATATGTTAATGTTATCATTGAAATAGTCCATCAGTATTGCCGATCGGAGAGAGTCAATCATGTCCATCATTGAGTCCTGCAGGCAAACATCTTTGTTTTCCTGATTCCAGTAACCAGGCGTCCTTCGTTTCTCACTCGACCACAGAATCTGCGTCTGTAAGACAATCGATATATATACTTGACGCCATTAAAAACGCAACGATTTTAACTAGGCGTCATTTTGTAGTGTCAACTGCCCAACGCGTGTTACAGTTATCTATGCGTCAATTCTTGTTCAAAACTTTATTAAACTCTAGACCAATTGTTTTTTATTTCATTATTGATTAATTTTATGAAGAAATAACGGTTATTTTAGTCTTTGTAATGTCACTTTATCGATATGCACGATTTTTGGTTGCGCTTTAATGGTGTTAAGTATATTAACTTTAAGACGAGCTGTAATATGTAAATTAGCCTATATGTGATGCGTTATTTACACATTTTAAAAAGAAAAACTGCTTATGTATGTACATGTAGCTGAATATGTAAATTCAGTCGATAATACAGTTAGTGTGTACATGATTTATATCGTTTTTTATTGGCTAACCACCTCCAACTTGTTTACAACCATTCTCAAGTTAACAGAAACGGATACAACTTTAACTCGTGTGATGACAAACGGTTAACAGTAACAGGAAAATAAAACAGTAGTTCATCATACATATCATACTAATCGAGTAAAGTCACTACTATTGCGATACATGTATTAGGCCAGAAGGCGTCAGTATTACTTTATCAATTACAATACTTGACTATACACTGTTATATATATTACATCTTCTGTATCTTTTAAAACAATATATTGACCGAGAACTTTAAGTAAGCTTGCTATATAAACAGTCACAAAATCTGCACTCCACACTTGAGTCACCATATTGCCGCCATATTGATAGTTAGACTCTTGAATCAATGGACAGTAAATATAGACTGTTTACCCCAACTGTACAGCAGACATATCAGGAAATACCTTTATTAAATGCGACGAGATGCCTGGGAGCCCATCAGGAGATTTGTCCTTACACTCATCAAGGAAATATTTCAGTATTCGCATAACAACTCGTCTACATTCGTTACCAACATCTATGTTATTCAATAGCTCTGCTTCTGCTCTAGAAAATGAGATTGACCATGTCTCATCCCCTGCAAGCAAACGTGCATTATATGCATAAATATGTACTAATGTTAGACTATGGACAAGTAAAACGTAGGTTTGTAATATATTACATTGACTTGTTAATGTATCTTGTCTAAACATCGCTTATTATCTATTTGACATGCCCTACTTATTAATTTTGAAAGTTATAATCACACTTCCGATAACAATAAACGTGTTAAATTAGCATGTACAGTTGACCAATATAATATACACCGGGAACAAGTTACAACGAACAGCACCCATTATCTAAATGCCGAAAGAATATCAGCATTATATGTATGATTTGCTCTGTGTTATAACCTGTATCCCCGCTTAGCATAATGAAACAATCATACCTTTAGGTACCAGATGAACACCAGCTTTTCTAACAAGTTCAACCTTCTTCTGATCATGAACTTTACGGGAGACTTTCCGTGGCCATCCATACATAGACACTGAGCCTTGTTCCCATGGTAACGATAAAACTAAATCTACAGATACGTCGAACGAATCTTGCCTGGATATAGTAATAGTCAGAGCTGGACCATGTGCTGTATCTGCGAGCTTTACATCTGTAATGCATTAAATGGTTTCAGAACGGTTGGACTTTATTTAGGACTGATCGCCAAAATTCAACAGTACTTATTAAGTTATTAACATGTTTCAACAGATTTATCAGAAAAGAGAAAATAACTAGTAATTGTGATTAGTTTCAGTCAAATCACCAATCAAAATACTAAGTCTTACTCTCTGTATATGTATACGTGTATGTATCTATTTCATGATTATTACCTCTGATTAGCAATAAACGACTGTTATATAGCGGTGTGCAGTAAAGCTAGCTTTTAAGAACACCCTAGCGACATAGGAAAACTGTTCTTGACAGTCATAATTATTTGCCGAATACAAAATACGTATTTGAAGATTTTTAAATCTAAGCGTTATTAATCTGTTGGTGTTCTTATAAGCTTGTTTACTGACTCCAGTGGAATGCACTTGTTGTTTGTCTCATCTAGTACCTTACGTAAGAATAATAATATTGCAGATAATAATGAAAACATCCCAGTTGTGTCGTTTTAATGGAGCAGTGAATGATTGATACATAATTACTCTGTAACAAATGATATCATTTCCTTTTGTGTCCCTTTTGCTTATGTAGTTATCATTTGCAAGTCTCCTAGTGCAATTAGGACGACTGTGTACTTCGTATGTGGCATTTCTTGCTCCACTTTTTGGAGAAATCTAGTTACTGCGCTGATCAGATAAATGAATGATGAATGAATTGATGAAGTGCCTGTGGAAAAGGTAATTCAATACAATCTACTTACTTTGAAGATTTAAATCCTTTATAGCTTCCTTAACTTTGCTATGCAGACTTAATAGAATTTTGTAGGGTATCAAGTTTCCATTGTAACAGAGGTGACTTAAATCGGCTATAGCCATTTCTTTTAATTTGACTACAGCTTGACCTTCTGGTATCTGTAGTGGATTGGACTTGATGTCTTTAATTTGACGATCTGACGTCAAAAGTCGGGGCAATGACTTATTGTCCTGCAGGTAAAAATACAGTTATTAATTAGCGTAAGAAACTGTATGTTTTTATTGGAGAAAAATAATAAAATATGAAATAAACAATGGAATTTAATAATGAAATTATCATGCATGAAGAACTATTCATTAAATAGATTACGAAAAATGGTTGCACGACAGTTTCGGTAAATTATAAGTAATACACATTTTATTAATTAGAATAATTTAATACTCACATCAAAGTTAGTTTTGTCCTCATATATGTACGACAATTGTCCCTCTATCTGGATAGTATCCACATCTATGCTTATAACAATATTTGTATCAAATTCGTCAGCTTTGCGGACTTTAGTCTGCATCTTGTAGCTGCCAGCTTTTCTAACGTCCGCTGAGAATAGTTTACCATATTTTGAACGCCGAACATGATCGATTATCTTCTTAATTATTGTCCCATAGTCAGATACAGCCTGCATCTTGTCTGCTTTATCAACCGCAATACCTTTCTTCTCCAACTCAGATATGTACCTCATTCGTGCTTTATGATTCACAGGTGAATTTTCGTTTTCAATACTTTCTGAGTGTATCTCGCTTTGTGGGTGTTCTACTTTCAATTCGTCCATGGACTCTCCGTGCCCTGTCGCTGCCTGATGCTGCTGCAGACTTTGTTTACTCTTAAAGGACTTTCCGCAGACACACGTGAATTTTCCTGGCTGTGCATTCTCGTGGAACTGATTGTGACAGTATGCGACGACGAATATGGCACTAAGTATCAATACATGTAACATACGTACCATGGTGTGCTTTTCATAAATTCAAATGCCTGAAAGAAATTAAATACAAATGTATAAACCATACACTAGTCAAATGTTCTAAGTACACACCTGGAAATGTGCCAATGACTTGGAAAATAACACGATCTAAATACACCATTCGATGTAAGAAGCCGTTGGCTTTACTATGAGGAAATCCAGCTAGTCCAACAACAACATATCATTCAACAATAATTTATTCCATTGGTGTATACGTGCATAACAAACATTTGTTCGAATTTAGATTATTATTTCATTGATTTATTCATGGTCTAAAAGTTTGTAGTTAGAACATTTGACAAGTATATGCGTAAGTCTTCAGTCTTTTTACTAAAACAGTTTAAAGCAACATTTCCCTATGTACATAAGTGTTGTCGTCGGACAACATGTATAACAATTGTCCTCTAAGTTAGTACGTTACTTCACAGTTAATATTGATTCATACTTAATGGTAACACACTATAAAAGTTCACAAATGACACTTTGTACTTTGAATTGAGACAACAAGGGAGTAAATATTCCAAGCAACCCATCTTATTCAAAAGAAACTGTAACGAGGAAATTATGCTAATGTTTGTTTTCATTGAGTTTACGTTACATACGGTGCCCAGTCGACCTAACCAATGTTCTTGAAAGTAATTATCATCCACTACTACCTTGCTCTTCCACAAACAACTGACAACTTCTACACATGTGGAGGACATGACCGTAGCCAATGTCACGGAAGAACGGATCTACCGGAAGACAGTCTAGGGCTTTACTAACTGAGCTAGCCGGTGGACTGGCTAATAACAGATTTTGTAAATTTTAATAATAATGATTTGTTTAATTCACTGATGTTTTAATTGTAGAGTATTGCATTTGCATTTATACAAATAGAGTTTAAAATGTGCGATACATTTAAACGCCCGTGTATAAAAAGATCCAGAATTACATATTATTCTAACCTTGAAAACAGAAAGATATGAATGCAATATATATGTATAGACCCCCTTGCTACACACACAATAAAGACGACATGTACACACTCCTATATGTTCAACGCAGCTTGTACAATATAGCCATATTTAGTTATTTACTGTCAAATAGTTCAATGGTACTTCTTAGGCTAGCTTTGTCTTCGAAGTCTTGATCTGTTCTGTTTGCGTTTAATGTTAAGTGATTGATAAACTTGCTCCATTTTGACACAATTTGAAACGACAAATTAACTCTTGAACGTCTTCCAGCATCTACCGAAATGATGACTCAATACATGTACGTGAGTACATAAATACGTTCTACCTTACAATACTTTCTTTTAGATTTAACATATATAGGAGACCCTAAATTTAACAATTATAAATTGAATACACACGTAAGCTAGTCTTGTATATAGGTCTACGTGTATTTTAAAATAAATTATAAACTTTTTATAGTTGAGTCTGACCTAAATGTCACGAAAACTGATGACAAAGATAGCAAAGATAACCTGGTTACAAGTATTCCGTCTACGCAAAAATCAGCACTTGTGATAATGTTTCGATATTATCGCTTGACTGTACCGAATGGCATAACAAGAGTAAATAAGTATATACTAAAACGCTCCACTGTTGACATTTTCGCAAAGACGTAAGCGGCCCGATTATTAAACCAAAACAGATGACAAGAGCACAATAAGCGAAAAGACATTCATCGTGGCGTTACATCTACCGTGTTTTATCGTAGATGATCATATCGAAATGAATTGATGTCAAAAACCAGTTTTCGTGAATTATGAAAATTGATTATTCATCGGCTGATTACGTTCACAATAACATTTTCCGGAACCACCGCTATTGTACATTTAAAAATGTATTTATAATTACTAAGTGACGTACATGTAATCATTTTATTTACACGTTAAACTACATGTATATGAAATAACCTTATGTACAGTTATAACCGATAAATATATATTTATAATACTGCAAATAAAAATCTAGTAATTTCATTGGTTAAAGGCTCGCGTATAGTATTCTATATACACGGCGCTGACAGGGTATATATATATGACGTGCGAACTAATTTCCCCTTCTTTGAACGCCGAACATGATCGATTATCTTCTTAATTATTGTCCCATAGTCAGATACAGCCTGCATCTTGTCTGCTTTATCAACCGCAATACCTTTCTTCTCCAACTCAGATATGTACCTCATTCGTGCTTTATGATTCACAGGTGAATTTTCGTTTTCAATACTTTCTGAGTGTATCTCGCTTTGTGGGTGTTCTACTTTCATATCGAAATGAATTGATGTCAAAAACCAGTTTTCGTGAATTATGAAAATTGATTATTCATCGGCTGATTACGTTCACAATAACATTTTCCGGAACCACCGCTATTGTACATTTAAAAATGTATTTATAATTACTAAGTGACGTACATGTAATCATTTTATTTACACGTTAAACTACATGTATATGAAATAACCTTATGTACAGTTATAACCGATAAATATATATTTATAATACTGCAAATAAAAATCTAGTAATTTCATTGGTTAAAGGCTCGCGTATAGTATTCTATATACACGGCGCTGACAGGGTATATATATATGACGTGCGAACTAATTTCCCCTTCATGCTGACGGCTCGACTTGAAACCATATATCACTTGATGTTCGCAAATTACTAGAAATTGACAATTAATCTTCATACATGAGTCAATAAATATTGAAAATATTACATGTGTGCTTGTATTACTATTCAAGACGATAGGTTTTTTAAGGTTTGAGCCAAATTCAGCTCGATAAAGTCCATGTGATCAGAAGCTTGAACATTAAGTGTAGAATCCATCGCGCGCTTAACCATGTGTATTGAGGTACCTTATTGGGTATACAATACTGGCAATATACGTGTGAGTGAAACATAAGAAATTTGATCTACAGCAAGTAATTCCTGATATACTTTAAAAGGAATACGTTTTAATCGCAGATACATGCATAACTAAAACACTCTAAACAGTTGTATGCACCTAAAGCAGCAAAAATACACAAATCTAATTATTAGATCTAGAGCTAGGCATCGAAACATTGCTTGTTTAACTTAATTCTTATAAAAACATGGATTTTAAGTATTATAAATTTGTTATACAGGTTGTTGACAGGGTATATGGTGGAATATAACGCCTCGGGTTATATGGCACACAGACAGGTTATATCCATCCATATACCCTGTCAATAACCTGCATAACAAATATTATATACAGTGTGTGAAAAGGTTATGGTGCACTATTTAGTATAGTGTTATCACTGTTAAAACAAATAGATTTGGCCTTCATATCGCATTCATATGAGTGTCTCTACATGTACAGTTGAAATGCAATGAGATGATTACAGTCATGTGTGCGGTTAGGAACATACGGTACGTATTTCATGTAGTTTTTGTTTACTTATTTGCCAAATTACACCTTTTGAATGCCAACACTCGTTTCTTGACTAAGTTATTGCCATGGATAACGGCATTATAACTACATAACTTCACGATGGACGAGATGGTTATAATTCCGAGATTATACACTCCATCACTGGGCGGGGATATTCAGAGAACGACTTCTTACGGCGTATATATATTCTCATCTTACCATATATTATGTGTGTTGCTATATTCACCAAGAGGACTTTAGTAATCGTAACATTTCTCTAACAGCTAAACGCCTTAAACAATATTATCATAAATTGTTTGAGACATTTCGTATTTTGCTATACGTATCCACTTATCATTTAAAAGACGGCACTATACGATTTTAAATAAGTCAACAAATGACAAAATTTATCTGCACGCCGGACATTAATGTGTTATGGCTAAATGAACTTATATCTGTAAACGATAGTTGACTAGTATTGTTGAATTATCTGCATATAGAAGTACATGTAATGTATTTGTTATAACATTCACATATATTAAACAATAGCGGCCCTAGGATGTACCCTTGAGGAACGCCACAAGTAACCTTAGAAAATGAAGAGTGCACACAAGAAATATCAACAAGTAGTTGTCTACGGGAAAGACATGATTTTATCAGAAATAGAATGTTATTACCAAGACCAAGGCATCAAGTTTCATGATCAAAATAGAATGGTTTACGGTATCGAATGCCTTTTGAAGGTCTAGTCAGGCCATTCCGACAAGGTAACCTTTATCAATCTGCAATATTTCTTATATTAATCTGACAACGGTAAAATAACTGTTTGGTAAACACCTTTTTGAAATAAAACCTTGACAAAAACTCTTCACCAAAATTAAATGATGGCTTCGGTAATTTAGAAACTAGTTTGGATGCAACAGTAGTATAAAATTTGTTAAAATGTTCTGCCACTTTCAACTTTTCAAAACACTACAAGTTGTCCTTTGGGTGGTATTCCTAACTCTCAAAGTTTTTCACAAATATTTGGAATCGTTCATATATTCTTTACAAGGTTTTGAAAAATAGCTTTCTGAATTGCATATTGAGTTTTGTTTCTTACTTTCTTGAAATGTGCAGAATTACAGTCTGATTTGTTCTATATATAAATATGAAAAGCTTTGTTACGCTCCTGAATACTCATTTAGGCATTATCATCCCTCCAGTGCTCTAATCACCTTAACTGTCGCAATGTTTTCATATTCCGATAAAAATAATGTCTTGAAACTATTCCATGCGTCACACACATTTTCACTTAATAAAACAAGGCTTCTCTACGTGGTTAGTATCTTTGTTGTACTTTTTAAAGAACGAACTTTGACCTATGAACTCTTTGCAAAACCTTTCTAGTACAGTATGTGATGTAGTGATCAATAAGACATGTGTAAATTACCCCAGCTTTAACAACATTTAACAACATTACCAGCATCTAAGGTTAAAATGATATCAATTGTAGAACAAGCTGTCTTACATATATGGGTAACATTGATACTATTTTGTTTAAGATAGCATTTTCATAAAATGCTTTAAGAATGAAAGATAAATCTAGAAACATCAGTGTAAAACTCTCCTAGGATATAGGTTTCGTATTCACTATGAAGACTTGTACAAACGGTTTCTAAAATATTATAAAAGTCTCTCTATTTTGTTGGTCTGTAGGTAACGGGAGAATAAGATTGGTTCTGATTTTGGTAGTAACAATTCAGTACATAAAAAAAGAAGAAGAACTTTTATTTGTACAAAAACCCATAAAAGGTTATTGACAAAACATCAATATAACATAGAAAATAATACATAGCAATACGTGACAAGAAGATACAATGAAATGGTAAATAAATGCGTAGTTATTTACATACTGTTATATATAATAATAGGATGTTATTTTTGTATATTTGAGACGTATATGATTGGACCCGTGATCGGACGTTGTATGCAATAGTTGTTAAATATGAGGTTCATCTCTGTTGGGGGAGGCAGAATAATTTAAATGATAAATACATGTTAAAAACAAAGCATCCAATTCATGTACCAAGCTTCATATCCACAATTACATAATTATATAAAATAATTTAACGTCAATAGTAACTCCTAGAACATCTAAATGGATCATCAAGGAAATGGCCCTTACAAACAACGCATAACCTATAATGATCGAGCAATTTTAAAATGTACAGTCACCAATTGCATGTGTGCTCTACCGAAACGAAATTGTAAAGCATCGCACGGTGATCATGTACATGAAACAATCATTAAATATACATATAATGTACATATTAGTAGTTTCCATCGACGTTATCACTTATATGAAACAAAGAATTATACATACACATTTACATACATTCACATATATAAATACATTTCTTATATTATACTAATTATACAATTTTAAATATAACAGACAGTAGTATATTCAATATCGGCAATTTTGCTGTAACCATTTAAACATTTTTAAACCAAATTACTAATACTATTACAACTCGTTATGAAGTTGTTGGCGCTTAATAAATCCATGATGTGCAAATACACTTAAATTTCGTATTTCTGATGCATTTTTTGTCGTCATTAATGCGATGAACTTAAAAGTACTGGGACGGTTCCAATAATGTGATTTTATGTATTTTATGCGCAATTCTCTCAAAATGTTACATACAAGAACAAAATGGTATACATCCTCTAGGATGTTACAGAATGGACATATACGTTCATTTAACGGGACACTTAAAGGTTTTCTCCATCTACCAGATTCAACGGCTTATCTATGTGATCTGTGTACATATGGCATCGAGCTTTGCGCAATGTATGTGTCATTGAATGAGAAGGCGCAATATTTTCTCAAAGAATAAATATCGACAATCAAAAGCATGCAAGAAACAAAATGAATTAAATCTCGATAGTTTCATACATAGTATCATTCATTGTTGCCTTTTTAAGGGCGGTATAATGTTGATCAGGTGGTGTAGTTGTCATGGTAATTGCACCTCTGCTTCTTGACGGTTGTACATCATTCACATACACGGGATCATCTTTGTGTCTATCAAAATAAAAATAAAATTCACACATATTACAAAAGTTTACCACATGTATAATATGTCGCAGTGGCCAAGGATCGTAAGTTCACGTGGTGTAACGCCAGACAGTGATCACATAATAAGTACAATGCAAATTGACCTAACTGTTTCATGTTTATCAAATAAGTTACCATAATTATGGAGTTTCGGACGAGTCCAATCCTTATTCACAACTTGCCAAGAGAGAATGAATAAAGTATTGTTTGCCGGATTTCATCGAACATTTCCGTCATGTCCAGTAAGACTAGATTCATTATTGCAAACTTGTTAAACAGTTATTTCCATTGTCATATCCATTTTTCTTGCCGCTTCGATATTTCTATTTTTTTAAATAAACGACCATACAAGTTTCCTCGACATCTTCATCTACTTTTATTATATCATGCATGTTGTGAACTCGTACACTGTAATAACACGATGATTCTTAAATAGCGACATAATGTACCTTCTTTTTCTCCTCCTTAATTGTACAAACAATACAACCAATCCTAGACCGAGAAGCAGAACTACGGATGTACCAATTCCAACTGGAATATTTATTCCTGCTGAAGCATGTTTAGCTAGAACAAAGATAGACGCATTTGTGACTGTGGCTCGAGCATTATAGTTAATTAGGCGATGCCTAAACTCAACATTATTTATGGGTCCCATTTACAATATTATACCATTTAATTTTTCATCGCCAAAAATGGTTAAGCAAAGGGGTAGGTTCACTTAACCACAAAATCGGCCCTATGTAGGTATGTAATGGAATTTTCACAAAACGATTTATTACGAATGTCCCATGCAAAAGTGTATTTTGTAATGTTTTACAAAGTACATGTATACATTTACCATAACAACAGAAACACTACAAAGCACAAAATGTTAGAAAAATAAGTGTTTTGTTATCTTGACTTGTAATTTTGTTTTAGATGAAAGTAGAAATTTAATGAATTGTTTTGTGTTTTTTATTCTTCTGTTGCTATGGTAACATAGATGTTACAAGTGACCTCTTCTGGTTAACAGGTTTTTATGGAGAAAAGTACTACATCTTCATGCATATATTTAAGGACAAAAATCTTCACACTTTAATTTTACAACGGTACCCTCTCCTTGGCTAAGATAAGCCGTAGATAATGTAAAAACATCTCTTTTTGTCATGCTTGCATCGAAAAGTTATTGCACATCATTAAAACATTGACTTCTGCGATGGATAGTTAAGAATTAGCAATTTGAACATCTCGGCAGCAGCATCAATCGGGCCTGCATCCGAAACCGATGTATGTGTTACTGATTGATCTGGCACAGAAAATAAGATAATTTATTTCAGTACAAATTTTTAAATACTGCTACAGAAAATTATTGCTGTGTTAAAAAGCATTTTCTATTTATTGCATGTGAAACAAATATGAAAATATATTTATTGCCATGGGAAATTGTCAAAGTGTGAAGGAACTTTTGGAAGGCAGATATTGGAGGAATCTATAACAAATGTCCTTATATCGCATTTTATATCTTATTTAGAGATATTCATACTTACAGTTGTCAGAGCAAACAATGGTACTATATATACGTGTTGTTTGATGTTTTTACATTGTTATGACCTTATCACGCTCGAGGTGTTTTTATTGCATTACCATGTGTTTTGCATTATATTTCTTAAAAATTATGTTCATTGTTAGTGTTGATATGATTAATGTATTCAGATGACAATACAACTTCATCATCAGTTCATGACTAGTTGTATTAATTCCAGTTACATTAAGCAACAAACAATAGTTTAAAATAACTATTTCTGTATACACATGTACGAGGGACGTTCGGAAAGTTTTGAGACTAGCTCTGTTTTTAATGTTAAGTCGGAATCAGTAAATACAAGTTTGCACAGTGTATCTTTAATTCATAATCGACTGAATGGTACAATGTTCATACAAATAAAAAAATATTTACATATACAACAATACACAGAAACACTATATCTACAAGGACACCGGCGCAGTAACGTCGTTTGAACGTAACGTCTGAACAATAACGCTGTTTTAATCCAGTTCCTAATTTACTCCTTAACAAATTATCGCCCATTGCACTGTACACATTTATCAGCTGCTGAAACCTTTGACATACCGAGAGATTCCGTCAAAATCTTGTGATCATTCGCTGCGCCTATATTGCACAAATTTGCAATATCCTTCACCGTCATTCGCCGATATGTATTAAGCGCGTTCTTTACAATCGCAACATTTCAATCAATCACAGACGGACAACCAGATTTTGATTGTCCTGTGTATATGCTCTACCGTCACGGAAACTTTTATGCCATATGTACACAAGTGCTCTGCTCACAGATTCTCCGTTATTAGCCTTCTCCAACAGCTCCTTTGTTTCCGTCGGCGTTTTCCCGAGGTTGACATAAACTTTTATGAAAATCCGCTGTTCCTCTTTTGTTGGGGTATGCATAATGCGATTAGTAAAGATGTTTCGTTAGGTACGTGTATTTAAATTATTACTTCCGGAATACCTTCAGGAAATAATGTTATGATTCAAATATGACGTCATGTACGTTTAACAACGTTTTGCGCTTTTTTATCATGATTGAGTGTTCAATATATTGCAGTGTAATAGATAAGTTAAGGGTTGGGCCGAGTCTTTACAACGCATGTTGCTACGGATACGAATAAAAAAATATGACTGACATCAGAATATAATAATTTAAACATAAGCTGCTTTTGCAATATAATATTCTCATACCTGCTTCAATTTCATAATGAATTATCAAAGGAATATAGTTAAATGGATGTTGTCTCAAAACTTTCCGAACGTCCCTCGTATTTCGGTTGATTTTTAAAATCCGGTCGTAATCATTATTTATAATATATATGGTTGAAATATTTGTAATGAAAAAGAAACCTCTTTATGACAAAATAAGTTTTTGTTTTGAGTACTTTCCTGACATGTATGTAGACGCGTTGCAAGAATGTTTTGAGTTTCCATGGAAACAAGAAATAAATATTGTCACAAAAGAAATCTCATTTATTTTGAAGACTCTTCAGTTGAAACTGTTTCATTGTGAAGTTGTTTTCCAAGTTGGGTGCATACCTGTCTTTTTTGTTTCAAAACTGCAACCATGGCAACCAAAACTGAACAATTGTAAATATTGTCTGTATCATTTGTTTGTTATCATTTTTGTACAAACAAAGTACTTATGTTCAATAATTTTAGAAAAAAGGTGTTTTTCATATTTTTGCAAAAATATTATTATTGCTATGGTAACAGTTTCAATATTACAGTTTAAAAAGTAGTTTTGTAAAATTCATCAACAGATGTTATCACATCAACGTTTTCAAAAGAATTTGACACAGGACCGATTTTGATATTAAGTGAACATACCACCTTGGTCTGTAACGACTTACCGGTACACCGATATACTACAATACGAGATAAGATATATCCAACAATAGGTATTGAATACATTAGTAGCAGTATATTGTAATACGGGTCTTGCATATTGCATTATGACGTATTGTTACATCCCTGCTACCACCACTACAGTTAAAATGTATATTTTCACAAATACATGTACATCATATTGTTAAAAGCATGCCCTTTTGTTATATATACATTATAAATCACCTTGAATATCATAATAAATATCTAACTTTACATTCCTTAAATATAAAGACGTATCACAGTGTCACAAAATACAAAATATGAAAGGACATGGTTGTATACATATCAACGCCAACAAATGATAAACACATGCAGCAGCAAACATCTACTCGTGCATATTTTCATCTATATTTGTATAAAAACAGCATAAATGTGTTGATTATGATATGATAATATAATATTTGCTGCAAAGAACATTGAAATGATATTTTGAAGTTCGCAAAAAACATGCCTGAATTGCCAGAAACAGTTTGACGTATTGTTTGTGATAAAACATGAAATAAATTGCCTTACAATTAACTGTGTAAAATGTTTATGTCCAAGTTATCCATTACTTTAAGACATTAAGTATACAGTTACAGGAATGTTGAAAGCGTATTCAGATAAGATAAGACAAGTCAACGTTTTGAACGAGGTAAACAATATTTAAACAAGTGCTTTCACTAAACCAATAAATACCTATACACGACAACAATGAACTTCTAACATATATTATTAAATATTGAAATGGTTCGGAGTGCAACCATGTGACACATGACAGCTAGTACGTGGCGCCCCGTGATTTATCAAAATAGACACGCATATGTTCCTCTCGATGTATCTTATAGGAAAGATGCAGACTTGTCTCATTCCGTAGAAAATAGTCTAAAAGCTTACCAGAAATACACAAATCACCACTATATCCGGAAGAACATCCATTCGGGCATACTCCTGTGACCTTATCACAAACAGTTCCATTATTGCATCTGAAACAAACATGCTTAAATTATTGAATTACTTAATCACATGACACTGCACTCAAAACAGATACCGGAAGAACATCAGCATACCAAAACTTTAGGTTCTGAGGAGGTGTAAGGGCTGGTTATCAAAGCAGCCGTATTTGCATTTTCCATTAGTATTATCACATCTTTGGTGTTCACAATTCTCGCTGCAATTGTGGGCACACTGTTTTCCATATTTGCCGACATAACATTCTGCAAATATATCTCTTTGTTAATGTTTAAGTTATGTGTAATATTTGATTTACGAAATTTGATCTAATATAGCTTGTTGCGCTGTTAATGTTTTACATACATACACATGCCATACACTTTAAACCTTCCAAAAGGTTCTTACACTTCCATGTTAAAATGTCCCATGTCGTAACATAATCGGTAAAACAGGTATTTGCTACATACTTTCCTAACATCAGTTGGTACGTAGAAATAATAATATCAATGCAATTTATCTCAAAAGTAAAAATGAATGTATAATACATTTCAGTATGTTTCAACCGCCTACTTGTGTTATCGTTTACATGGAGTGAAGAAATATAAATAATAGTTTACGCACTTGATGAACACCAGTCTCCATGCCAACCTTCTTTGCAACCAACATCACATTTCCCATCAAGATGATTACATTTGTCATCTTTGCAAGTATCGCTGCATACGTATCTACATTGAGATCCATATTTAACAGCGGAACACTCTGTGGATTAAGCATATTATTACATTCCAACATAAAAGTACTTGCTATTCTCTACCTGACAATACATACACATTGATCCATTAATTCTAACACGTATGCAATCAGATTCCATATTCCTGTTAAGTTTACATTGCATGGAAAGGCGTTGGTAGCTTTATATGGACATTAATGATAAGATCACTACTTATTTTTCTTCAAAATATATGTTGCACTCACTGTAACTGTTAGTGAATATATTAGATAATTTAGATCATATCTTACACGCTTACGAGTTTCGGCGCATAGACTAGAAGTTGAGTCGGGAAGATGGCAAAAATCAGTCAAAGTAACATTTCATGACCGTAAATGTAAATCTTGGAAGACGAATTTCACTTTGATTCAGAATGTCCCGTGTATCATATCCTAAGAAAACAGTACATTAATAAATATTACAGGAAAAATCCAAATGTTTTAAAATTGCAGAACTCTTAAACAGCGAAAGTAGTTCTACAATAAGAAGATTATCATTGTTTGTTTATAAAAGTTTTGAATTGAGATCGCAAATATTTTTCTTATAATAATCCCAATTCTCCCCATTATCTTCTGTTATTTATTTATTAAACTTCAAATTTACTTAGTAATTACTTTTTAAAAAAGTGAATACACGCGCATGTTATTACATGTAATTAAGTTTGTAAACTTTGTCATAGCATTTAGAAGAATAGGCACTGTAAATCGCCATTGACATGTTGTATTTATTGTATTGTATTTATTCATGTGGAATGATGGGCTAATTGTCTTTTGTTCTGAATAAACTTATCTATCTATCTATGAAAGGATCAAAGCAACGTTTTTGTAGCTTACTCGTACTTAATTACATGTGCCAGTCAGCTTTTTTACTACCGTCACATTTCCCGTTAGCTTGATTAAAACTGCTAGATCTTCAATAATTGTTATTGTACGTGTGTTCACACTGAGTTCCATATGAACCAGATAGACATTATGTGAATTATGCATGATATCATAAATCCAACTGATGTTTCTATCTATTTGTCTGTAGACCCTCCAGCAATCAATTGTTTTTCATTCAAAGCATTTCATTGAATCCATGTACTTTAAACGTTCCAAATGTTTCTAACGTTTGCAAGTTTCTCATAGTTATATGCTATATAATTTCTTACCATCAGTTGGTATGTAGAAATTTCACCATGAAACATAATATCAATGCAATTTGTCTCATATGAACAAATGAAGTTATAAAACAGTTTACATGATAAATACAAAAAACATTTAAAAATGTATCTCAGTATGTTTCTATCGTCTAGTTGTGTAGTCGTTTGAAACGCAGAGTATAGAAACCATTTGCAGTGTAGAAAACAAAACTGAAGTGAAAACAGTATATGGCGATGATTCTATGAACACGCCCACTTTAAAATAGTTAACCTTCTTGTCTTGTCTAACATGTCTCCTGTTTCTGTATGTACTTAATGTGAGTATTTTGTATAGTTCATCAAACAATGACAATCTACAACATTCCGTTGTGTGGCGGCATTTCATAGATACCAAATAGACGAAATTATTCCGATAATTTCGGATAATATCAACAGATAATGTCACAGAAGGACATATCCTGTCCAGTCAGATAATCGAACTATAACGATTAATTACTAATCGGTATTTATTACAAAGTATTCAAGAAAATCTTATCTTATACAGTTATACAGAACGCTTAGATATTTTTTCAGAATTAAATTTAATATGTATGTATTATATTTGTTTATGTGATGTTGCAAAGATTATCTTTACCATATTGTCCATCAAAATGAAAATGAGTTTCAAATTCGGCGTCAAATAAAAATTATTTTTCATCTGTATTACATAATTTGATCATCCATTAAGGTTTGCAACCAGACAGGCAAACACCATCTACTTTACTACTCCATTTTATCATTTACAACAGCACAGTTGTTGCTACCCGTTTTCAAACAATTCTCTTAGGGAAGGGCCCTAGATAATGTTGTTAAAACTTTTGGCCCAACCCTTTTGTATGTATGTACAAGTAACATGTATGTCTGTGCAAATATGATAGTTATATGTATAAATACAATAAAATATGATTAAACTAAAAACAATTCTCTCCGTCTCAACGTTATGTTATTCATCATAATAAACTAATCGTCCTATGATCCATTAATGTAAGCATTGAACTGATTGTCAAATAATTGTTGTCAGTTATGTCATCATTCGCGACTTTTGTTCTTCTTCGTCGTTCCATCAACATACGTTTTTGTTTCGCAATTTATTAGCAATTGAAAACTGTATTGCATTTAGTAATTTTGTGTAAAGAATGGTAAACTAAGGCTCATGTTTGACTATATTCACGTTTGTGTCCAAATCCGGCATTGTTGTTGAAAATACAGGAGTATGTCATATGATGTGATACAGACGTAACTTGCTATACGTGATATTAACGCAATGAATTTGAAATTATGTGCTAATAATAATGTTTATCAAGCACCGGTGAAATATACCGTAAAATCGGCTGTGTCCATTGGGCCAAACTTCCATTAATGTCTTATATTAATCGCAGTGAACATATTATCAAGACTTAAAAATGTTGATCAAGCCAGAAATAAATTCAAACGAGTCCTCCGTCTGACTGACCTAACCAAAGTAACAGCGGAAATCCCATTTTATGAACAGGAATTTGAATATCTTACTTTTAGCATGATCGTGCTCTTTATTCAACTTGCCTGTCAGTCGATGAAAGGGTGAAAACAACATCTTAGCTGGCAACATTGTGTTTTAAGTCATCTTGTCCAGAACTGATATACCTAGAATTTTCATGTTTCGTATGTAGCAATGCTAGTGGTCATTTTTACGACTGTACAAATAATGCCGCTGAGGTCAGAACTGGCCCCGCCCCGGAGTCACGTGTTTATTTAGGCTTGTGATAGGAAATCTGATAACTATCAAATACTTCTTGTCCAGAGCCATATGGCTAGAACTTTCATGCTTGGTATGTAACATTGTTCTAATTATGCCTCTGTGGTTACAAGTAGCTACCGTACGGGATCGGATGTTTTCTATATATGGAAATCTTTGTAAATTATTTTCTTCCATACCTCAGTACTCTTGGTTTTGATATTTGATATTTTGAAAAACAACTGGCAAGGGAATGTTCCATTATTATTTTTAAAACCTTTAAATTCAACCCCTTTATGTTGTACATTATAAACATAGTGTCGCCAAAGGTATATAATTGTATCTGTATATTTATTATTTTCTAATAATTATGCAAATGTATTGTTGACTTTAAACGAACGTTATTGACATATTTCATAATGACTGAATTTGTATGATACCTTTATTACAATTGTGATCATTGGACACTTTGAAGCGCCAGTAATCTACATATCCTTCATCCATTTTTTCAAACTTTCATACATTTACTCGTATATAATTATAAATATACCTTTAGGACTGGTCACATTTCTTTCTTCGTTAACCACCATTTCAGCGGGAGAACAATTTGCAGGTATTCTTGTCCAAATAGTCATGCTTTTGCAATGACATTCGGTTTTACAATCAAATCCACAGAGATTATCAGCACAGTCTAGAAAATGAAAACATCCATAAATATAAGTACTATAAAACGTCAATGCGACCGCCATGGGTTCGGAAGTCTTAGTAGTGAGATGGTCTGATTAATGAGTTGAAATGTGGAAGAAAAAATAAATGGATAATACTTATTAATTATGTGGTCTAAAGTTTGAGGTAGTCTCTCAGTGAGGTTTACTGAACAAAGCGTATCGATAAAAATGGGGGAAATTGTTGCACGTCTGCTCAAAGCAAAACAGACCTAAGAAGCTGATTTAAAATTCGGTGTGAAAAGGCTGCACACTTGATTTGAAACTATGTACCATTTGCACATATGTAAATTCAGAAGAAGTAAAACATGTGGTCTGCTTCTGTTTTAATGATATGGAATAGCTTTCTCATTGCGTTCTTCACTGAAAAGAAACGCATTTCACATGTACTTTCAGTTTACTCGTTGTTGTTGTGTCATCTACAATATAGTTTATATATTGCGTTGCTTATTTGTATATTTTGCACATTTTGTAAAGTGTATTGAAGTCTTAATGAATGAAATATTACAATACGTAATTCACATTAAAATTTCCTTTGTGTCTTTAGCAATTAGAAGTACCGTACTTTCCGCAGTATACAATACATAATTCACATATTACAGTTTCCTTTGTGTCTTAAGCAATTAGAAGTACCGTACTTTCCGCAGTATACAATACATAATTCACATATTACAATTTCCCTTGTGTCTTAAGCAATTAGAAGTACCGTACTTTCCGCAGTATACAATACATAATTCACATATTACAATTTCCTTTGTGTCTTAAGCAATTAGAAGTACCGTACTTTCCGCAGTATACAATACATAATTCACATATTACAATTTCCTTTGTGTCTTAAGCAATGAGAAGTACCGTACTTTCCGCAGTATACAATACATAATTCACATATTACAATTTCCCTCGTGTCTTAAGCAATTAGAAGTACCGTACTTTCCGCAGTATACAGTACATAATTCACATATTACAATTTCCTTTGTGTCTTAAGCAATTAGAAGTACCGTACTTTCCGCAGTATACAATACATAATTCACATATTACAATTTCCTTTGTGTCTTAAGCAATTAGACGTACCGTACGTTCCGCAGTATACAATACATAATTCACATATTACAATTTCCTTTGTGTCTAAAGCAATTAGAAGTACCGTACGTTCCGCAGTTGACAGACAGACGTATGTGTACACATGAGTCAAAAAGCATTTATTGCAACACCATGCTTATAGCGATTAAGTGTGACGTTGGATAGCCGTTAAATCGATTCAAATCCCCAGTATTTTTATTGACAGTTCCAATGCTGTTTTTCGCTGTATGGATATTATTTCTTTTTGTATTTTAAATATATGTTTGATTATCCTTTCCCCAGTGCAATTCTTTCACTTTATATATTGTTCATATTATTTGCAGCCCAATTTTGGCCTATTTTTGCAGATGTCTTGACCTATCCTGCGATCTTTACCATCCATTAATTTACGCCCCCGCACTGTTTGTCCTCTTTGATTGTCCTAGTTATTCCTTGTGGTCGGCCAAGCCATTCCTTGAGCCTGTGTTCGCTTACGTATGTACCTTTGGGCCACCTCAAGTGCCTTATGTTTCGTGGATTGTTGTTTTCCCGGAGGTATGTGTGAGGAGGCACTGTCTTATGTATGTGGCGTTCCCTGTAGCAACTTATTTTCTCTCTTATATGTATAAGCTATTTTTTGGTGAAATCCTTTATTTGAAACTGCGTTGAAGAAATAAATTCACATAGTAAAATATTCATTAATATCACGAGGAAACGACGACTTCACATTGAATAATTAATAGTATCAAGATTCAAAATCTTGTGAATATCGCTTATGTGCAAAATGCGAAGTGTAATTGAATATCTGATATAGGAGTCTATGACAATTGCTACATTTAGCATGAACGCATAGAGTAAGATAAAACATAAACTCACCCCCATACAATTCTATTTCACAAATGATGATTCTAACATCGGTTTTGGATGTTCTACAAATTTGTTTTGTTTCCACATAAACGGCATGTTGTGAATTGCCATCATCTTCCCAAATGTGCGTACTTACGAAATTAGCATTCAATAACATTCCCTTAACATCCGTTTCATACCCTTAAACGATAGTTTTTCAATGACATTATAGTATAAGAACTGTTGAACATTGTTTTGATTATCCTTAATAGTTTCTTTTTAATATCAAAGGAATAGAAACAATTATATTCTATAAAGAATAACAGATGGGTCTATTTTTAAAAAAAAGTTTACTAGTTTTATATCCGATGCGAATTATTATTGTATAATAAATTAATGTAGAATCATAGAATGCATTTTAATAGTAAAATTATTACTTTACCGTACATGTAAACGAACATTACTGAATAATTAAGTATAAAACAATAGCCTTTACCTTTCCTTGTGGTAACTGTAATATGTTGGATAATGGCCGTGTAACCGAGAGTAAGACTCCACCATGCGGTATTGTCATTATTGTCGGTCCAACTGCATGTTGCCATGTCTCCATCAACCGCCGAACCAGATGCGTATGCTGTGGATGGGTTATATAATGTGGAACTTTGAGTTGTGTGTTGGTCAAATGCTAAGTTTCGTCCTGTAGTAAGACACAGACCAACATGAATAGTAAATAATTGATATTCTCTTATGAATTATGTCGTAATTTTACTTATTCAATATTTGTATTACTATGAATTACTACAATCTATATTTAGTGTAATGATAGGATTCAGAATTACAAAAAAACTTATACATGTGCAAAGCTACGAAAATGCTAAATCCGTGTCGAATAGATACATTTATAAACATACATACAAGGGGAACTTAAATTTTCTATTCCATTTCACTAAATAAAATAACATTTTTTTGGGATAAGCCAAAGGCTAAACACTAGTCACTAACAGTTAAACCCGTTACATATGCATTTATGGCATAAGGGATACGATTCCAGTTTGGAAATGTGTGTATAAGGATACGCTTATTACTTTTATACTGGAATTTACAGATCAATGTTTTATCAATTTAGCAGATATGACGGCTTGAATAAAGTAAACAAAACTGCTCGGTTCGGTCTGATTGACATTATCTACACTCGTCACTTTATATTATAATTTGCCTTCGTGTCTCTCTGGGTTTGGTAATCAATACTTACCACCTTTGTCTATCTTAGGCGTTCATTTGGAATCATTATTTTAAATGCTGATAAATGTTTCTTAATATTTTGAAAAAATGGTGTTTAACTATCATAGCCGGGTATTTATTTTAGCAATTACCCCCGTTTATCCTGACGTCACATAGCACCAATCTCCTATACCCTTTTAACTGGATCCTCACTTGATTTCCAGCAAAGGGATTATCACACTTGATTACGAAGGACGTATTTTCTGGAGGGACTTTGTCATCCTTGTAACACAATCGTGACAATTGTGGTTCGTATGTTGCATCGCCTTTATGGCTTTCTGGAACATATTCAATAAACACCGATGTGCTTATAAAGTTTTCTGAAAAACACAGATCAGTAATATACAAACCAAAACGTAACGAGTTAACAGATGGTATGTACAGTTTCGATTGAATATCTTGGCAACCAAAAACACATGAGAAGATGTGTACACCATAATTGCTATAGTTCCCCATCAGGAATAATGAAACATGGAGTCCCAAATTGAAGATAACTTTAAACAAAGGAGTAAAAACTGTATGTAACCACAAACATATTGAGGGTAACGTTGTTGTGGAAGAGAATGACGTTCTATACTTGAATATGTATAATTCAGCTTAAGATATTTCAAATGCACTAGAGTACATACAATAATGCCTTTAAACATTACACAAAATGCTTACTCAGTGGACGATCTTTAGAAATGATGTATAATTCGGTTATTGTTTCGTTTTGTGGAAGCCATACTTTCCACCATGGATTTGAATGTTTACGCTGTTCACTGCACGAGGTTTCATCACCATCAACGGTCTTGCGCACTCGTCTTTCAGTCGTCTCTGTTTGATTCACAATGCTTCCCACAAGTTGTGCTAGATCTCCTTTAAAATAAATAACATTATAGGACAGCATAGCAAACGTTACACATAATACTTCAATTTCATGAATAATTAGTGTTTGGAGTGCCTTCGTTAAATCTTCCAACCGTACGCTCATTACCCACTGGGCAGATTATATTACAAATAAAAGATCACCAGGATACAACTGTTTAACTTTCTTATATATATGATGTATTGTTTCTTTTATTTATCACGATAGTAACTTTAAATTACACCGTGTGTGAACTGGTTTAATACACAGTATGCATGCGATCCGTTGCAATTGATATGGGTTTATGCTTGTATTTATTTGGATTCATTCACTCTTTCTACACCTCCTCTAGTCCGAGTGCTGTGTGTGCTGATTATTTCCCTGCAAGAATTAGTGCAAATCTCAGAAGGCTATTATTATTATTACACATCTCCGTTTCTTATATAAGTATTGTAAAATGGACTGCTAAAGTAATACATCCGTAATAGGCTTGAGGCATAACTTTATGTGGATATGTCTTATTAATGAGTTTAACTTAATAGAAGATAATATACTCAAAGTACTTACTGTATTGACATCCAGGTCCAAACCACGGTCGAGCACAACCACTGGAACAATTGCCTGTCCGTTTGTTACATGGTTCGTTTACATTTTTACAGTGACACATAAACCCGTCTCCAGGCCCAAATCTATACACAGTTTTCCCATTGATAACTGAAAAACAATAAACTGATTCGAAGGCGATTTCATAATTAAAATGTGTACTAACTAAGTTATGTTACTATGAAGACGTTTGTTATACCACATATAGTTTTTATTATTCTTTATATATGTTTGTAAACAGCATTTTGTTACAATTATTAAAACAAGAGGCACATGAGGACCATGCACTCTACTGGCTACATTGTGGACATGTACCTTTGATATGCATGGTTCTGGACAAGACGATCACAGTTATTTCCTATATAACTCAATAAAAACATGTGACCCGAGGGCGAGGCGGTTTTGACACGAAATGCATGATTAGAACAATCTTGGTAGTTGACCACTAAACAAAGCTACATACATGTACCAATTATCAAAAGATGACGTTTAAATAAAAAGACGACCGCACGCACGCACACACGTCAGACAATCCGCCAGGACATAAGCTCTCTGGCATTTGTTACATTCCTTTAATGTTTAACAACTCTTTCGTGTTGTGTGTTTGTAGTTTATCGGGTTTTTAAATGGATTTCTGTTACAGTAGGAAAATGACATTTATGCAGGAAATCGATGCCCCATTGAAACTAATGGTATTAATGTCTCGTGATATCAAAAGTAAGTTCCACTTGTGAAGGCAATTGTCCCATGTCTTAAATAATGTGCTACACAATTGTCCTGGAAACTAAAATTTGAATTACTTATAGATGCGTTTTTTCTAGGATGTCAACGAATATTCGTTCATAACTTCGAATATTCGAATCCTGTTTCAATATTCGAAAAGATATACTTAATAAAAACTTGTTGAAAAATAAAAATGTCGTTTGTTTGTTTATTTATTTGCCGACCCCGATTTGTGTAAGAGAGTAATCAAGGTTTGTGTTGATATATAAGCGCTTGTAAAAGTGTCATGGTGTATATTGGGGGGTGCTAATATAAGTGTATATCGTTGGGGTGATAACGATTTGTCTCTTTCGAGAATCCGTTAATTACTGACCGTTTGTAACCATTTGATAGTCCATAGTGTCAAATAGAAGAAAATAGGTGTCTAATAGTCGGTAATTCTGTTGTTGATGAAAGGTGTAAAAAGTAGGCAGTTAAATCCACCGAAAGGGACTTGGAGTTAAAGACTCGCTTTTTAATTAAGGAAGATCAAAGCTGGGATTGAGAGAAGAAACATGCCGAAAATTTTGGGTGACGAGAAATAACATAATTTGCATACTAATTTGTCATGTTTACATCCAATCAAAATGACTGTTTAAAACATTTTACTCTAAGTATAACGAGTAAATGCATGTTGTTTGGTTCGATTTTTAATTAAGTACTCAATACTCAAAAATAGCGTGGCGATGCATATACTTAGATGACAACTTTAGACAAATGATTGTTGTCTCGACACTTCACAAAGATATTCATAAACACGAATGTTGACATTCAGATGAGGATCTATTAACTGCAATAACTTACCTTCCGGTGAAAACGAAAGTAGTATACACGCAGCACGTAAGGAAATATGATTTTTTGATAAAATTTGTCTAAGTTGTGACGATCGAATATTCGAATATTTGTTCGAAAGGCTGATCGAATATTCGAATACCTGATTTGCTATTCGTTGAAATCCCTATTTTTTCTGATTATGTATTGATTATGTACTTCGAGCAAGTACACAGAAGCTTTGCTTAGTAAACGAAGGAATACACGTGAGAAAGTGTAGCAAATGTAAGGACACATAAACATAACAAACGTGCTAACACAGATCACTATGTACGACATAACATTAAAACACAGAAGGGACACAAAACAAAAAAACTATGATCCGCGCAAATTAAAATAAGCGAATACGTTGTAGTTTTATTGGTTGAGATTTTAAGATATAGCATGAAGACATATTAATATAATTAATAAATACAGCCACAATAGATATATTAAAATACGTTTTTTGTTAATTTGTTTTATAAATACATTCAACACTAATAGCGTGCGTGGTAGAAATAGTAGTGACATATTCAGAATAACAAGTGCGTAATATAAAAGTACACCAAAACAAATTGTTGTATTGAATATTCATTATCGCAATATTTACGCATTTATGTACATTCTTAATTAAAGGTAAGATACGAGTTACAATAATATTTAGACCTGTCTACTTTAAACTATATATAAGATCTTCGATTCGATGAACGCGTAAAAAGCTCAGACAATACGTATCCCGTTGTCCTCTTGGTTTGGTCAAGAATGTGTCCTTATTTTAGATATTAATTTTAAAGCAAACATGATTTGTTCGAGCATTAATCCTATTTTCACCGTAAATTGTGTTGAATATATTTTCATTTTACCATAATAGAAGACGTTTAATTACTGTAGACATAACACTGTTTTAATTTTGGTGCATGCAGCCCATAAAATAGGGTCATTAATTCGTCAGTTACCAAAAGAAGTCTAGATACTGTCCGTAAGGATGTGCAGCACATTCATAACGTACGTACATATATGTCTACATTCAAACCAACATTTAGGAAACATCCATTCTCATTTCTTGAGCAGTCAAATTTATTCATTCAAGCACAGAGTATACAACGTGCACATTTGAACAAATCGGCGTCCACTCTACAAACGCCAAAATTTGCTACGATATGTAACTTAAAGGTGGATTGACTTTCAGCCCATCAGTAGCTTATTAAAGGAGTAGGGGGCCACAAAAGTAGAGCAAGCAGTGATATATACCAACATGTTGTTCTAAGTCTGTGTTACATGGAACTGCCGGCATAAAATGCCAACACGTGGTGAGGGTCAGGAAATCCAAGATGGCGTCCAAGATGGCTGCCATACATAGCGAATGAAAAGCTTATGTTCAAATGAGGCGGTTTATTCGTATGTGTAATGCTAAATATCAGCATGTATATTATTCATTTGATGTGCATCAAATTTACATTAACCCCTAACACTTTGAGTTCAAGATCAATGTCATGTCAAGGTCATAATACAAAAAGTATCCGAACATCTGTATACTAACACTTAAAAACTACAATTCTTAATAAATGTAATTCGTTTTGTGTGAGAACGGCATATTTTCATACCGGTATATTGTACTGAATACTACAAAGTTGTAATATATTAAAATTTATCTCTTCAACTGAATATGCTTTAAGTTCCTACAAGTGTTTTTGTCTTGCTTAAATGAATTCTAAACATTGTCTTCAATTCTGAATATTCCCGATGAACGTTTTGATTTTGTTGGCTACTTTTTTCGACGATTTTGTTTGAAACCATTCAGAAATCTTTGTATTACTACAATCCGGATTTGTTCCGTTGATCTGTTTGGATATAAGGGGCGCTCTTGTTCAGTTCCAGGATAATTATCCCACACCAGTGTCAATTCCCCTCAAACTATTTAAAGCCTCACCAAGAAATGCATTATAGGACACAAATTCTGTTTTCTAAGTCCATGTACAAACTCGAGCCTCTTTTGTTTTGCTTCGAACAGGCGTACCCTTCACGATATGCCATACCTAGGGCTTCAAAGAGAGTCGCATTCCTTGTGATTGGTTAGAGAGATTACAAATGGCACATTTACCTCTGTGTGGATTGACTGAGAACAAATCTGTGAACTGTTGGAGATATCATTAGGCTAGCGACCCAAGATAATGAAATTGCTCGATGGTTTTTGTACAGGCCACTTACTGCGGAATATTCTTTGATTTTCAAAGGGTTCTCTGTTGGGTAAAATCTAGCAACAGACAAGACACAGCATACATATAGTAGTTTTTAATACAGATGCTGAGAAACTGTCTTATTGGTTTATATTATTTAATCATTTTGTTTCCCCTACAACTGAGTTGTTAACTTTTCTCGGTATGGATGAATTTTGAGGAATTTTCTTTTGTTTTAAGTATCATTTGTTATGATCATGTATGCATGTACTGAAATAACTATTATCAGCGTTAATTCAAGTATGAGTCATAATATAATTACCACTACACTTAACCATCAACATGCATTACAATTTGTAACGCACTTTCGCGTGAAGTGTCAAGGAAGATGAGATTTGATACTATAGAAATGAGATAACTGATAAAAGATTAACTGATATCAAATTGGACGTATCGGGATTTCTTACGCATTGTAAGATAGACCATTGCTTCATAAAAACGATAAAGGACAGACAATGAGGAAGAATAAAATAATGTCTCGACTTTTACGTATCCGAATGTATAAGCGAAACCACATGCAATCGTGTTTGAAAGGCAAACGTTTGTATATTATGTAATAGATAAGGATGAGACAAGAAGCAACAATTATATCCGAGTGTATCAAAAATTCAGAAAACACTTATAACACCAAACGAAATATTTTATTTTTATTAAAAGTGAGAAGCAGTAGATAAGGAAAGAGCGATTAAGTTGTTACAGGGAACGCCACATTCACAACACAATGTCTCCCCACACAGACCCCCGGGAAAACAATAGTCCACAAAACATTAAGCACTGATGAGGTACAAGGGTATACATGCAGTATATGGGAATATGGGTGTCAGGAATGGTCTGGCAGACATAAGGACAACGAATGATATTTTAGGGGGCAACAAGGGGGAAAATAATAATGGATGGAATACACCACGGAACAAGCCAAGAAAGGCTGTATAATATGTTTTCTTTTAACAGTTGGACCTATGCTTTTGTACAAATCTGACGTAAACATTGGTTTGTATTGTATTATTGTGTTCATTACTTGTATCGTGATAACATATTTAAATAAAAGTGATGACACGGACTTAAAATATAAATTGTAATGAGAAATTACATACAAAGGTTCGGATGTACCTTTTTTTAAATGTCGACCACCGTTCCTCAAGAACAAACTGTAAGTTGTTTAGACAGAAAATATTAAGTCTCAATTTCAGTAGTATTTCTACCGAGGCAATATCAAAGTTGTTTTTTAAACAAAATGGTTGTTATGCTGGTTTAAACCCTCTCCCCAATAGTTTTACTGACAGCTATAAGGATGTAGGCCGTTGTATTGCCTAACTATTTTGCTCCTGTTAGTTTTTTTTAGTGTAGTTCCATTTTCATGTTTAGTTTGTATATACTGTTGTAATGTTTGGTTGACTTGTCCTTGTCATTTATGTACCCTCCCTACATGTGACCCCTGGTATGTATGTTATTGTTTTCCTGCAAACCCTATGTGTGCCTCACTCTTGTTGCCTTGTGACCCTCCTAGCAATATAAATCACCAGAGTTACGTTTCATCTATCGCTACTAATGTGCCTTGTCAGAAACATTGCAGTCTGACTATTGCGTTTACAATCAGGCTCTTTGCCACATGATTTTCAAATATAGTTAAGTGTCACTAATTTCGATGGTTTTCTCTTGAATGAGTATTAAAACAGCATTATGTTACATAGTACCAAAATACATGCTTGTATTCGGTGACGGTATTTCATAATATTTGTCGTACATAATGATAGTGACTGGTTAAAATGAACATTTTGCACTATAATAATTAGTCATCTTTATTGTGGCAATAAATAATTTACAAGCACGTTAATAATAAAATTAACAACTCTAATTGCAAACTATATTCTTTTCACGTTCTGTTTAAAATTTAATTGAAATCGGCTGTATTGTTTCGATAACATATGTAACAGTTGTAATTTTTTCCCAACAGTAAATGATAATTATTAAATAGAACTGTAACACAATATTACTTTACCTGTAAGTTCCCAAAAACAAATGAAAACTATTACAAACTTCATTTTCACATCCTATTAATAAAATGTGAATAATAACCCATCATTTGTAAACCACTCTAGTACATTGTATGATCTAACAGTTCTTATAGTATGTTAATTGGTCGCTGCACTAAGAATGACATATTTTCCTCATACTAAATTTACCGAATACTCGATGAGAATACATTTATCCAAACGTTTGTACCAAACTAAAGAAAGGTGTTCTGTTTTCTAAAAACATTTAATAAAGTTCATACTATTGAAGCATGTCGTTATAGAGACACCGACGAGACAAAAAAATGTTTGACTGTACAATATTAATTAAACAGACAAAAACTGAGGAAGAGTAGCCCTAGGCGATCCAAATTCACATTACAGACCGTCCCAACACAGTGGAAATTGCTTGTTATCACAATACACAATATATATCTAAAATACCTCATATGCTACTTAATTATTGTCAAATTAGAACAAATAACATAATGTATTTGTAACACGTCA
Organism: Mactromeris polynyma; assembly: GCA_032209605.1. Taxonomy (NCBI): domain Eukaryota; kingdom Metazoa; phylum Mollusca; class Bivalvia; order Venerida; family Mactridae; genus Mactromeris; species Mactromeris polynyma. Next base: position 23,147,682 of record JASFXZ010000006.1, on the reverse strand, counting down.
ATTTAAGGTGTTCAGTAAGCCTAGTTTAAACTACATTATATTTATGTATTAATGTACATGTAAATGATTGAAGACCGAGTCACACTGAGACGTACGACTTTTCAGTCTTAGGACTCCTCGTTTTTAGAAAGTTTTTCAAGTAGTCGTAGGACTTGCCACGATAGATGTAGTGTTGGGAGAGTCTTACATTGGTCCTGCGACGACGCAGGGCCCGAGAAAAGATCGTCGAATGACATTCTGAGAAGCAACTGTCGTACGTTGACGTACGTCGTCGTGTGTCAGTCGTGCGTTGACTTGAGTCGTCGTGCGTCAGTTGTACGTTGATGTACGACGTCGTGTGTCAGTCGTGCGTTGACTTAAGTCGTCGTGCGTCAGTCGTGCGTTGATTTGAGTCTTCGTGCGTCAGTCGTACGTTGACGTACGTCGTCGTGAGTCAGTCCTGCGTTGACTTGAGTCGTCGTGCGTCGTCGTGCGTTGACTTGAGTCGTCGTGCGTCAGTCGTGCGTTGATTTGAGTCGTCATGCGTCAGTCGTGCGTTGACATGACCTACGTAGTCTTGTCTATCAGCACGGACTATACAAAAGTAAGTGTACCGCAGGTTTTTCATGTCTTAGGTTCAACTTCGGTGTGTGAACATCATGGCTCACGTTCCACCAGAAAGACTGGGCTCAGTCCTAGTGGCATTCGAATTGCTACAGAAGAAGCAGATCGAAACATAGCCATAGACGTCCTTTAATAAGAAGAATGAGGAGGCGATGGTGAGTCTGGTCATGGATACAGCGAAGGCCAATTTTTGGCACATACGAGAATCTGATGCGGGTCCCAAGGTGACTACCTTCACTGCCCTCCTTTTCCCTTTTTTGTTTACTTTTGGTGGCATGTCCGAAATCTCGACATGAAAAGACCTATCGGCAGAGAACATAATATAGTGGTCGGACTAGCCCTGCATTTGTCGTACGTCAGCCTTGCGTCTTCTTAAGACAGTCTAACGACAACGCAAGACTGGTAGGACTAGACGTACGTCGATGCAGGACATCTGTCCTACGTTCACGCACGACTACGCAGGACGACGTAGGACTATTAAACGCTCCGGACTAGTTAAGACAACCTAAGACTTGACATTAAATGTCGTACGTCAGACGTGCGTAAATGCAAGACTATGTAGGACTGGAGGGTCGAGTCGTAAGGTTGTTTAACATGTTAAAAATCCGGCCACGCCAGCTTTTTAGTCGTCTTTGAGTGTTGTACGTCGACGCAGGACTCTGCCCGTTTTTCAATTCGTAGACCTGTCGTATACATGTCTTAAGTGCAGTGTGACTGGGGCTTAAAAGCATGTCATTTGGTATTGTATTGTATTATTAGATAACTGTCCCGTGGATTAAGACCAAAGAAGACAATATATGTCAGTGTCAAAATCATTCTTGCTAAAAAAGACGATTTTATGATACAGTAAAACCTCATTTAAATACCACCTCAATATTAAGACCACCTAAAAATTAAGACCACATTTTTCAAGTCCATTTTGATTGTTCCGCTTTTCATTCATCCTCAATATTAAAACCAACTCAATATAAAGACCAGTTTTCAAGGATCTGACGACATGATTCATATTCTGAAACAAATAACTATAAAGTCACTTACAACCACAACTTACAAATATAGCTCAAGTAGATCACTTGGTAGTTACATCAAACTACTTGATACGTTCACAGTTTCATAGTATCAACTTTTCAACTAGGGACACAGTCCTGTAGTTGTCTGCACACTGCTTGTGTCTTCTTAATAAATAAAGAAATGTCGTTTTCAAATTCAGTTTAACTGTTATGTTTTAGTGATACTGAAAATGAATTTCACGGACGTGCAGGAAATACCACACAAACATGAAACTATAGATACAGCTAAGTTCATGTAGGTCTTTATCAATGAAACCACGGACATATAAACGGTTTATATGTCCCTGATGAAAATCAAATTAAGATATGATTGATTAATCTGGTCAGATAATATTATGGAAGTTTATCAATGAAAACACGTGCATATAAATGGTTAATATGTCCCTGATGAAAATCAAATTCAGATATAATTGATCGATCTGGTCAGATAATATTACTAAAGTTTAAACGATTTGTTGTTTGTCTGTCAATTAACGAGTACAGTATAACCACGGATGTATATAGGTCCGTGGTATAACATATTAATTAGCGTAGAATCAAAACATGTGACTGCTAACTGTTCAATTAAGGGTCTCACAAAGGGCCAAACAATAAAATACCCATCTCTTGGTGTGTTTATGACGCCTGGAGAGATTAAAGTGTCATCAATTATCGTAAACAAATCCGAATTAACAACCTCGGCTCTCGGTGTGACTAAAATCCACACTGCCCGTTTCGGGACGGTACGTGGTCGTATTTTAGAGTTGAAAATGTGTCTTCATTATTGATCGGGACCTGAATAAGCGGTCGTATTACGCAATATCGAGTTGCCCTCATTTTCGAGTTGCGCGACCATTGAATTATATAGAGAAAAATTCGGGTCCGGAAAAAAACGGTTGTAATAATGAGTCGGTCGCAAAATCGAGTTGATCGCATCATGAGGTTTTACTGTACATGTATACACGTAATTTTTGACCACTTTTATTTTCACTTTATATTTTACTTTCATCAACTAATAATTAATGACACATATATAAACACCCGCACAGCCTAGCGATGGAGGTTTTATATCTTGTTGTCAACTAGATACATTAACTAATGTACACTAGAAAATACTAAAATGTGAAGTGACTAACTCCTTATTGTGTTAAGAAGTTTAGTTAATTTCATCTCTTAATAATTTAGTAAGTAGTGTGGCAGATGGAATGGACTCCTGGTCGGAAGATCTATGGTTCGAATCCTGGCTAAATTGCGGTTGAACCACGTATCATTGGGAGTACAAGCTAGTAACACAGGTTGCAGCCGTCGAGAGTTATTAGTATAATATGTGATACATTTTTTCACAGTCGATGTAAATGAACTTATTTTAAACTAAAACTCGTCCAAAGGATAAAGTTAAGGAGAACATTATAACTTCGAGCATAGAAGCTACGTATAATTACAAGCCTACTAATAATGACAAGTCTACATCAATTTGCATAAGGAAAGTATTTGCACATGTACACTTCAGATAACCTATACTGAAACAAGGATAATTTTGTACAATGAACAATATGTGCAGCGACACACTATACTATCCGTCTCAACTTAGAACAGCATATTTTACAGTAAGGAGCACTACCGCTCGACCACTGAACCTCCCTTAAAGTCCCAATAACGGTCGTATGTATCAATTTGTTTCAAAACATATATATTATCTAGACCTTTTCCATATTTAAGCATACCCTAGAACTTCACGGACGTGTGTTGGTCCATCAAATTTCGGAGGATTCGATATCGACATGCTTTGTACACCGGTTCGTTTGACGTTTTTTTCATGTTTTTGTTACACTCGATGTATCGGTTTGCATCCGACGGGTGCACATAAATTGTGAAGACATATCACATGATTATGTGTTGTTGTTGCGCTCTGATGAAATTGGAAAATCACGAAAGCACATCGGCAATTTACGGACATCGCGACAAAGTCCAACATTACGTATTTTAAAACAACAAATGATGTCGTTCATAGACGTTTTAAAGACGAAACAGGATTAACCGTTGAACAAACCAACATACAAGTGTAGAATTGTTGCATAAATAAGTATTATTATGTTACAATACTTTTAGATGGAGACAAGGCTTCAAGCAATTTTATGCTGTCTAGAAATAATCTCACCATTTCAAATCTTAAGCTACGTTGCTAGTATTCAACCTTTCTTGGGATAGGTGAAAGAACACTTAGTGATGGGGACCAGTCAGTAACATATGTGGTCCCGCCAAGTCAGAGAAGCCGAAACTCATGTATACTCATGGCACTGTATACTGGAGCGCACCGAACACCGGTGGAAACCTACAATGTCCGATAACTATGCTACTTTTAGTCACACATGTCACACATGTGTTAAGCGTTTTTTAGTTCTTCCAGTCGAAAATGTTGCTTTGGCAGGCACAATATATTGGAAAACAGTATACAAGTTCAGTATACCTCTTTTTCTATGATGTATGTTAGTTTTATAAAGACTTGCGCTTATATTGCAATTTTGAATCACACAGTGTCACACTGTCACAAAGTAACTTTTACATACTGATTGTGCTTGCGAAACATCCCAACGATGTCCAATCAAGTAAGTATACAGTAGAAATTACAAACTACTACTTTTGTCCTGTACACCAGTTTTGCGAACAAACGTAAATAACAATGGGGCGAGTGGTTGGCTTAATTGAAAGAAAATTTCATTTAAAACACAGGTATAATTACATGTTATTTGTAATGTCATTTACAGAAATGATTAAGTGTTTAAGATATATTGTGTGCATTTACATTTTGCGCGAAGTGCATAGGTTGAAATCTTAATGCATTGGTAATCAGGGCAACCAGTATACATTGTGCTTTGTTTAATACATTATCCCATTGGAAGTAAATCTACAAAATGGTTGGACAAAATCAGGTTTCCGGGAGTAAAACGATGCAAGGACATTTGAAAAGCCATTGTACAATAAGAGATTGTGTGATTTCCATACGTGATAAATATTCGCAGGATGTAATAATAACGAATAAAGTTAAAATGGTCATAGAGTGAAATACTGATGAATTATGCCATAGTTCACTAAGGAAGCTTCAAATCATTCATGATTACTAAGTAGTCAGTTGGAAACAAATTAAATGCGTGATAATTGCCATAGTCCAAAATTGTAGCAATTACGTGTTATTTTAATTGATGCTGTTAAACGAATTTATATATATATAATAAATTCTATAGAATAATAGTTGTAAATTATACTAAAATTCATTTTCAGGTCCGTCTGTGTTGAAATCACGAAGAGCTTTTGTCGTAGCTTGATGGTCGTCAGCGTTTGCGTCCACAACAGAAATAACGTTATACGTGTCTCGTGTAACTCAAAGTATAAGTCTCAATGATACTCGATTAGCAACTACAGCCGCTTGTGGTGGTCTTGTGTATTCTACTCATTGATATGCAATGGATATATAACGGATAAACAGCTAAGGTGAACGAAGTGTATTCAGATTGGTAGTTAAATTGAAATTGGTCTGAAGATAAGAATATAAACACATTACCTGCAAATCGCCAGAAACAGAGAAACACAACAAGAAGAACTTTCATATTCCCCAAATATTCAGTGAATAAACGAATAATGGACTAATGTATCATGTATACACGTTCAACAGTGCTTTCAACTTCAATCATGTGTTCATATGTTTTCATGACAGTAGTAACCACTGTGCTATTATCTGGTGCTTACGCAAAAATATTGTTAAGGATCCCAGCTTAAGTTTGTCACGAACCTACTTTTGTACGAACTTACCAAATAAGGAAGCAAAATTATCAACTTGACAATTGTATTGTACAATAAAATATTAGCTAACCGTTATAACAAGCAGGTTGACTTTTGTCATATAGTGACACTTTCGCAATATAAAGTATGTACATGTATCTATTGCTTTTGTTAATTAATATCTACTTCAATAACTTCTTTAAATTATTATGCATTGCCAGTTATATACTGGAATGTTTAACTTAAAAATAGATACATGTATTCACCGACTACAGACCTACAGTTTGATATAAAATCTTTATTCACTATCAGGTGATATATGTATTTTGTGTTTAAGGTACGACTCATCAAAATTACACATCAATCAACTTGTCGGTGCCTTCTTCGGTGCAGCTTCTTCGAAATATGACATTTCTAAATGTTAATGCAGGAACTGCATCTCAAAATGTAAGATTCATTCTATTTGGTTATTTGGTCAATCGATAGATGTAACAGTTGCTTCCATATTAGTCTGCTTCCATTAGACTGCTAATAATTGAATTATTATCCGCCTATTTGTCAAAATATTATGTTTAGCCTTATATTAATGATATAACTTATGTTATTTTATTTCATGCTTTCCGGTTGTTTACCGCGGAATAACGGTGAATTATTATCCGATAAACTCACAATTATTAAATCAACAAACGGATTATTTTTCCAAAAAGAAAATCTCTGTTGAGTGCCCCAAATGCAGTTATCTCCATCGTTTGTAAATTGTAAGTGAAGCAGTATATTTCTCCCTTTTCAGTTTACTTCAGTGACGTCTACTTCAGTTGTCAAAATGAAAAGTTATGCAGAATCATCTATGGCTTTAACGATACTTACCACAACATTATGATTCAGATTGAGAAATAATCAAGACAATAGTAGGACCAAATCCCCATTGGACAATTCCTCTTACTCATATTTAAACATTGGCTTAAAATATATCCATGGTTTTCATGCGTAGGCTTTGGTGGTTTTTAAATGATCCGTGCTTTGCTATGCTCTGTGATATAAATGAAGCATGTTTAGCCTAAAATTGACATTTGACTAATTTTTGTTATCGATGTACCCAACAAATAAAGTGAAAGAGTACCGAACGGACGTGTGTTGAGTTAGAGGTACTACGTATATCTTTGGCTCATTTTGGTGGAATTTTATCAAATGTAAACCGAAGAGGTCATATTTTATAATTCTGGCGCAGACCGAAGTTTTAGGTGTCGTAGCCCCACCCAGGATTCAATTTACAACCAGAGACTGGGTTCTGCAGCACGAACAAGCTGCATTTAAAGATGGTACTAAATTGCTCGATTTTTTAAAAACAAATACTGTTTAGAGAAGAAAAAAAACGCCCACCCTTTACTTCTTAAAACTCTATCGCTTCGCTCACACTGTTCTCAATTTGGAGGAAAAGCGAGTGTGTGAAGGCCGTGTCCATCAAACGCAAGATATAAACATTATCTCATTTTATACATTCACCTTTATAACACCAGTAAAAGGGTCTGGGGTTCATTTATGTTCCAAATCCACTGAATTTCGGTGAAATTACCAAAATCTATTTCGGATCTGGAGTGACCAGCAATCGTAACACGTCGGCAATTTTTTTATGTTGCACAACAAATCTTAACATTCAAAATGCGCCGACCATCTTTTTTCAAGGTATTTCTGGTTTTACTACTCTTTTGTAAATTATAACTAACGACTATTGAATATATGAAAGACAATCGGAAAACTACTATGGACTTTAACATATATACATTAAATTATCTCCCTTTGTTACTGATGAATAGTGTTTCTGAACGTCAATCTTATGATTGGACGAAAAAAACCTAAAGTCATTTTCCTCCTCCACTGATTCATGTCGATAAGTCAGCAGTTGTTTGTGGAAGAACACTGGTTAGGTCAACGCCACCGTCATAGTGTCACGTGACTGAAACTCTGACACAACACAATAAAACAGACTCCATCTTTGTCATTTTCGTTATGATTTAATTTTTACAAATGACATACATTGTATTTCAAAAAAATGAAAGTAGAACGGAACAGAATAATAATTTTAACTTGAATATAAATTACATTACTAATACACGGATAATGTATACATCTATATACAATGTAGTAAGTGTTAACATTAATTACTAAATATAAGTTCCATGGATCCAACAAAGGACACATATCGACGACACATAATATCTAAACATGTACAGTACAAGTTCTTCCTCTGGGGAATGAGGATTTCGACTGCAGCTGAGAGAGATTAAATTAGTAATAAATATTTACGACGATTAAATTGATTATGTTGTTGCATAGATGGGGGTTGTTTCCCCCGTTCGGGAAAAGTGCGTTGTACGTATATATTCCGATATTAAATAGTACTTTTCGACAATTAACTTCTAATAAGTATTGAGTCTTATAATTGATTATTAATTAAGGCAATTTCTTTTTTGTAATAAGAGTTAAATAACCCTGTACGAGTATTATTATCATTTGATTAAGTATAAAATAACTATACACAATTGGATGGACAAATGCCAATAAAATGGTATTCATTTTCAATATTAAACGAAAGCGGTAGTTATATACAGAAATTAATGCGATGCAATTTTACTAAAAAGGTTTCATGAACAAGTTTTTAGTACAAAATACAAAACAAACATGTGTTGAAACAATGATGAGAAGTTCTTGCTAATTTAGTGGAAATCGACGCAAATGATGCAATATTTGTAATAAAATTCGAGGGGAAAACCATTATGTAATATATATGATCAATTATGCACTCAATTAAAAAAATGGACAGTGTGTGAATTTTAAAAAGAAAAGCAAACATCAAACTTTCAGCGTCCATGATGAAATAGATAAAATTGTTGGTGAGTTCTATACAGCTGGACATTATTTGGAATAAGGGGCACGGAAATCGGTCATACGAATTGTACGTAGAGCGTATAATGGTGCTTTCTTGCTATAATGTACGTACAAGCACTGAAACCAAAAAATGTATCATTTCAATAAACGGAAGTTAATTGACGTACCACATTGTTTAAATTAATTAATTCTCACATACGTACACTTCATTATTCATGCAATCGTGCAAAAACATTTAAATCAGTTCTTAAAACACGAGGATAACACACGAGGATAACACACGAGGATAACGCACGAGGATAACGCACGAGGATAACGCACGAGGATAACGCACGAGGATAACGCACGAGGATAACGCACGAGGATAACGCACGAGGATAACACACGAGGATAACACACGAGGATAACACACGAGGATAACACACGAGGATAACACACGAGGATAACACACGAGGATAACACACGAGGATAACACACGAGGATAACGCATAATTAACGACATAACTTCAAATGTCACGACTTAGTACGAGTTTATTTTAAAACAACACTTAAAGAGACGTCAACGTATGCACGTGTTCTTATCACTGTATTGAACACTGAAAACAAATTTACTTTTTTCTAAAACATTAAATCAATGATATGTAACGTAATTAATGATACTACCATTCTCACATCAAATCAATCAATCAGTGATCCATTTTAATCGTCTATATCATAAAGACAACGTCCATGAATTTCACGCGGGCTAAGTCAGGTAGACAATCTTACGGCAATCGGTATGGACATTGTTCTTCGTAGTATGGGTATAAACGTCATGAGGCTAAATGGTACCAAACAGCATTGGTCATGCGTTAATTGTACTTCAAGTCCCGTACGATGTTTCTTGGTGTACAACAAGGATCCCCTATTATTGTTATACGCAGCAACATTCTCAATCTGCTTCCGGAACTTCATTTCCACCATGGTCACCGTTTGCGGAAAAGCACGGCATTTACGGAATTTAATGTATATCATTTTACAACAACGATGAAGTATATAAAAAAAAAGTTTAATACATTTCTACAGTAGCAAGGTAGCCAGTATGAGCACCAGATCATTGACATTTCTCGTAGTTATGGGAAAATGTCCAGGAATGCTACAGTTTCTCCAATCATTCGAGAGAAGTGTACTTGATTGTACTCTGACCGTATCCGTCGGTTTCCTTAAATGTTTGAAGGTCACATTTATCAAAGTAGAAATGATACAACGATATTTATAGTCTATATTTATGTTGATACGTTGCACATTTGTTAATATGTCTTTTGCTCTCATTATCATTGTTTAAATTATATTTGAATAACTACTATACATGAACTATCATGCAGAATTGTTTGTATTTTGGGCCAGAGGCCTCATATTGCTAATAAAACATTATTGTATTGTATAATTGTATTTTTATAAGCACATAATGTAATAAAAACACTGTTGGTACATTCAGACATTCTTGTCATTATATTTAAAATATAAGCTAAAGCGTATTTGAATAGTCAAATTCCTTTACCACAAAATGTCAATCTTAAATTCACTGTAAAACGCTTCGTAATTTAATGTGTTCAAGTCCTTGGGGATTAGCAAAGACAAAATCTTACAATGTCTTCTCCTTTAAGGCTTAAAAACCGCAATTTCTAGTTAATACATCTGAATTAAGCAACATTTAATCCATGACTCATAGTGATTTACTGTATTTGATGAAAGTGTTATGTCCTCTCGAAGTTAATGTTCTACAGTGCAATTTTAGAGACATGTGTTGCTTTTAAATGAGCATAAAACTATAATAAACATTCTATCAATGTACAAGTCGGTATATTGGACCATTCCATATTCAGCCGAACGTTTGAGTATGAGAATCCTAAATGAGAAAACAATGGTAAAGAAAACAATGACACCTGATAGATTACATTATTTATATCTTATCACAACTTATTTGCAATATATAAACATACATTATCTATATGCATTCCGTTTTCAACCATAATAAGCACAAAACATGTAATTTTTAGTAAAATTCTCACGATGCCAAGTATGTTCAGATGTTCAGAATTAAATGAAACGGCAACATTTTTAGTATGCATGCATATGACCAAGTCATTACAATTTAATGACAATATGCGACTATGCGGCGTATCTCATCTCTTACTCAAACGTTTGGTGCTCTCAGAGAATTGCTTTCAGGTTGCACCATACTATCTCATTCCCCATGCAAGGTTTTCAGCATATCCCTTTTACGATTTTACAAGCAGCGACCAAGTCTATAAAATATAATTTATTAAACCCGCGTCCAAGGCATTATATATTAGATTGTGTGCTGGTTTAACTTCGAATCATCCAGGGCCAAAACTATCACAAGAAACAACGGCTGTACCTTCTAAGAGAAATTTGGAAACAGGGACTTACCAAACGTATATACGCATAACACATAAATATAATGCTTTGTGCTCAAACATTTATAATACAGAGGTAAAACGTATACTTATTTGATTGCTTATACCAGAATACAGACAAATATGTCACTGTAATAATGCTTCGTACGTATAATCATTACTATATGCGTCGTGGTTCAGTACTTGTCGTTGCATTTCATAAACTAACAAGAGGTTTATAGCCATATAGCTATTTTGAGGCGGAGATAAATCAATAAACGTCGACCTTGACACAACATTTTTGAAGTTTATGTTTACCTGTCCTTGAAGACTGTCATATACACATTCGAGAAAAGGATTTTACAAAGATTTCTCATTTCGTTTGGCTCTGATGTACAACGTAAGTTACTTATTGATCTATTAATTTAGGGCATTTTAGTCCATGAATTATTGATGTTTACTGACTTGTATGAGTGTCATGTTTTTCGAGGTGTATGTATTACAGTGTTATAGTTACCCACGTTTGGATTTGTATATCAAGATTTATAAGTATGTGAAATGGTTTACCAATGTACATTCCATGGCAGTATCGAACATCAATGTTCAGTGCATGCTCTTAACAATCGAAAATGAAAATAACTTATTTTGGATACAATTAAGTGAAAACGAAAGTGGATCGGTTTATACAAAATATTGAGTGTGTATATGTTAAATTGTCAGTTGTTTTAAAGTATTACCTGTCTGTCATAATATTTTAGACCGCTTGTACATTTTTATTACTGAATATGAACACCTCCTAGCCCCTAGAGACCTGATTTAAATGTACCTAAGCGTTACTAAAATATACACGTATCCGACATGTCTGATATTTCCCTGGACATTAATTACCAGCTGAATCAATATTTTGCTCAACGCACTTACAGAGTTTGTCAAAATTTAATGTGTATTGCCTCCCGGCATCAGTGGCATGCCTTCTAAAAATATTCACTCAGTTATATAGTTAAAAACATGCTATCAAACAAAGCAAGCTGTATCCTTTTTATAGACTGACTGTAACCTTTCAAAGTCATTTAATCTACTACAATTTCAAAAACGGTTATACACTACCATTACATATGAGACATAGAAGATATACTGTTATATGGTTAATACTAATAAACCGGGAATGCTTTATAAATAGTTACATTTGACTTTGATGCAAAATTGTTAAATTGTGTTAAAGTTTTTTATTCAAATACAACTTCTCGCGTTATAATCAATACACATTTGTCAGAGTGGTTTACATTACAGCGTGGTTAAATATGACCCATTACTTAGCCCAGACTTAAGTCTAACCTGAGAAATGAATGAATTTGAATTACTTGGGATCATACGCTTAATAATATTACAAAACATGGGTGACATAAACTTAAATTACTCCAAAACAAATTAAATGAAAAGGTCGTTTGGTAAAAAACGATTATTTCACCATTTGGCAGAAAAAACATTATTTTTCGTATCAGTAACCCTTCGTATCAGTATAATTATTAGAATGTACTTTTAACAATAACCAATTTTATTTTAGGAAGCAGCCATTAAGTTTATAATTATCGGAGAGTCTTTCTTTATTTGTGATACTAGTACTTTAATTGGGTGAGAGAGTGTACATATTGTTGTTGTCGCATTTTTGTTGGCTGCATTGTCTCCATATATTACTTTTGTAATTACTGGAGGGAGAACGAACAGTTTAATTAATGAAAAATCGTACTGATACCAATTGTTTATTATTGAATGAATTACTTTATTCATGTTTATACCTGTATTGTACTATTTGTATCATAAAGTATTCAATGTTAATTCATTTTTACTTCGATAAGCCAACATTTCATTATTATAAAGTATTAATGTAACACATGTAGTGATTAAAGGTGATGTCGTAAACTTATCTAAAGCGCAGCGGCTTTCGTCGTGTTTGGATTAGAGTTTCGTGTAAACTTATGGATAACGCCGGAAACATTGCCATTCGGTTAAAGGTTCATAATAGAAGACTATAATGTTCATACTTAATGATTTCAGTGTAAACGTTTGAAAGTGAAGGTTTAGAATATTTGAGACCGTCGTGAGATATGTATGCATCGCCGTTAGATTTGTCCAGACCTCTGCTCGTTGCGGTGATAGACATTGGAACCTCTCAATCAGGGATTGCATATTCATTCACAGCCGAGTACGAGAAAAACCCTCTGCAGGTATTACAAAAACTAAAACAAAAGTAGTCTTTACTAAGTATAATATGTACATGATGTAACAACCTGCTGGTTATCACCATTTTCTCAGATTTTCTTTTGGGCTGATTTGATTACATACTTTTACAAGCGTGTTTCATGTTTAATTATTGCAAATAGTTGTCAATGTAGAAACTGGTTGATAGTATATTTCCTAACGGGTCGTGCTGCTAACGGCTTCTAATAAGTCATTCAGTAAAACTTTGGCAGGCTACATTGGTTTATTGTTTTATATGTCTGCACAAGGCAATTTTACAAAACTTGAAATGTGCACTTTTCTTGGAAAGTGATCGACGGAAAACATGTTATTCCAATTTATAATCTATTGGCTCTACTATGAGGAAATTCATCATCGAAAAGGCAACAACATATCCGTCAGCAACATTTTATAACGTAATGATGCAAGCATGTCTACTGACATACAGATTTGGAGCATTCCGACTGACATGCCACGCCATGTTATTTTTTCAAATATATGTACGTCCTTTTGTTTATTCCAAGTTACTCAATTGTGTATGAAACATTTCGATGTTTTTCACGCCTGAAGTAAATGTTCTTGGAAGTTGAGCTATTGTCAGTTCGTCAACATCTTTGACTTTTCGCACTAATTTTATTTTTTCTTCTCCTGTGGTGAATATATGCCTATGAATAGGGCTTCATAAGCATTTGTTTATATTTAGATTATTGTTTCCTTGTTTTATTCATGGCCTAAATGCGTTTCCAGAACATTTAACAAGTGTAGTATGATACATAATATATATTAACGTGTGTTCGCCGTCTCTTGTGTTGGGTAGTTGTCCAGCGGGAATTGTATTATTTATTCTGTTCAATGGGTGCAACATTAAATATGGTTTTAACACATGTATTGTTGTTGGTTTAGATGGCTCTCCTCTTTGTAGGTTCCACATATTCCGTGTCATCCATTGCATCATCGCATGCTCACATTTGCTTCTGTAAGTTCATTCTGTTTTCTTTCACATTGTGATAAACATTGATCACAGTTTTGTAGTTTAGTTTTGTGTTTACATTCACTTTCTCAGATGTGTACGTTTGACGGAGGGAGGGAGGGACGAAGAGATACATTTATTACCATACAGCGATTTCTTACGAATATACATGTAATTTGGTAATTATGATAATGATAATTATATTAATTGCACGACTGCATATTTCGGTTTTACTTACGTTAGGTAGCCGTACCCAATTGGTTTGATGACCATGGAGATCACGACACAACACCGACATGTGCACTTTTTACGACGGAAAAGAAATTCAAAGCATTTGGATTTGATGCGCAGAGCCAGTATAGAGAGCATGTCGATGAAAACACCCATACTGACGTTTATTATTTTAAACGTGTTATCGTGGACTTGTTCAAGAACGAGGTAATAAATATTCTTTTACACTCCTATATTAGTTCAATTTATTTGTTTTTGAACATATAAACAATGAAACATGTCATCTTGATAAAAATAAAAGTCTGCTTTATGTTATTATTTTCGAGACACTCAATAGCTGTATTCCTACTTTCTAGAATGCTTAAAAATGGTTGTCCCAACCTAAGGGTTGTTAAGTCTGATCGTCTGTTATGAGAAAATCAAGCACGGCTTTAATGGACATATACCGTTTACGTTACCGCTGTCACACTTCTTAACAGTGTAGTAAACAAAATATTGCCTTCTTTTTCTGCGCTTCAAACACCTACGTACGTGTGTTACTAAACCTTAGAATCCCAATTTCAACAGCTTGTACAAACCAGCTAACTATCAACATTAGAATAATGTACACCTAAAATAACAGGAAATGTGAATTACGTTAATAGTTACTTTCATCTAGACCAGAACTGTATTGAAATTATACAAAACTTTAGATTTAACCACTCAGATAGATGACCAAACGACGAACGTTCAATCATCATTTTAAACTAAATCAAACGCATTATGTTGTTATTTGTGACAAAACGTGAATTACGTTACTGTGAATAACGTGACCGTGATTTCAAGTTTCAAGAAAAACATTTATTAGGAACTCTTCACGGTGCGAACCTCCAAAAGTTAGAGCGCGGGAAAACTTGTTTTTATAACATTTTTAATTTCTGAATTATTCCCTGAAGTGCCTGACCCTGTCCTCTTCTCGTGAGTGAAGACCACTGCCACGAAAAAAGCAACAATGTTGCTCTAGTGATGTTAGTCTTCGAACTATTATCTGGATCATTAACCTCTTGATGAGGGCCGATATAAACCGTTGAAGCGTTTGAGATTCTACAATTCGGCGACGTGTATTTAGTCGCGCCCAAATCGTGACGCGTGTACTTACAGATATTCGATTTTCTAGTTTATCTTGAATGCTGTGGCACCTTATATCGTTACTTATTTTAGAGTTTGCCTTATACGTAAATTTGGTCGGAGGGATTTCAAAGGTAAATTGCAGTTTAACTGATGCGAACACTGTTATTTACATTTTCATTGTATCATTTTGATGTTTCCAGCACTGTTTACTTTGAACCGTATCTCTCCAAGTTCTGACAACTCAACATATACACGAATATAGTTTATTTGAGTTTGAATTGCAACATTCAATCAGTTGGCCGCAACATAAAGAACAATTCCCTTAACTTAAAGTTAGGTTAGCGTCGCCAAACCCAGTACATAAATTGTTAGTAGTGCCTGTAAGGATATTCGTATTCTTTCTGTGCTAATTATCGTCTACCCGCCTCTTTCTGTGCCTAGCTGGTATGTGCGTATTTTTCTGGCGTTCGTTGATTGTCTGTTCCACAGCTCTGTTACTCAGCACACACTTGGCTGATGGTTGCGGTCTCCTACTGCCACGTGGAATAGTTTTCAGGTAATTTACCATGAGCTAATAACAATTTCACAATTACATGTATAATGAACGAGCTGCACGATATTCTCCGTATATAGTCACACGGCTGAGACCCAGTATTAGTAATACAGTACATTGTACAAGACGGTTGTCCGATCATTAACTTTATAAGCATTTGTCTAATCATCACCAAATATCGCCAGAATGTGTATGGACATAATATCTCGGACAAGTTCGAAAACCAGTCATATCGCTATTGTCACTCGGTAGTTATCGCCCTTTAATTATATAAATTACTTTAAATTTGTCTTATACAATCCTATTTACAATAAATTTTTCACACTTCAGTGGCATAACCGCAGAAAGGGCGTATTGTGCGATAGTCAGCGTTCTTGGTTTACGTAAAGTTTTAAAAGATAAATAAATAACATTATTGCATAGTACGTTATTGTTAATCTTAATATATAGAGAAATTACTAATAACAACCGTAACTCTTTATGGCGTATCTTCACGAACACATCTATAAATGTGTAGATAGTATTATCCAGAATTATTCATATAAATCCAAAATAACAAAAATATGATATTTCGTTTAACACAGCATGTGTAATTATTGGTAATTAACACTCTATTTGCTAAAGTTGACTTGGATATATATAAACATACAAATTCATTAGATTGTGAATTACGTTACCTTCAATAGTCCATATAAGTACTATAATCAACATATTTATAAGTGGTGGTTTGCACCTAATAGTGGAACTATTACAAGGAGTACTATCACATTTTTTCTATTCAAAAACGTTTAAAAGCTGTTGTAACGTAGGTATTTTTTGTTCTGTTTTTGTTCTTGTTTTGTTCTATTGTCTTATGAAAATTGGTTATTACTTTATTTTAGTTTCGTACCATATTCATTGTGTTCTCGAAGTTTGCAGTTTAAGAAAATAAGTACACGGATCATGTGTGTTTCACTGATACCCTTCGTAGGTAACAAAAGTCGGGTGTGATTTTAGTGGTTTCATTCAAACAAACCAATTTCAATAAGCAACTCAATATGTTTTACTATGACTGTTAAAACGGTTGCTGGATATGTTTAACAAAACGAAACATTAAAATATAAACGTCATCGGGCATTTTATTCCAGATATCGTTTAGCTCGTTGTGACTGTTAAATCAGACATGTAGAATAGTAACAACAAATAAATTAATATTACAGTAAAAAGTGTACTAAATGTGCGGCAAAGTAGTTAAATCACGAAATTCGTCATTGAAAACAGTCCAGTTTCGGCCGTAATTTGTGTATATTACTAAGGGAGGGCACTCCATTATCTATCATTGATTGTGCAGGATTTTCGCATTGGTTATACTCGCTTGTTTTGGGGTACGTACTACTTTTTGTATTGAAAGAGCCGTTTTGAATTACTGACTTTAAACCCTCGAACAGTGGTGGAGTATACAGCTCTGTTTTATACTATGCGATTTCTCTAGAACAAAACACTTTGGGAGGCACATACTTGTTTTCTGTTGTTATGAGGTTGTTGTTCAAAAGATGGCTGTTCTATATAGGTTGTATTGTAATTTGTTGGATCAGAATCCTTGTTTTCTTTGTCTCGCAACGAGAATTTTGTATTTGTTGTAATGCTTACCCGTCTCTCACTTCACGAAGAAACTGGTGCCAAAAAATTGAATTTACCATCCGTTGAATTCTGCTTTATTTCCACCCTACACGAACGATCATCAAATCATTAAATCCGAATAAATGTAGATATTGTAGTTAGATTACAACTGCTAATTGTGAGTACATGCATACTTATATTGTATCATATACTATGTCAAATCAAGTGAATATTTTGTTCAAGAAGCCATATTCAAATATACAGGTATAGAGTAAAAACTTTACAAAATAATCAGAGTTTTATATGTCACATTTCTAATAGCAAACGTTTCTATCGACTGCAGAACGCGTCTGCTTACGCTATACACAATATAGTCACTGAATACTACTCAATCACTGAAATATACTCAGTAAACACTATATTTCTGTGCTACTATTGCGAGCTTGACTTAGATATTTATGTGGAAGTCATTGTCCACCTGGTATAAATGCATTTAAACAGTGTCTAGAGTATAATTATGGCGCTAGAACAATTCCGAAAAATGTTTTTTTAACGATCAATGTGCTGTTTATTTTGTATGCTGATTTGCTCTAACGGAGCAACTGTTAAGGTTGCAAAAGTGACATGTACAATATATGAGGTGTAATTAAATCGAAGAGCAAAGGTGAATGGCATTGGATAACACATTTTATTCATCATTGGTTATTAGCATGCCTTCTTCTAAACATAACATGTTTTTCCGGGTATAAAAACGGCTAAACCAGTGAAAATCAGTAATTTTATAAAATGTTGTCCTCAGCCGCAAACATCATCCTTATTTACCATTCATCAGCCGGCAACGTCATCATTGCCACATACCATCTGCAGTTAACGTCATCATAGTTATGTCTACCAAGGGCCCTTTTGAATTATCAAACATCAGTTTAAGAGGACTGATAGACTTACATCTCACTAAAAAAAAATCGCAAATGATATTGTTTTAATCTTTGGAGTAACACTATGCAATTATATCGCAAAACGCTTCAAATCGAGCAGCTAAAGGCGATTTGTTACATTTATTTATATGTCAAATTTAAACAGACGATACCAGTTTTATTCCGCAAGCATATCCGGCTGTATTGTTTTTATAGTAAATGTTGACTTTCACGATCGATCAGATGATATGACATCCTTTATTATATAAATAAACATCGAAATTACAAAATATTGGTCTGAAAATTAACACCACTACGCACCCGCCTGGAACGCCTCACTCTGTCACAAACGCATTAATCGGCGGAATACATATCGGGTTATACACCGTGGAATAGGTAAGCTCGGATATCCCAAGGCAACAGTCGATGTGGTTCCGAAACAAATCCTTATAAGAAGAGAGGTGTAGAAAATAACGTCAAAAGTTTAATACAAGACTACAAATTTGAGAGTTTTGATTGATTTTATTAAAGGCATAAAAGAAACACGAAACAATTCAAGGTCGACAAAGACAGCAAATCTGCAGAAGGGTTAAAATGATATCTGATGGAACAAAAATCTGACAAAACTAAGGAGGGTCTACGACAAAGCATAGACACCATTATTAAACAGATAATTCAAGTACGTAAATGATGCTAAATGAGTCTACACTTTGAGACATTGTATTTTATTTAGGTGAATGGCGAGTTTCTATTAGAAGATCAGACAGGGAAAAAAATGTCATCAATGGATGTTCTTATAGCATGCATTCAATATTTGCGTGATCGTTTCACTGATACCTTAAAGGCGAGAGTTGTATCACTGATGTCTTCCGATATTAGATGGGTTTTACCCGTCCCAGTCTCCTGGAATAACAAGAGCATTTCGTTTATGCGGACAGCTGCAGTAAACGTAGGTGTTTATAATTTTTACTTTTCCCTCTAGTAAAACCATGATTCTATTTCATGTTGGGGCAATGTGTAATGACAATTGTTATGCACTAAATATGTTCCATAGAAAATGTAATCAAACAGGGCCACCAGTGCCTGTAATTATGTACCAGATAGTTTACATAAACTAAATTACTGACATCTCTTCTAGCTACGTATCAACCCATTAGATTAGTGAAACATACTGTTTTCTGTCCGTCCGTCTGTCTGTCACAAATCGCTTGAAGCATTTTGAAATAACTTCCCACTAAGGTTCACCATATTGAGACGATGCGGAGAAAACATGTTTCTACACTTAGAAGTCAAATGTCTATAGTTCGTGTCTGCACCGTGTCTCTTGAATCCCTTACATGATATTGAAATAACTTGGCGCAAATGTACATGATATCTAGACGATGTGCAGAGCGTATGTTTCACCTAGCTTATTTCAAGGTCAATGTCACAATTACAGAAAAAATGACTGTATTTCTTGTTTGTTCCATACTTTATTCGAACTGCCTGTATCAGTATTTCAATTACTGGCAAACTGCCATGGGGGTGACATATGTGTTTGTTTAAAAAAACCATAAAGTTTCTTTTATCTGTTCTGTTTTCATTTATACCTTATTTGAATCGTCATTGAACGAAACATAATTTAAATATCATCTGCACTAAACAGCGCTTTTTGCAATATCCGATGTAATCTTGAATGTTTCTTTTTTTCGAGAATAATTTATATTCGTAAATGCCTAACCCATTTTGTAATAAAATGGGTTTTGTAATAACAAATTCGAAATTGAAAGAAATGTTTTATTTCGAGTTTTACTTTTTGGCATTCTGACTTATTTTACATGTGGACATTGGTTTCTTGCAATTTAATGTTGAAATAAAACAAAAATATAATTAACCTAAATAGTCATTAAAATACACGCATCTATACTATATGTTCAATGCAGGATCGAAATGTTTGTCCGAAACGTATGACGTCATGGCAGGTTAATAGTAACAACAACAACAACTTAGTTTATTGTCGTAAACAGTACAATTTCTTGACATACAAACTTACATTACAATATAATTTTAAACAAAGTCATACGTTACATGGCACGTATACATATTAATTTATAAGAAAAGAAAAATAACTAACATTTTTCTAGACATCTAATGTCGAATATACACATACATAGGTAACACCAAATAAATAATACATAATATGGTTCCAACCAAGTAATGACAATAGCTCCTCAAAACTTTTGGTATTGGAGGCTTAATGTGACTAGTAACTAGTCTAAACAATGTTGTTGACAAAAGAATTTCTTATGACAAATGCTTGGGAAATAAATTTACCAATGTTTATCAATATAATTATGTTTGTTATCAGATTTCATCATTTTTAAAAAATTGAATACACTTGGGTGTCTGACATAATATGGTTTAATGAACTCCTTTCTGAGACCATTGTAAAAGGGACAATGATACTCATCTTCTATATCATTTGAATGACATAAAGTACAGTAACGTTCTGATCGTTCTTCTCTATGACGGCCATATCGGCCTGCTTCAATACGTAGTATAATAGTACAGTCTAAAACTCATAGTAACATATCATAATACGTACCTGTAAGCGCAATTGATACTGGAACTTTTTAAATATGAATGTATGAGATCAACATCAGCTTGATTACGGGACACGCAATTGAACATACATATTTCATTCCGTTTCATTACCAAGCTGTTTCTGATCCTGAACACTTCGATTGATGTGTTAATAATTTGTTTTTAGCTGGATTAGACAGTATGAATATGTATACATTTCCACTTTAGGATAACGAATGAAACTATCCACATGACCGTTAAAGGCATAGTAAGGGTAATGTTCATGTATTTAAAGCACAACAATTGTAACATAAAAGTTTACGCTAAATGGATGATAGTTACCAATAGTTCTCATTCCTTTCGAAAAAAAACTTCTACAAAATATGCCATGCATGACATTGTCGTGATTTCCGTAAATTTCCGATGTGCTCCCGTGACTTTCTGTGCGCGATATAAATATTAATCGGAATACTAATATTACTGACGTCAAACTCAACTGCAATAACAAGAACTAATCATATTGTCATTACATAATGAGACGTCACCGAATTATGAACACCTGTCTGATGCAATCAAAAACATCGGCATACATTGTGAAAACAACAAACGCAAACAACTAGGTTAAATGAACAGGTCGACAATATTATAAATAACTTCTTGAATCTTCTGATATTTGATGGGACACTATTGATACGTTGATAAATAAGTTTTAAGGTAACTTAATTGTGACCGTATTCTGGATAATGCAGATGTTTCTTAAAACTAAGTGTAACCCCTTATTGGGACTTTCAGTGAAATATTTATTAACTTATTCTTAAGTATTGTACTACACAGTATTTGCAACAATAAGACATCCTAGCAGTTATGCGCACTAGAATTCACATTCAAACCAACTGTCTGAATAACTACACTACTTCACTGCACTTTTCCCGTAACCTGGCTGGTCGTATGGGCAAATTTTATGATTTGTGAACAATCCGTCTTTACTGTGTATTGTCTACCTCAGCACGTTGGGAATCAGTAAAATTCCTACAAACAGTCAAAATATCTTTCATAACATGAATGTATATTATACTGACTCATTCAAGTTTTCATATGATATTATTGGTATTGCAGGCAGGAATACCGAATGAACATATTCTGATTGTGAAGGAATCTGAAGCTGCTTTCCGGTATTGTTCTCTTCAAAACGACGAAATAAACAAAAGCAGTGCTGGTCATCCTCCGTGGCAAGAGAGACATTTTCTATTACTTAATGTTAACCGTAAGTCGTATAATCAATACATTTACTATACCTGCATAACGAGTACAATGAATGAAATTACGAAGATATGTATACGAATTCTTACCACAAACATATGAACAAATGATAATGGAAGACAAACAATTTGCAACAAGAAAAATGTTTTGACAAAAACAGTTTTTTCTTCTAAAATCTGTAAATATAAAATGCGGTTTGATACTGGATAAATAAAGCAGCGAGACATGGCGCATGCGTCTGAGTGTATACGGATTAATATATACTTTTTCCTTCCATAAATAAATTGCAAAACCGACAATTAATTCCAATAGCAGAGATTTCTTCGAAGTCAAAAGCAGAAGGTTGATGGAATATTTAAACACCAAATTCCATATTCATTAATATCTCTTCAGTTAACTTATGAATTATAACGCAAACGCTTGTAAAAAAACATCTGTAGTTTTTCTACCTACATGGCAAAACATGCTTTATATTTCGACATACTTACATTTCTAATGACTCTTTTCAGGGATCAATATGCAAATACAACATATATCTACAGTTTATATCTATGAATTATAAGACAATAAATGATAACTAAGTTTATCTAGACTTTTCAAAATATCAAATTGAAATTTCAATTGCAGTCTGTCATGTCCACTCATGTAATATCAATACATTATTTTACCTATGTCCAAGAAGGATTGTAAATATTAGATATATCTGCTTTTAAAGATTCAGATAGAACGATGTCGATTTCCGATAATTCCAAATGATTTTAGAAACGAGTACATTAAACTTTATATCAATATACATGTACATGTATTGGACACATAAAACTACCGTCTTCCATAAAATATTTTGGTGACTATCATGCTCAATGTTTGTACATAGCCGATACCAATATTACATAATCATTTTCAATTTGCCACTCGGCCACAGCTGTTGCTAGAATATTAAACACCGCAATAAAACAAGATAATACGATAATTAGATTGTCAATGTTCACAAGGAGAGCAAAGAGAATGAAACACTAGTGTCGGGTTAATTTGTGTCGTCTAGTGTTTTGAAGAAATGGAAATGTAACGTTTCCCTACAAACCGATGTGCCTGTTAGAGTAATCGTCCATTGGTTTAAAATATACATTCTTCGTTTATTGCAGACTTTGCAGTTGACATTACAGTACATCGAGCACAACTGAACAGTCACATTCTGGAATTACACAATACAAAGGTTGATAATTTTGGAAACACACCGTTGGAACAATTGCTTGCCGACATGTTCTGTAGTGACGTTATGGATAGTTATATAGACACACATGATTTCGAATACAACGGTATGAAGCAAGAATATGGTGGCAGATTTATAGGCATAATGCCTCCTACTGTTCAGTGTTTTATACAACCTTCACTGTTGTCACATTTCGAATCGAAACGTGGTATTACGTTTGCAGATCATTTAACTGCTTGTTATGGAGGTGGTATACAAATCAAAAGTGACAAACTGAGAATTAAAACTGAACTATTGAAACCCAAATTAAGGAAAATATATGAACACATTGTTAGTAGCATGCAACGTACATTAGAAATATTTCATTCAGATTTATCAGCAATCATCATTATCGGGAAATTTTCTGAGTACCCCATGTTGCATGATGTTATTAAGGAAGCGTTTCCTGACAAACAAATTATTGTTCCTACAAACACCGAGTCGACTGTTTTAGGGGGAGCTGTAATATATGGCCACCAAGTATTATCGGGAAAAAAGAAAAGTAAACTGTTTTCACAGCATTGAAAACGGAAGTATGACAATTTCATACAAATAACAACAGGGTCATTTTATTGCAAAAAGTAAAGTTTAATCAGTAACTGCGCTTCAAATATATTCCATACTCCGCAAAGCAAGTAATTGACATTGTGTACATAGAAGGGTGTTTCACACCATATCGGGAATTGACGAATAGTGCAAAGTTGTACGTATTAGTGAATAATTGAACGCATCCCGAACGCTAAATAGCCACAGGATTTAATACCAAACAATAGCTGCGTGAACTCAATGTATGTAACTATCAAATTTTATCATATTGTCTAGCCCGCTCGATTCTGTGTGAAAATCTTTACTCCAGAGTGTCTGGTTCTTTACCTGGAAGTTTCGTATTACAAGGGACAATCAAAATAGTTGTGCAGATCAGCTTTGTATGCTTTAATATATGACACTAAAACACATAGCAGGTTTTTAGTTTTGTTATCATTGTTGAATGTGCGAAGCTTTGATGGCAATATAGGTAGCGAAAGGTAAATAATCGAAACTTATGTTCAGTTAGGCACATACAGGGCGCTTCAAACGTCAAAGGGTGACGAAACAGTGCACTTCCCGTGTCAGTTCAATCCGTTTCATCATAAAGACATCCGAATCGCTCTACTCAAATTCTACTTAGATTCAGTTGTCACTTGAGCCGATTAGCGTTTTTGCTTGGGAGTGAATTCCAATGCCAAGATATCTAGTATATCCCAAGCTTGTCTGTCAATGTCATTCCTGTGCGAAAAACTAAACTTGGTAACATCACGCAGCATCGTGTATATCGGTGTATTTTGAAAAGCGTTCTTGCTCCGGCTCACCAGTTTCAATTGCTTCTGCATGTCTTGTTTTTTTAAGTTTAATGTTAATAAAGAAGGGCCAAGATCTGATGGCACAATTATATTACTTATGCTAATTAGCCAGTTTCAATAAGGGGTGATCAGTTAGAGTCTGGGTCAATAAATGCTAGTGTAGTACAACATTTTCTAAACATGAATAATTATTCAAGTTTGTACTTGCGTGTGCCTCTGTAGCCCAATTAGATGAGTAGTCATTTAGCAATCTAGAGGTTACTGGTTCGAGCCTCACATACCTGTATATGTATTTTTTGTTCACAGTGATAAAATATTTTATACTCCTAGAACATATTTTTTTCTTAATTTACCCTTATATAAGTATTAAATTACAAATGTACATATGGATTTTATTTCCATTCATATTCTGTTCTTTGTTTTCATCATAAATATATATTCGTTTTATTGTGAACAATTAAAACAATAAGGTAAGCATAACAATATTGAACATACAGTTTAGCATGGCTCGTCAGCAAAGAAAGTGTCTGTGCTGGACTTATTAAAAGAAGTTGATGAATATTGTTTAAAGTCATATCATTTACTGTTATGCGAACCACAGCGAGATCAACGCAATCCAATGATGTGTAATTCGCGACTTCTGACATCCCAGTCATTGAAGTATTTTTTTCTTGGGCAAGACAACGGAATCACAGGCTGCTTCACAGAACCCTCTTGTACACAGAAGTCGTAAACTTTTGAAAGAATGTCCCTGGCTTGTTGCGACAACACGAAACGCTTTTCAATATTTACTGCCAAGGTTGTTTTATGTTTACATATATTTATCTAGTTTGCTGCGACACACCCACACATATTTCTTGAGCATGATACTTTCGCGCTAAAATAAGTTATGAAAAAATGTGATTGTCAGAATTCGATAGTCTGCGTGGAGATTCTGATATCATTTACGCTATGTAATAAACACGCCGATTTGATATCTAGGCAATTATATGTTCTTTTTTTTTAAATCAGAAAATGTTCCTATATGATCATTGAACTAACATGCAAATTGATACGGACTGATCCAACCAATGACGTTTTGTCAATGTCAGTGTGCCTTTAGTTCTTGGCCGTACTATATTTGGTTAGACGTCAAGCAAAAGTTTATATTGTCCTAATATTCGCAGACATATTTTGTCATTTTCAGACCTAGGAAATATCTACTATCGAAATTACCAGAGTAAACTTCCAGACTGATCGGTGACGCTCTACCTGCATGTATAGTGTATCCAAGTGCATGTATTGCATCAATTCAAGTTTCAGAATTTACTGACATGATGATTAATATACATGCAGAGTTTCGTATCAATTTACATGTTTCTAAACATAGTCTGAGAACTAAATGACTGTCACTCGTATAGACTTAATTTCTTCATATTTATGTGTCATTTGTAATTTTCTTACTCATTTTTGTTCTACTATTTAGTAAGCGCTAAGTGACCTTAGCTGTGTCATGAAGCAATATACGTTCATCCATGTTTTTTAAATACATTACAATGCATTGATTCTTATAAAACGCTGGCGTAACACCCACCAGGAAACGCACCACAACATTTTGTTATGTGTTAGAAATATTCCAAAGAGCTAATCGACAGAAATGGATGCTGAAAGTATGATATTTTGCTTTTGTTTAGTAACGATCTGTAGGTACGAATTTCGAATATTTGGGAACGTAGTGCCACACAAATATGTCCAGGCATTATTTAATATGCAAAATATTTTTAAAAATGCAACATCCGATGGTTTTGATCCAGCACCGTGTATATGAACTTAGTATTCATACATTGAAAATCTGAATTTCAGATTTATGGATATATACGTATATGTTTTGTATCGACGTGAAGTTAAAACTAATGTTCATACACAATAAATATTGACTAACATATGCTTTTATTATAAAAGTCATGTTATTTAATGTTATTTTCGAATAATAAATTACACAAAATATACCAAAATATAAATGGTGAGACGTAGAAAATGAACGTATACACTTAGAGAGGAAATCCTGTCTTGTTTTCTTTAACAGCGAACTTGATGTTGATCACAGTGGCCAAAAACACAACTTAGATCTCTACATAAGTTTGTTATAAACTAAATTGTTTGTCGACAATGTTTCCATATGGAGTACAGTACAGTAATTGGCCGGAAACTTTCTCTATAAATATAATAGTAGTGACATGGGTCCAACTGCCGTAATATAGTAACAGACAGGGACTCAATAAATGCTATATATCAACTTTATGATATGCTACGATGGATGTCCGTGGGTTCTTAGAACAGCAACGGTATAAAGTTTGCTATTAATCACATCGTACAACCAGCTGTATCGATTGTCGCTTTGTTGATTGATGGCTGCGTTATGTGCAAGGTGCGATATCGACGAAGGGTAAGTATATATTTGCTATTTTTGTTGCGTGTTTTTGTTTATTTTAGAGTAATCACTGCTATGTATCGTTTGATTTCTACATACCGTTTGTGTGCGAGTGAGTGTCATATTTACCGAGCAAAAGGTTATATGTACGCCGTGTTTGCCAAAATTTCTACGTTTCTTGTCTGGCTCGGCTTAACTAATGAAATAGAACAAGTTTGAATAACTGGGAATAAACTAGAATCATTTTCCTGTAGTTCTACCAAGTGACGCTGTGCAATTTCGTATTTTAATGGAGATACAGAGTTCTAAAATTGACGAGGTACAATGTTTTGGTCAATGCAAAGGGAATTTCAGATTTTACATGGCTAACGACTAAAGACAGTTTCCGAATATTTATTTAACAACCATGACAGTTCATTTTTGCCCCAATGCATTGGTTGTGGGTGACTTGTGCTTTAAACTGATTATCCTGTATTAATAACAATAATAAAATGAGAAATCGTAGTTTTAAACACCCCTAGAACGATGTAATTTGAACGGACCACTGATTATTGAAACAGTGTTTCATACTAACTTGCTATACATGAATCAGAACTGGAGGACATATAATCGTAGCCAAATGTTAGTGAAGGACATGACCTGCCACGTCCTGGAATTGAACTTGGACATCCAGGGTGACGTCGAAACTACAGATTGAACTAACCAGACAGTTCGGTTGACAGCTCAGAAATCGTCCAGCTGAATACACCGACTTATTCATTTGTTATCCTCGAGCAGACGTTAATGCGTATAATTAATTACACGCGATATTCCGGTCTAACGTTATAGCAAGTGGTCCAGTGTTTTATCGGTTGGTTGCTCTGAGCTTTGGAGTTGGCACCAAGACAGAAGTTACTGGACTTAAGACAGACGTTTATCATAATTGACTGTCTCGGACAAGTCTTAGAGTTAGGGCCGATAGTGTAGTGTAAGGTTGGGCAAAACGCCCATATTAAGCATTATTTTGCGATACAATAACAACCATCAGTTCGATTAAGACATAACTGGCTATGCGTGCAAGTTGCACAAGACCTATACATTTATAACATATCTAACGCGAGATACAAAACGAGATAAAGCTCAATAAAATTAAACATAACTTCTGGGCAAAATGCATTTTGATAAGGGGCAATAACCTCTAAACATTATATATATTTAAATAACTTCTGGTAAAATGTAGTACAATTTCACGATCATGTAAGCACTACATAAATACCTTCAAACAAACGCACGAATTACAAAAATCGATAATACAAGGGGTACGAGGCAATACTATAAAGTTAACTAATCAGCGCTAACACAAAATAGTGTAAAATTACAAAACTGAGAATCAAAAACTTTCATTTGAGGATACATGTTTAAATTTTTCGCGGTATTCACATCTGCGTATGACGTCACAAAAAGAATATCGCGCGGCACGGTAAATCTAACGATGTCAGAGTTTTTACGCGTAGGCCTTTTACCTCGTATGGGCATTTTGCCCCACCTCACCCTACATGGGATTAAACTGAGGATATTTATGAGGTGTAGAATTTTGATTAAGGAACTATTTAGGACTGATGGTAGACTTTTGATTTATAAAATGCAAATATGTGTAGTATTCTACGATGACGTAATTGTTATACGACATGTATTATTGAATTCGATATGGCAGACGACCCGTAATGTGTACATATACATTTCTTAGCAACGCTTTTCAAAGCTCACTGTAGTTATGAACAACTATTTGTTCAAGCAAGTTGTACTTGTATTTCAGGGGCCTAGATTATATAGGCCGTTTGGGCCGCGGTCCATACTTTTTTCGAAATATAAAACAATTAAAATGGCCAAAACTGCAATAAGATGTTCAATGTATTTTTTTGATGTTATTGTTAGCATATTTACCGGAACGAAAGATGCACCAAAACGCTTCTCTGACGATAAAGCTACAATGTTTTCCCTAAAACTAGGCATACACATCAAATTGTATTTTAAACTTATAAATGTAGTATCATGAGCTCGGCCCCTCAAATTATGAAAGCCGCCCAGCGGGAATGGTTTTATTGGCTATGTTCGGTTACTTTGGGTGATTGTACCCAACCATATCCTAGATGAACACACATGTGGCGGCTGTGCTATTGTCCGTATCAAGCATGTACTCCTATTTTCACCAGCCATTTATGTTTGTATCTTACGTCCCCTTTGCCTTTGTAATTGTAAACATGTTGTAGACTGTATATATCTCCTCTGATCAGTTGGGAGAATGTGCTCTTTGTTGGTTGCATTTCTTGTTCGACTTTTGATTTCACTTTCAATTTAATGCTAAAAGCTTAATTGTTAATAAGTTTGAATCTGGACCCAGGTTACTAGATTTAAATAATAGATATTATGAGTTCCGTATGCATACCATTGCTATAACGATGAAATGATAAACTCAAATGATACTTTTTTAAGTATAAATGATGTTCTCGCGTTATGATGATGTATTGACAACCGATGTAAAAGAGAGAGAATAAGTTGCTACAGGGAATACATAAGACATACACTTATCCAATGAAACGCAACTATTTGAGAGAGAAAAAAGCATTATGAAACACCTTTTCTTGAAATAATACACGGACTTAACTTTCGCTTAGGGATACTGACACTCCTCAATAATAAGACCACCCTTGGGCCTATTGAAAACTGGTCTTAATATTGAGGTGGTCTTAATATTGAGGTTGAATTAAGAGCAAAACACTAACAATGTGTTTTAAGTTTGAGATGGTCATATGTTATTCATTGAGGTGGTCTTTAAGTGAGTTTTACTGTAAATTCATCAAGGTCACCATACAGTGAAACAAAAATCTATTTTAAAACTGCTTCGTACATAAGACATGACGACACATTCTGCGATGTTCGTTCCAATATATCCACATATAAAACAGAAAAAAGGCATCTCATATACACATATTTAAGCTCTAATATCATAAAATATTTAAAACTGACGTCAATCACTTTCAGTACAGCTCCCTGACACACTGCTAGTGTCTGTTGAGGTGGTGGGATAGAGCCGTTTGTGGGATTCGAACCCGCTACTTCCAGCTTAAGCGGTCGATACATTATCCCCTACACAACGTTTTCCTGGTATATATTTCGCTTATTTAAACTCATGACTGAACTTAGAAATTCCCTGGATAACAATTCATGTAATAAAGTAACCAACGCATATTTTGATATATATTATCCCGTGTAATCTATTGCAAAAACATTCAAACAGAATCAAATCTGGATTTAAACAAGATACCTATCACTTCATAGTCGGTCTGATTTTGACCTCATGGGCATACTTTGAACGAACTTGGTAAAACTTCACTATACAATGCTACTCGTACATACCAAATATTTAAGGTTTAGGCCGTATGATTTGGGGCAAGATGTCAGTATTGTTCTTATACAAGTCAATCTAGCAAATGTGATCCCCAGGCACCATGTTAAAACAGAATTAGTTTTCATGATCAGGATCAAGATTGGATAGAGTTTCTTTCAAACTTTGAAATAAATGCTGTGCAAAACTTAATGTTTGACATTATGTGACTTAAATGAACGTTTTTCACAATTCTTAAGACTTCATTTTGAGATTTCATATTTATTTAGAAAAAATAGCAATCAATAAGTTAAGGCCGATTCTTGAAAAGTGATCCTGATTTGATCTAGACCGTTTCGGTCGAAAGTATATATTATTAATATGTCAACAAAAAGGTAAAGCTCTAAATGTGTTCACCACGTCAATATGACGCAATTCAGGTATTTTTGCATTTGTTGGGGGACATTCCTGTAAAAGGTATTTCCTTGGAGTTCAGATCTGGCGAAAACGCTGGGCAAGGGTAGGGCAGAACTTGGACGTAGCTTTGACCACCCACGAATTCTGCTTAATGTGGCTTAGCGGTGTCCTGTTGAAACAACATGATGTCATGGTGATCTCGAAGAAAGGGCACAAAGCACGGTTCCAAGATTTCATCATCGTATCTTTGACCCGTCAGGCAGCCTTCAACCACGTTCAGTGGTGTATTGTGGTGCCATGATATACCGGCCCACACCAATACACTACCCCCTCCTCACCGTACGTGCTGTCTTGCGCAGCAATCTGCGTAACGCTCACATCGATGACGCCACACCTTATGCCTCACATCCAGCATATACAAAACTTGGACATCAGTGAATCTACGACCTTAACACTGATCTTACGCCCATTGTAGATGCCGAAGACACGACATATCACGGTTATGTCGCTTCTCTGGTTTCAGTGCTTTACCCCTATATGGATCATGGACTGAAATTCCGGCATCTAACGGGCGTCGACTCACGGTGGATCACTAAATGCGTTGCTAGTTATATCCCCTTATTTCCTGAGCAGTCCGTGTTGCTGTTTGCGTGCTATCTCGGTTAACCCTTCTATAGCTACATTATTGCATATTCCCTGTATCACTGAGGAGTTGGTCAACTGCAGTCACTCGACACAAGTAAAGCAACAGGGCTAGATGGCTTAGGAGCGTAATTTCTTTATGCCCCCTTCACATACACGGATTTTTCTTACGAGTCCTTACGGATCGCACAAATTCACGGATCCTTACGATGTGGCCACTTTTACGACCGATTTAAGAGTTGTTACGAGTCATTACGAGCTATTTACGGTGTATTACGGATTATTACGAGTTATTACGATGTATTTACGGCAAAATTCCACGATTTGTTACGAGTTGTCACGGATAACTACGAGCAACTCGTAAGCATTTTACGAGCTTTTTACTGATTGTTACGAGTATATTACGGAATGATACTATT
Source organism: Mactromeris polynyma (assembly GCA_032209605.1). Lineage (NCBI taxonomy): Eukaryota > Metazoa > Mollusca > Bivalvia > Venerida > Mactridae > Mactromeris > Mactromeris polynyma. Next base: position 23,115,690 of record JASFXZ010000006.1, on the reverse strand, counting down.
CATCGAAGCTTTTACGTGTTAATTACGACATGTTTACGTGTTGTTACGAATAGTTGTACGAGTTAGTTACGAGTATTTACGAGTCCTTACGATTTCGCTACTTTTATACTTTCCCCAAATCGTAAAAAATACGTAAGGATACGTAAAGTATACGTATCTATTCGTTAAGTACTCGTAACTACACGTAAAGTGCTCGTAATAACTCGTAACAATCCGTAAAGCCATCGTAACACAACCCGAATGAAACCGTAAGCAACACGTATTAAGCACTCCTAATAATCCGTTAACAAATCTTAACTAACCGTAACAAATCGTAAAAAAATGTTACGAGTCATTTACGGATTCTTGCGAGCAGTTTACGGATGGTTACGTGTTGTTGCGAGCAGTTTACGATACTTACGGATTGTTACGAGTTATTTACGGAAAAATCAATCCGTGGACAATCGTATGAAGATTTTTGACATGTCAAAAAAAATGCCTCTCCTTTCACGGATCCTTAAGAGTGTCTGCGAGTTGTTGCGAGTTATGACGAGTTATTTACGGATACCAGCGAGTTATTTACGGATGCTTGCGATTGACTATCCGTAAGGACTCGTAAGAAAAATCCGTGTATGTGAAGGGGGCATTAATGACTTTTGATATCATATCTAAGCATCTTACATATATTTTTAACCATAGTATTTCCAAATCTAGTTGTCCATCACTTTTCAAGAAAGCAAAAGTTGTTCCAATCTTTGAGAAGGGATCTAATTCATCCTATATTTCTCTAGAAGTGACCAAGACTTTGTTTCTAATGTTTGAAGAAAATTGTATTCATTCCAAAGTTTTAAGATTTCTGCATAAGATTATACATGTTTTATGTATCGGTCACTCGTTGATGTATGACAATTATTGTACGCGTACAACAGACTAGGTAGTGGTCACTTTAGGTATTTGGACTTCAGTCATACCAACAATATTTAAATTTAGATCCATTGAAGTTCAGTCAGGCGTTAAATCATGTCTTTGTTTTCATTGTGATTCGAGCACGATGTTAACGGTATATTGGTGCTTGCACTGCAAGATTAGAGGGAAATCTCCATATATACATATATACCAACCCGGGGAATATCCTAACTATGTGACGCATTGATCACGTGGGTTTGAAAATTTTCACTTGTGGATCAGAACGGACTGTTTACAAAAGTGAGTGCTTTTTTCTTGTTGTTTTGTGAAATTATGCGCGTATAATGCTATGTATATGTTGACAATTAACGTTCCTATATGTGTTGTGAACGCGTGAAATTCGAAAAGTGCTCGGATTTTGTAGTGAATCAAATCTGCAGAAATGGCTCGCGTTTCCGATAGTGCCACAAATTCACCTCACCCTCACCTTTACAAGAAATAATAACGTTCGGATGAATAAACTGTTGTTTTTACAAGCTGTGTGTGTATGCGCGACATGATTTACAAAACTTTACTCGCATTGTGGACTTGTACAACCAATCCTTGACATTTAGTGGGTGGGGTACTGATGATGCTCTCTGTGCAGTTCTCCAATTCTTCGCATGAGATTCTTGCCTTCAATATATTCTAAACATCACCATCATGCTTTCAACTATCTAGTTTTCAATTACCTTTTTTCATGCTTTAGAAAATTAAACTTTGGGAGGCAGGTGAAGAAAAGCTTGATAGTACTACGAGTATGATCCACAGGAGCTTGTGGTCTCTTCCCTTCGATATGCCTTCTATAGTACAGTAAAACCTCAATAATAAGACCGCCTCAAAATTAAGAACAGATACTACATGACTGTTTTGTTCTTTACAGATACACTATTATTTTCACCCTACATGTGGATCTTTGGAACAACACATATGATTGCCATTGGTATGAATAGCAGTTCATACTTCATATCTACAATGTTGGAACAAACCTGATACAGGAGTGCAGTGCTGTGTACTTATGGCAGGGTTATCTTTATTTTTATTTTATTGAAAAAAGCTGGTGAGTGATATTTTTAGTTCTTGTATATTTAGTTGATTTGACAGATTACAGATTAAAAGCAGCCTAACACTTCTGATAGCCCCAGGCCACATATAGATGTTTGCACTTACACATTCTCAACTCTTAGTGATTTGTGTGCTGATGTATCCCAGGGATCTGTGTGGGAGTGATTTGTGTGCTGATGTATCGCAGGGATCTGTGTGGGAGGCATTGTCTTGTGAATCAGTGGCTTTCTCTGTATACAAACTTTATCTTTCTTCAACTGTAAATTAATTGCTTTCCTCTCTAACTCTTATTTGTTCATTATTTTATTGTTCACTATTCTTCAGTTTATTTATCACCTAACCTCTGTTTATTGTTCACTACTTATTTTCTTTGTTTACTGTTTATTGTTTTCTGTTCTTTGTTTATTGTTTATTGTTTACTGTTCTTTGTTGATTGTTTACTGTTCTATGTTGATTTTTCAGTTTTTCATGTTTATTGTTTACAGTTCATTGTTTATTGTTTACTGTTCTTTGTTTATTTTTCAAAGTTCTTTGTTTTGGTTCAAGGTTCTTTGTTTATTGTTTACTGTTCTTTGTTCATTGTTTATTGTTCTTTGTTCATTGTTTACTGTTCTTTGTTCATTGTTTACTGTTCTTTGTTTATTTTTCAGTGTTTCTAGTTTATTGCTTACTGTTCTTTGTTTACTGTTCTTCAAAGTTCTTTGTTTTGGTTCACAGTTCTTTGTTTATTGTTTACTGTTCTTTGTTCATTGTTAACTCTTCTTTGTTTATTGTTTACTGTTCTTTGTTTATTGTTTACTGTTCTTTGGTTATTTTTCAGTGTTTATTGTTTACAGTTTTTTGTTATTGTTTACTGTTTTTGATTTATTGTGGACTTGTTTCTCTCATCACTTATTAATTTTAATTCTAATGATTCTTTTCTGTTTTTCCGTGTATACCAACTTCATCTTTCCTTTAATGAACTCCGCTTTCCTGTTAACTGCTTTTTTCTGTTTTCATTGCCCCCTTGTTTGTTTCCTCTCCTACATACTGTATAATGTGAACAAGTTGCAAACTGCGTAACATGAACAGGTTAAAATATGTATAACGTAAATGAGTCTGATGCTGCATAATGAGTCTTTTACTGTATAACGTGACATGTCACAGTGTGCATAACGTGTCCGAGTCACACTGTCAAAGTGAACGAGTCACACATGCATAACGTGGAAGAGTCACATGCATAATGAGCCACTTAGTGTAGAATGTGAGCTAGTTTCCATTGTTACTGCATACGTGTCCGAGTCACAATATTGTAATAAGTTGACATGCCTAATAGTTTCATCCCACGCTTGCATCATATAGAACGAGTCACAATTGCGTAAGGAACTGGAATCATTCTACATAAAGTGAACATAATGCATACTGTATAACTCGAATGAACCGCTTACTGTATAACAAGACATCTTTATTATATATTTTTTTTAAATTTCTATAGATGATGAGTTGCTTCCCTTATTAATGTTTTGGTCCATATTGGTCAGTACGTCAAACATAACAACAGAAAAGATAATAAAGTAAGTAGAACTAAATCTGCCATCAATATATCAAGTGTTCTGTGGAAAACTGTTGTAATTAAGTGTTCTTAAAGATGAAATTAAAATAGTTTTGCCCCAAACCATCATACCACCATTTAATTGTTCAAGATTTGGACTTGGATTAAATTACAGAGTTCACCAATTTGATATCTGCTGAAGTTGCATTTTACTAAGTGTCTATATCTTATTCTACATTGTGTATACATACATGTATAGTCTATCTTACAATTTCATACAAACATTGATAAGTGAATGAAAATCATTCAGCATTAAAAATCCATTATACTTACTTACTGTCCATGCATAAAAACTAACACTTCTGGCATTATTTTCATATTTCTCAATTGTCATGCCCCATAGGTTTGGCATCTAGTGATGAAAACACTTGTTCATATCGCTTTTCCAGATCATAACTTATGGAGAGATTCACTTCAAACTTACGATATTTTACAAGTGTAGTGTATAAGAACCTGCATAATTCTAGCACCAGGAACTCTTTAAAAGGGTATATATATGAATATCTCTTCATTCTTTTATCTTTAGGAGGATTTGGTGGATGATACAACTGAGTTACTTCCCTTGTCAGTCTGGTGTCTTGATATTCTCTCAAAGAAAGCCGCTCTTGTCAGGTAAACACTAATTCTGAACCAGTCTATAAGGAAGCTATAAATGAAAAAGTTATGAAGTCATTATAATTATGTAAACAAAAACAATCTATTTGTTATGCCCCCACTCTGAAAAGTGTTTCGAGCACGATGTTAACGGTATAGTGCTGTTTGTACTGGAGGATTAGAGGGAAATCTCCATAAATACATATATACCAACCCGGGGAATATCCTAACTATGTGACGCATTGATCACGTGGGTTTGAAAATTTTCACTTGCTCGAAGGACCAGAACGGACTGTTTACAAAAGTAAATGCTTTTTTCTTGTTGTTTTGTGAAATTGTGCGCGTAAAATGCATTATTGTTATGTAAATGTTGACAATTAACGTTCCTATATATGTGCAGATTTGTTGTAAACGCGTGAAAGTCGAAAAGTGCTCGGATTTAGTAGTGAATCAAATCTGCAGAAATGGCTCGCGTTTCCGATAGTGCCAAAAATTCACCTCACCCTCGCCTTTACAAGAAATAATAACGTTCGGATGAATAAACTGTTGTTTTTACAAGCTGTGTGTGTATGCGCGACATGATTTACAAAACTTTACTCGCATTGTGGACTTGTACAACCAATCCTTGACATTTAGTGGGTGGGGTACTGATGATGCTCTCTGTGCAATTCTCCAATTCTACGCATGAGATTCTTGCCTTCAATATATTTAAACATCATCAGCATGCTTTCAACTATCTAGTTTTCAATTACCTTTTTCATGCTTTAGAAAATAAAACTTTGGGAGGCAGGTGAAGAAAAGCTTGATAGTACTATGAGTATGATCCACAGGAGCTTGTGGTATCTTCCCTTCCGATATGCCTTCTATAGTACAGTAAAACCTCAATAATAAGACCGCCTCAAAATTAAGAACAGATACTACATGACTATTTTGTTCTTTACAGATACACTATTATTTTCACCCTACATGTGGATCCTTGGAACAACACATATGATTGCCATTGGTATGAATAGCAGTTCATACTTCATATCTACAATGTTGGAACAAACCTGATACAGGAGTGCAGTGCTGTGTACTTATGGCAGGGTTATCTTTATTTTTATTTTATTGAAAAAAGCTGGTGAGTGATATTTTTAGTTCTTGTATATTTAGTTGATTTGACAGATTACAGATTAAAAGCAGCCTAACACTTCTGATAGCCCCAGGCCACATATAGATGTTTGCACTTACACATTCTCAACTCTTAGTGATTTGTGTGCTGATGTATCCCAGGGATCTGTGTGGGAGGCATTGTCTTGTGAATCAGTGGCTTTCTCTGTATACAAACTTTATCTTTCTTCAAATGTAAAATAATTGCTTTCCTCTCTAACTCTTATTTGTTCATTATTTTATTGTTCACTATTCTTCAGTTTATTTATCACCTAACGTCTGTTTATTGTTCACTACTTATTTTCTTTGTTTACTGTTTATTGTTTTCTGTTCTTTGTTTATTGTTGATTGTTTACTGTTCTTTGTTGATTGTTTTCTGTTCTTTGTTTATTGTTGATTGTTTACTGTTCTTTGTTGATTGTTTACTGTTCTATGTTGATTTTTCAGTTTTTCTTGTTTATTGTTTACAGTTCATTGTTTATTGTTTACTGTTCTTTGTTGATTTTTCAAAGTTCTTTGTTTTGGTTCAAGGTTCTTTGTTTATTGTTTACTGTTCTTTGTTCATTGTTTATTGTTCTTTGTTCATTGTTTACTGTTCTTTGTTCATTGTTTACTGTTCTTTGTTTTTTTTTCAAAGTTCTTTGTTTTGGTTAAAGGTTCTTTGTTTATTGTTTACTGTTCTTTGTTTATTTTTCAAAGTTCTTTGTTTTGGTTCAAGGTTCTTTGTTTATTGTTTACTGTTCTTTGTTTATTGTTTATTGTTCTTTGTTCATTGTTTACTGTTCTTTGTTCATTGTTTACTGTCCTTTGTTTATTTTTCAGTGTTTCTAGTTTATTGCTTACTGTTCTTTGTTTACTGTTCTTCAAAGTTCTTTGTTTTGGTTCTCAGTTCTTTGTTTATTGTTTACTGTTCTTTGTTCATTGTTTACTCTTCTTTGTTTATTGTTTGCTGTTCTTTGTTTATTGTTTACTGTTCTTTGGTTATTTTTCAGTGTTTATTGTTTACAGTTCTTTGTTATTGTTTACTGTTTTTGATTTATTGTGGACTTGTTACTCTCATCACTTATTAATTTTAATTCTAATGATTCTGTTCTGTTTTTCCGTGTATACCAACTTCCTCTTTCCTTTAATGAACTCCGCTTTCCTGTTAACTGCTTTTTTCTGTTTCACTGAGCAATTTCTGTTTTCATTGCCCCCTTGTTTGTTTCCTCTCCTACATACTGTATAATGTGAACAAGTTGCAAACTGCGTAACATGAACAGGTTAAAATATGTATAACGTGAATGAGTCTGATGCTACATAATGAGTCTTTTACTGTATAACGTGACATGTCACAATGTGCATAACGTGTCCGAGTCACACTGTCAAAGTGAACGAGTCACACATGCATAACGTGGAAGAGTCACATGCATAATGAGCCACTTAGTGTAGAATGTGAGCTAGTTTCCATTGTTACTGCATACGTGTCCGAGTCACAATATTGTAATAAGTTGACATGCCTAATAGTTTCATCCCACGCTTGCATCATATAGAACGAGTCACAATTGCGTAAGGAACTGGAATCATTCTACATAAAGTGAACATAATGCATTCTGCATAACTCGAATGAAATGCTTACTGTATAATAAAACATCTTTATTATATTTTTTTTAAATTTTAATAGATGATGAGTTGCTTCCCTTAGTAATGTTTTGGTCCATATTGGTCAGTACGTCAAACATAACAACAGAAAAGATAATAAAGTAAGTAGAACTAAATCTGCCATCAATATATCAAGTGTTATGTGTAAAACTGTTGTAATTAAGTGTTCTTAAAGATGAAATTAATGATGGTTTAAGAGTTCACCAATTTGATATCTGCTGAAGTTGCATTTTACTAAGTGTCTATATCTTATTCTACATTGTGTATACATACATGTATAGTCTATCTTACAATTTCATACAAATATTGATAAGTGAATGAAAATCATTCAGCATTAAAATTCCATTATACTTACTTACTGTCCATGCATAAAAACTAACACTTCTGGCACTATTTTCATATTCCTCAATTGTCATGCCCCATAGGTTTGGCATCTAGTGATGAAAACACTTGTTCATATCGCTTTTCCAGATCATAACTTATGGAGAGATTCACTTCAAACTTACGATATTTTTACAAGTGTAGTGTATAAGAACCTGCATAATTCTAGCACCAGGAACTCTTTAAAAGGGTATATGTATGAATATCTCTTCATTCTTTTATCTTTAGGAGGATTTGGTGGATGATACAACTGAGTTACTTCCCTTGTCAGTCTGGTGTCTTGATATTCTCTCAAAGAAAGCCGCTCTTGTCAGGTATACACTAATTCTGAACCAGTCTATAAGGAAGCTATAAATGAAAAAGTTATGAAGTCATTATAATTATGTAAACAAAAACAATCTGTTTTGTATGCCCCCACTCTGAAAAGGGGGGCATAAAGATTTGCCCTTGTCCGTTCTTCCGTCTGTCAAACAATCTGGTGTCACCCATTATCTTCAAAAGAATATGAGCCAGAGTCGTAAAACTTCACTGGAATGTTCACCAGCCTGTGTAATTGTGCACCTGGGGTTTCATTTTTGGATGTGCCCATTAAGTGCAAAGTTAAGTAAATATGTACAAAACAATATTCACAGTTTCACAGTATTTTGCAGGTATTAAGCATGTATTTTACCTGATAGATAAAGCGGAGTATATTGGTAAACATGGCTAGCAATGGTTCTGCATTGACAACTTTATGTTTCTGAAATATATTAATATTTCTTTGGAAAAATGCGAATTTTTTATCATGTTACTTATTCATGATTAAAATATATATATATATAAAACATTTTAAATAGTCAATTTGTTTATGTGCATCAGCTCAATTATTGGATTTTCAAATAAAACATGTATTTTTCAGGAATTCATAGTTTTACAAGAAATTACAATCATATGTAATTATTTTTAATTGAAGGGCTCAACTTGGAGATGTCCACTATGGTCATTGGACCCACACGATTCAAATTTTGACCTCTGGAAAATTAATTAGAGGGATTCTACATCATGATGGATTCAAAGAATTCAAGAACTGGTCACCATATAACCTAACTCATCTCAGACAAAACTGTGCTTGTGAAGTTCTTATTCTGGCATACATTACTAACTGTGTTTGGTAGCCTTTGGTGAACATTAAACATAGTCATTTCAATATTTGCTAAGACATTAGGAGTATTTATCCACAAGGAAAGCCTTACATCAGATAAACATATATTTTGATCACTGAAGTGCTCACCTTGAGCTATAACGGGCTCCCTGCTTGAGGTAACCTAGAAAGTAATGGATAGCAAGGAGAATAAAGTTGCATGAATTGATGACTACATAAATTGTTAAATACTCTGGCTGATCCTTTCTGTTGCGTAAATTATACTTTGTTCAGTACCATACCAAATGGTGCATGTAGCAGAAATCAGAAATGTTGGTAATTGTTATTGTGAATTCTTACAAGGGCTTATTATTATATTTCTGTTAAGGTTATATATTTATTACCTATATCATAGCATAAACATACATAACTCCCAACATTTTGTATAAACTTCATATTGCAAATGAGTTGTTTAATTGGTGTATAACTAGTGCGCAATAGTTATAGACTAGTTATCCTGATTCATTTGATAAAAAAATCTTTCATGGGGCATTCATTTAGAAAATATATAAATACTAATGATCAAAAACTTCAGTATCCAATTGTCATATGCTTTTATTCATAATTGTCAGCATTATCTCTACATATTATTGTATTACTCATATGCCTGTTCATGTCCTGTCTATAATCAAATGTTTCTATTTCAGGTATGTTATTATATGCTTACTGTTATAATTATGTATGAGCTTAAACCATATTTTCACTTTGATATCATGAATAATAATATTCACTATCATGTCGGTTTTGTAAAAAACAAAATTCTGTGTGTATCATACAAATTTTAGTTTTCAGTTTTGTATTATCAGCATCTTTTCAACACAAATACAAAATAATATTTAACTGTCTTACAAATTGTTAAATTAACATTAAAATAATAACAGGACATACGGCCATGTGGCGATCCTATCGACGTCATTACGTCGTTTTGTGAGTTTGAATTGCATACTCATCTATGCCCTTGTTTTAATATTGATTGTATTCTTAAGTTTGCTTAGTTTTCACATGTCTATGTATTTTATATACTTTTTGTTGGATTGTAATGTTAATAATATAACCTCCCTGTTATTTTCTTATTCATGTCCAACTTTCTTGCTCATCGCAAGATTCCCCAGATCTGATTGATATTGGCTCCATGCTATAACCGATTATATATATGCCACTTTAACGTCTCATGATCATTATCGTTCGCGACTTAATTAGCACCCCGTTGTGTTTAGCCTGAGCATAATGAAATTGCCCCGGGCTGTATTAATTTATCAGAATGTATTATACATTCATGATACTTATAGTGAAGCCTTGTTGAACCGTAATGTTCACACGTGTGTGACAAATTCGTACAAATATGTCACAAGTAGGTGTTGTGAAATTCTCTACCCACTTTTTCCACCACCTCATATTACCAACGAAATTTTCACATTTCATTAATCGATTGTTTATTAATTTTAGCTACCAGCAGCCGTATTGTCGTTTGTTTCTTTATTTGTGCTTTTGGGTTTATCAAGTTTTCAACAATATTCATATTTATAGCCCTATAAACCAAGTTTTTGGGGGTATATATACGACAGACTGGTGGTGACATTTTGAATTCAATATTTCATGATTTTCCCATTCATAATTTCACGATTTCAAATTCACGAATTCACGATATCAACTTCACGATTTCATCTTATTAAACGAATTCAATATTTCTTGTTTTCACGATTTTAAATTCACGATTTTAACTTCCTATAAATCGTGAAATTATGAAGGTGAAATCGTTGAAATCGTGAAATATTGAAAGGAAGAAATCGTGAATTCGTAATATTTGAAGACACTCGGGCCACAAGTATTGGCTGAACGATTCGACTTTGACGTATGACGAAGTAAAATGATTTGACCTTCATAACTTATGCTACACTGTTAATGACATGAACTAAAACCGATTAGCTATAGTCAAACTTTCCTTCGACGCGAAAGGCTGTACACTGCGTACACATTTTATTGGTTTAACACTGGAAAATACCCATCTATAATAAACTCAGTAGTCACGTGATCGTGCCGACCAATGGCATTTAGTATCAGGAACGAATGGTGATTTCGCAAGGTCAAATATCAAAATATACTTGGTAATACAGCAGCGAGTGAATGTAAGGTAGGTTGGTGAGCCACCAGCTAGTTAAACAAATGTTGCCGTTTGCCTACCTGCTGCCTAGCATAACAGGGTAGGAAACTGTGGGTAGGTAAATGTGTTCAGAAAGAAGGTGCCTCATAAGTAAAAAATGATTGACCCTTTAAATAATGGTGACACTCGAACAAATAAATACTTTGCCTTTCACTTTTTATAATCGTCATAACCTTATCATCAACAACCAGAACGAAACATGTGTAGTAATAACCATCATCATGATCCTAACACACTGTTCACGTGTTTGTGAACTTCGTACTTTAAAGAAAACTATTTTAACACCGATTCAACAATCGAGAGAGGGTAAAGGAATGTGTAAAAGTCAATGTAACGAGGAACCGAAAGCATTGGGGGAGTTGACAAACGATACTGATACAAATCTATGGTTTGTTCGGATTCTTGGCTCGGTAGCGCACGTTATCACGTCTGTGAAGTTGGCTTAGGTACGAAGTGATCCTGGTACGAAAAGTCTTAGGTACGAAGTGACCTGGGCACGAAATGACTAAGGTACGAATTGGCCCGGGTATGAAGTGACCTGGGTACGAATTGGCCAGGGTACGAATTTGCCAGGGTACGAAGTGACTTAGGTACGAAATAACCCGGGTACGAAGTGATTTAGGTACAAATTGGCCCGGGTACGAATTGACTTGGGTACGAACTGACTTAGGTACGAAATGACCTGGGTACGAAGTGATTAAGGTACGAAGTGACTTAGGTACGACGTTACCCGGGTACAAAATGACCTGGGTACGAAGTGGCATAGGTTCGAAGTGACTTAGGTACGAAGTTATCCGGGTACGAAACGACCTGAGTACGAAGTCACTTAGGTACGAACTGACTTGGGTACGAACTAAATTAGGTACGAAATTACCTGGGTACGAAGTGATTTAGGTACGAAATGACCTGGGTACGAAATGACTTGGGTACGAAGTGAAACTCTGACTAACATAATTTATTGCCTAAAAACAAATGTTATTTTGAATTTCATCATAAGATTTAGCAACATCTCTTAGGGTGGTGCCATCACCAAACATGACTTTGTGAGTTCAAATAGAATATCATTGATGTACATGATAAACAGTATAGGCCCATGGACAGACCATTGAGGGACGTATGATGTGATCGCTCAAACTTTTATTGAACTTATTATTACTACAATGACTAGGACGACCCCCTAGGGGAATAATTAATATATTTTAAGATGCCATCACCTTGGACCTAAAGTACACACGTTTTCAGTACAATTTACGGTAAATTTAGGTCCAAGGTGAGGGCGTGCACTCACCTAATCACGGAAACATAAATGTATATATAATTGCAGAAAACACACGAATTGCATTCATCATTGGCAAATTTTCTCCGGTTTTCTTTTAGTATGTACATTTCTGACATGTTTCTGAATGTTTCATCTATCTTTGATTTGTAAAACGCACTTATATCAACTGTTCATCCCAGTTAAGAAATATCTTAGTGTGTTGCATAACAACGCAATGTCCACATTCTTGTGTTTCGGTTCGGTTTTCTTGAATAGTACACTTGATTTTTGTTTTTAAGGTGAATGGCTTTATAAAGCCCCATTCTCACTGTCCCGGTTCTGGTCCAGGTATCTCCCGGTGAATAATAGCCGGTATACTGATTTATCCGAGCCATTTCCCCCGAAAAATCAAATGATAACCTCCCTGTTATTTTCTTATTCATGCTGAATGCGTCTGTTGATCATTCAAAAGCCTGATCTGATGACCTTTAACTGTACTTACACACACACATATTATATACTTCTATTATATAATATTTGATTTTTTTTTACCTAACGGATGCTTTTCCATGTGAAATCGCTGAATTTTTCATATCTTTTATCGTCTACAGGAAAACTATTGTTTGTAATATTAATTAATATATCTTGTTATCCATATCGGTCAATAGCTAAGCTATAGCTAATGTTTGTGTTTATGTACAACCGACTTTAAATAAAAAATCTTGCATACTCATCGTGATTTCAAATTTTCGCCCTCGCAGCTGAGACTTCAGAGCTTTCTTTTTTCTAGTGGTTTAATATTAGATAACAAAACTTTCTATAAGATTTTATAGTTTCTATATTAACTGATACAGGGAAATGATGTGATATTATATTGATTGTGATATGGATTTTTATGATTGTGTAATTGTTTTATCAATGTTCTGTTTGTCATATATATATGTCTATGTCTAAAATAAAATAAAATAAATAAAACTAATGGTTATCTTTCTTTGTCAAATTGTAGAACACAGCACCATTACATGCCGCATGTTTTTATTTATATGTTACGTTTTTATACAATAAATAATGTATTTTTGAATAAAAAGTCAGATAGATCCGCTGTATACTGAACAACGAAGCAAACCCGCTGTCCCATGTTGTATCCGGAGAATATTCACTACATTATGACAGAGGGGTCTAAAATGATCTCGACATGTTTACATTGATTATAATTGACAGTTCAGTTGAATTTAACTTCATAAATAGGAATGTTTTTTGCTACCAAAAGCAACAGAAGATGTATCCAGCAGCCTTTTAGAAATAGTCTGAGTGGGTTAGCACTATGTACCAGTATATACGTGTATATCGTTTAGACATTTGTATGGCCATAGGTAATTTTTAAAACAGATTTTAAAATTATGCTTCCCAATGAATTTTCTGACCATTGCGCATAAAATATTAATATTGAGCGCACCTGCCCATCCAATGTACCACGTGACAAAATTACCACGCACGAGCAATTTATATGCTGGCACCATGGCCAATCGCGGATTTATACGTTTCGACTCAAAGTAATTAATATTAATACATAAACAATACAATACAATACAAATAGTTTTTTGGCAAAACATGTTTTATAGCAACATAATGTACATAATAACAAAATAAACAATATACTGACGAATGTGTCATTCATTCACACAGTTTACGCACATTCGTGCATTCAGTGTATTTGGAAAAGAATGTAAACAAAACTCAACATTTCCAACAAAAAGGAAACGCAACGGACAAAAACAATGGCAAATACTAGTTGGGGCATTTCTGTAAACTATTTATCAATCAGCGGCCGGCTAAAGCAAAAACAATTATCGGTAAACATTGACTACCATATTAAAAGTGCTGTAATTCCCTAAAAAATAGCGTTTTGCAATATTTTTTGTTTTGTAGTGACCTACACATATCCCTGCATTCAGTAATGTTAATAATTCAATTTCTCCCAGATATGTCATTTGGACCAAAATTCTCAGAGAATGGCACTTCCAAACCGTCAGAGGCAGTTTATCAACACGAATTAACCAAAACGATGTTTTTTCTTAGGGTATCATGCCCCTAGCCGCCCTAGATTGTTTGTGTACACATTGTAGCAGGCACTGACTACTTGAACAACAACCCGAAATCATATTGTTTTTTCCGTCTGGTAAATATAAATACGTGCATTTTCCACGCAAAAAAACATTGTCTCGTCAGTATATCTGGTACATTGTATTTGAAGTGACGCAAAACCCATCTCAATGAAGTCATTAATGTACAAGGGAGTCATTGTTTTAATCACGCAGAGTTGTATTTCTCTCCGACGCTTTCGCGTAAGTTGATCATTGTAAGAACGGTTAGTTTTTTACTAATGACAAATAGAGTGCATTGTCAGGAACAAGGTAGATAAAAAGCAATACAATTATTGACTGCCGGGTTATTTCTGTACACTATTTCTGTACAATAACAAAACCGTTCTTGAACAATTAAACATACTGCAGAATTTTGCCAGCCGTTCAAACAAGTTGGTTACCTATGTGGCAGTAGTATCAGTACAACTCCTGCCAAGTCGTTATTTCGCTCAATTGTGCTAACGAAGAAAGATTGAAATAAAAAACAAAGCTTCCAAAAACAAAACTTCGTGTCTTAGTTTCATTCTGACGCATTGACCGCGGCGATAACGTCGTATTTTTCAGTTGCGGCAATAATATAGTATGTTGTATTTAAATAACTGAATTATTTGCTCTATTATTGTTTTCAGTTGCGGCAATAATATATTCAGTTATTTAAATACAACATAATATATTATTACCGCAACTGAATACAAGAACTATGCAAATAATTCAGTTATTTAAATACAACATAATATATTATTGTCGCAACTGAAAACAAGAACTATGCAAATAATTCAGTTATTTAAATACAACATAATATATTATTGCCGCAACTGAATACAAGAACAGAGCAAATAATTCAGTTATTTAAATACAACATAATATATTATTGCCGCAACTGAAAACAAGACCAAGGCAAATAATTCAGTTATTTAAATACAACATAATATATTATTGCCGCAACTGAAAACAAGACCAAGGCAAATAATTCAGTTATTTAAATACAACATAATATATTATTGCCGCAACTGAATACAAGAACAGAGCAAATAATTCAGTTATTTAAATACAATATAATATATTATCGCCGCAACTGAATACAAGAACTATGCAAATAATTCAGTTATTTAAATACAACATAATATATTATTGCCGCAACTGAATACAAGAATAGAGCAAATAATTCTTGGATGGGCATATATTAATTCGACAAACATGTCGGCGTAAATATGTGAGAGAGCTGCACGTGTATCTTATTATATAGTCACACGGTTATGACTCATTAGTATTAGTAATACAGTACATTGTACACCACGGCAATCAGCGTTAAATAAACAAGCGTAAACACTCACGATAAGAAAAAGCTAGGGCGCAGCCGACTGTAAACTGAGAATGGTATTCTTGAAATATATTTTTATTTTATTCTGAATAGTCTCAAGTAATGACGTTGTGCACTGACGTCACACTATTATGACGTTGACGTTACGTTCGACGTCACTGCTAAGGAGACGTCAGTTTGCATTTCACCGTCGCAATAAACGGGTGTGAAGAATTAAAGCTGTATAAAAAATTTATTTTAACACAAAGACATGGAATTCCTTCTGAACCCAGAATTTCTGATACGAGAACACAATGCGTGCTTGTAAGTCAATTTTATTTACATAAATAAAAACTCGTTTAACTTGAAATTATATTCTTGAACGATTCTCAGTTGTTTGTCACTATTGTCTCTAAAAGGTGTCACTCGTAAAACTGTGATATCATTATGTTTAATTTGTAATTTGTGGTTGGAACGCAGCATTTTAATAATCAAATGTGTAAGATAATTGTTGAATATGCATTTCAGATTACAACGCTTGGAATTGTTCACAGAATTATGTACCAAACTTACAGACAAGTCAACCAAAGATCCGTCTGTTCAAATCTTCAAATATCTCAGTCAAGCTCCAACATTGACAGGTAGCCATCTCAATTATCTGTAGTCACTTCCAACCGCCTTGCTGTTGGGCTAGCTCTTTAGCGACGTGGTCGAGTGTCCGCTTTGGTTGCAAGAGGTCCAGGGTTGAATCCCATGTGTGGTCATGGTTTTTTCCTCTGGGATCTACAATAATGGCGACGAGGATAAATTATGAGCGCCGTACTAGTGTTTAGGGGGTCGTGGGTTCGAGCCCCACATCGGGCGCACTTTTTCCCATTAATTTACTTCATATCTAATGTACGAATCTATGTCCGTGGGTGTAAAATTTGAGATTGATCTTTATGTTTAATCAATTTAATTATGGTATAAACAAACAACATGTATCTGACTGAAACCTTTCGACAATGAAAATTCGTTTCGATTGGTGATTGGGCACAAATGTTGTAATATCGGCAAGTAATACTTTAGTTATTTACATTATATACGTGTGGCTTCTGTATTCTCTGTTCTTGTAAGTGTTTACTGGATGTCTGTATTCACCCTAACATATCCATACTTTAATGTAAAACAACGAACCTCGTATCATCATCATGATATTACAAACTCTGTATCTGAATATGGACAGGACTGAACTTCATCAAATGTAGTAAATAGATAAAATATGTTATCCGCTGAAAAAATATTCCATATTATATTTTCTGTCGTAGGATTAATACAAACATTATATTACAGGTTTACCACAAATGGACAAATTGATTACAATGTTGAAGGAAGTTGTGTTTGCCTCTCAAGGTTTGGGAAAATCTTCTGATAAAGTTTACCATGAACCACACACTATATGTCACAGAAAGTTCTCGCACAAGTATGTTGTATCTAATATGCAGATTTTTAATCTCAGAATGTATATGAATTTATTATATTTTGACCAATAGACCAGATAAGACATTATTTTCTGTGTATATACACTACATGTACAATGTAACATTTCCAGAATAACACCCTTGAAGACGCTAAGTTCGCTTGTTGTTTAGAAGTTGTGGAATTTTAACTTGATAGTAAATTCATTCTAGAATTGAATATTGATAGTGTTGATCAGACAGGCTTTAGCCAAGGGAATATCGCTCCGTGAAGGTTGCCGTAATAGTATATCTTTACAATACAATTATATCACAACGTGAATGTCGTTATATTACAGACTTTTGGAGTATAACACTGTTAAAGCCAGGGTCTCACCAACTTGTGAACGACTACAACTTGCCATGACGGAACATTTGAAAACCGTCTCTGAATTTAAAGCAGCACAGAAGGTATCTATCGAACAATATAATAAATGTTAGTTTTTAAACTGAAGTGGCATAATGCTTTATACAGTGTAACGGTAGTTATTAGTCACGTGACCAAGTCTGGTCGAATAAAATGGAAAATTGACGTATGAAGTGTTTGCTTGATTTAGAAATATAATACCGTATTTTCAAAATGCAACACATTATGTCTGTATGACAGATAATTTATCAGGGGTAATGGATGAACACCTGAGTCCTGGAGGCGTTTCATCAACGGTCGCATCGCAAATTGCAACTGATACTCGCAAAATCGCAGACAAAACTCGCAAATCGCGTTTCATAAAACATCACAAAGTTGCGAAGGCACCTTTTATCCTTTATAAAATCGCAAATATTAGCGACTAGGTTCTTCCACTCGCAAACCACTGTATTCACCGCAAAAATAGCGGATATCCATGTTATTCTTATAACGATAAGTGTAACAAGTAAACAATCAGCGAAAAACTCGCATGCATATTTTTGCAAAAGATGAACATCCACAAATTCACATTTGATTCCCAAACTGTATGTACCTGTGAATCCGTTCTTGATCGCAGAACGGTTCGTGTGTGTTTTATCTATGGTAAAACTAGCAAATGATAGCAAGCTGCGATTGTACAACATCGCATTACTAATATTTGATGAAACGCCTCCCTGATGCGAGGGTCCTGGGTTCAAATTCAACCTGATAAGGGGTTGAACCGAGAGCTTCACATCCCCGCGAGTTTCGACCAAATTATGTTGTTTTTTTTCAGGTAATTCTGCAAAATTTCAGTGGATTTATAAGCGCAACAGATATACTGTCAGACGCGAGAAATGCATATGACAACACACGAAGTGCTGGGGACCATTTACATACATTGAAGGACATGAGTAAAATACAAATTGAGATACAAGAGAAACTGATGAGGAAGAATGTTAATGGAATATTTGATGCATATAAAGACGTGAAAGCTGCACAAGAGAAAGAACAGAAAGAACAGCAGATCAGAGAAACATTACTGATACCGGTATGATAGTTAAAATTGTTGTTTACTACGTTGTTATTTATCAATATCGACTATATTTATGTAAATAAAATTCTTATGTAATTTAATGTTGTTTCATATTAGTGGTAAATTATCAAACTCCCATTATAAATATTACATTGAGTTACCTCAGCAGTAATAGAAACTCCATTAACAAACCATGATAAGAAATATCACATCACGTGATTAATGTGTGTCAAAGTAGTAAAATATGTCATTAACAATCTGTCTGTCAAGAAAATGCATTGTATTCATCTCAAAAAATTCTTATTAGAAAACGTGGAAGAGAGATGTTTGTGTGTGATTTATATATACGTGCCATGCATATAATATCTGATTTGACGACACTTGTAGATTTGCAGCTACATTGTATATGAGTTCATTGATCATTTACGTTTTGTTTACATGACTAGCAGATACGTAGTGTTCTCACGTTGTGGTCACATGACTGGCAGACACGATGTATTACCTCGTAGTGGTCACATGACTGGCAGACACGAAGTATTCTCCCTTAGTGGTCACATGACTGGCATACACGATGTGTTCTCACGTAGTGGTCACATGACTGACATATACGATGTGTTCTCACGTAGTGGTCACATGACTGGCAGACACGATGTGTTCTCTCTTAGTGGTCACATGACTGGCAGACACGATGTGTTTTCACGTAGTGGTCACATGACTGGCAGACACGATGTGTTCTCTCTTAGTGGTCACATTACTGGCAGACACGATGTGTTCTCTCGTTGTGGTCACATGACTGGCAGATACGATGTGTTCTCTCGTAGTGATCACATGACTGGAAGACACGATGTGTTCTCACGTAGTGGTCACATGACTGACATATACGATGTGTTCTCACGTAGTGGTCACATGACTGACATATACGATGTGTTCTCACGTAGTGGTCACATGACTGGCAGACACGATGTGTTCTCTCTTAGTGGTCACATGACTGGCAGACACGATGTGTTTTCACGTAGTGGTCACATTACTGGCAGACACGACGTATTCTCTCTTAGTGGTCACATGACTGGCAGATACGATGTATTACCTCGTAGTGGTCACATGACTGGCAGACACGATCTGTTCTCTCTTAGTGGTCACATGACTGGCAGACACGATGTGTTCTCACGTAGTGGTCACATGACTGGCAGACACGATGTGTTCTCTTTTAGTGGTCACATGACTGGCAGATACGATGTGTTCTCTCTTAGTGGTCACATGACTAGCAGACACGATGTGTTCTCATGTAGTGGTCACATGACTAGCAGACACGATGTGTTCTCTCGTAGTGGTCACATGACTGGCAGACACGATGTGTTCTCTCTTAGTGGTCACATGACTGGTAGACACGATGTGTTCTCACGTAGTGGTCACATGACTGACATATACGATGTGTTCTCACGTAGTGGTCACATGACTGGCAGACACGATGTGTTCTCTCTTAGTGGTCACATGACTGGCAGACACGATGTGTTTTCACGTAGTGGTCACATGACTGGCAGACACGATGTGTTCTCATGTAGTGGTCACATGACTAGCAGACACGATGTGTTCTCTCGTAGTGGTCACATGACTGGCAGACACGATGTGTTCTCTCTTAGTGGTCACATGACTGGTAGACACGATGTGTTCTCACGTAGTGGTCACATGACTGACATATACGATGTGTTCTCACGTAGTGGTCACATGACTGGCAGACACGATGTGTTCTCTCTTAGTGGTCACATGACTGGCAGACACGATGTGTTTTCACGTAGTGGTCACATGACTGGCAGACACGATGTGTTCTCTCTTAGTGGTCACATGACTAGCAGACACGATGTGTTCTCTCTTAGTGGTCACATGACTAGCAGACACGATGTGTTCTCTCGTAGTGGTCACATGACTAGCAGACACGATGTGTTCTCTCGTAGTGGTCACATGACTGGCAGACACGATGTGTTCTCTCTTAGTGGTCACATGACTGGTAGACACGATGTGTTCTCACGTAGTGGTCACATGACTGACATATACGATGTGTTCTCACGTAGTGGTCACATGACTAGCAGACACGATGTGTTCTCTCTTAGTGGTCACATGACTGGCAGACACGATGTGTTTTCACGTAGTGGTCACATGACTGGCAGACACGATGTGTTCTCTCTTAGTGGTCACATTACTGGCAGACACGATGTGTTCTCTCTTAGTGGTCACATTACTGGCAGACACGATGTGTTCTCTCTTTGTGGTCACATGACTAGCAGACACGATGTGTTCTCTCTTAGTGGTCACATGACTGGCAGACACGATGTGTTTTCACGTAGTGGTCACATGACTGGCAGACACGATGTGTTCTCTCTTAGTGGTCACATGACTAGCAGACACGATGTGTTCTCTCTTAGTGGTCACATGACTAGCAGACACGATGTGTTCTCTCGTAGTGGTCACATGACTAGCAGACACGATGTGTTCTCTCGTAGTGGTCACATGACTGGCAGACACGATGTGTTCTCTCTTAGTGGTCACATGACTGGTAGACACGATGTGTTCTCACGTAGTGGTCACATGACTGACATATACGATGTGTTCTCACGTAGTGGTCACATGACTAGCAGACACGATGTGTTCTCTCTTAGTGGTCACATGACTGGCAGACACGATGTGTTTTCACGTAGTGGTCACATGACTGGCAGACACGATGTGTTCTCTCTTAGTGGTCACATTACTGGCAGACACGATGTGTTCTCTCTTAGTGGTCACATTACTGGCAGACACGATGTGTTCTCTCTTTGTGGTCACATGACTAGCAGACACGATGTGTTCTCTCTTAGTGGTCACATTACTTGCAGACACGATGTGTTCTCACGTAGTGGTCACATTACTGACAGACATGATGTATTCTCTCGTAGTGGTCACATGACAGGCAGACACGATGTGTTCTTGAATTACAAACTCTAATTTACAAGATTGTAACGATATGCGAGATCGATGAGTGAATTGAGTTTTCGTGACACTAATGAATACGTTTCATGTTTACAATTTCAGTTATCTGAAAAACTGATCAAAGTCGCACGTAGCTTTGTGTTGAGCAGAATAGAAGATGGCATACAATCATTATTACAAGTATGCAAAACTGAGAAACTGTCAAAGTAAGTGTATTACAATATATACACACAAACACGCACATACGCACCCATATATATATAGCAACATGTACACACACATTATTGTTCTTTCAATACAGCACATTTTAGAAAATTTTATTTAAGATTTTTATATAATTAATAATCCATAGAAAGATTTTTCCGACTCGACTGCATTTTTATTATATAAATTTACTATTAACACCAAATTTGTTTCGTTTCATTGTTCGGAACAGATATGGTATCAAGTTTAACAGTACATGTACTTACAAAAATATAGATATTTCATCCGCCATCTTTGATAAGAAAATTCCAATTACAAATAAGTTGTAAACAATGTGTGAAACGAAGTTTATATTTTATAAGTGTGTTCATAATGGATTATCGCTCACACTGGATTATGTTGTTGTGGTTAGTAATAGTTTAATCCACACCATCTATATCCAGTTTCCCTGGTCAATGTGACAATTGAAGCAGACGTCACAAACGTAAACAGAAAAGGGAGAAAACTGATGACTTTTATTTTATTGGAAAGATCTGCATTTGGGGCACTTAAAATAATTCCGTTTAATTAAAATTGTTGGTTTGGTAATTTCATCGTCGGTTTATTGGATAAAAGTTCACCTTTATTCCGCGGAATAACACCGGAAAGCATTAAATAATGCCCGAAAAATACTTTTAATTAATTAGTTATTTGTGTATTTCGTTTATTTTAGACAACTTATCCACGAACTGGAATTATTTGATGGTAAAAGGATTGCCACAGAGATTGTGGATAAATGCTGTGTGAAGTATTGTTTCCCAGATATTCAGGTAGATAAACATTTCGTATCTACATTCATTATATCGTTTTTACATCACATGGATTTAACATAAATGTCGGGAATCTAAAATGACCAAACTCAATATATAACGTATGCTTTTTTATATACTCTCCTGACTCCAAACGAATGTATCTTGAATGTCGGTGTCGGGTCTGAATATTGCACGATTTTACGACAATTCATCTCTATTTATTGTTGTTATTAAAGATAAATCTGGCTCCTCTGAACATAAACTGTTTGAATTGTCTTCATACAGTGGTGTTGTTACATTGGCTAAAATATCTGTAATAAGAACCATTGCGATGTATAACCGATTGAAAATATATTTTATTTTACCATAATTTTTTTTATTACTAACGGACAAAACTTGTAAAATAGCCTCATATTAAAAAAAAATAACTTTATGATGTACAAACATCTTTTTTCACCAAATACGGATCAATTCATTATGAGTTCATTCTTTCTTAATGCACGTTCATTGATGTTTTAACTATAGGAATTTAAACAACATATGAGCATAATATATTTTTAAGGTATTTAATATGTATACTCCCCATTGCAGGAAACACCATTGAATGCATTTATACCAGAACCATATTACAAGTATCCTAGTGTTGGTATAAAGAATAAATCATTCAGACAATACAACTTCTATGATGACATTGATAATCTACAACATGTTGTTAATGGTAGGTTTCATGCTGTAGAGGAACATGGCAATCATTTGTTTCAAAGTGATTTTATATTTTTAAGATGTTTTTACTTAAATGGCACCAGACGACAAGAGTGATTGATTGATTGCCATGTTTATGTCAATTATGTATTAATTGGTCTATATATATTTAATTCATTCAGTATGACCGACACATAATTGTCGGTACGTACATCATGATCTCCTTGTCCAATTCAGTCAAACCCTTACCTAATAACAGTGCAAATAAATTTTGTGTGCATATAAATATAATTATTATTGAAGGGAAGGTATAAAATAAAAACATGTAAATTATCACTTTATTACAAATCAATATAATCGAGATGCAAATAGAGTCGCTATACAAGTACGTACACTGTTCTGTTTTTACAGATATCTCTCAGATGGAAAACCAGTATGTCATTGCATTACGCAAAGTCAAGGCACAACAGCCTGGTCAGATAACAATGAAAAAGGTATGATATCGCCTTTGCTGTATTGAGATGACTCTCCCTCTCCTTAATGTTTTATTGCCTAAAGAATGAATTCTTAAAAATATATTGAATATTGGGACATGGTTTATTTGTCATGGAACTATGGTATTAATTTATCTCTGTTGTTACATAATTCTGTACGAAATGTGTTTCCATCAGTATATCAAATAATAAAGTAGTTGAGGTAACAAGATTGTATTAAAATAATTGGTATAGACGGTCAGAAGAATGGATCATCATCATATCAAACTCGAAATTATGTCCGAGAAATGGCAGGATTACGCGGGTGACAACTGTCACCGTGTTGCATTTTCTGTACAAGTTACACGAATCATTAATGCATTTGTTTGTATTTCATCGTACAATGAAGTTCCGATACAACTGTGTTCTGTTTCTATGCGACTGTTCAAACACATCTTATCTGCGCACAGTAGTCCACTCATTTCTCCGTGGTCATGCGTTTTCGTGGACGCCGCCATTTTGTTCACTATATGGAAAATATTATTTTGTTAAACTGTACTATTTTACCTGTCGTTATTAAAATTTCAATCGTTAATATTTAATAGTCGACAATAAAACAAAAAGTACGTGAATTTATACAATTTAGAACAGTTTCCGTAAGTAGTCGATATTTAACAGAACGGTGACGAAAAATTGCATTTCCCATGATTTCAATATACGTGTATTTGTTCGTTGGATATATTATATGTTGCACCGTTTTCTTGTATACGTATCTCAGCCTACTGTACACTTACTTACACTATCGTCCGCTGAGTTAACTGCATACTACTATCGTCTGCTGAATTAAATTCAGTGCTCTTGACGTGTGATACGGCTGCGGCGTAGACAGACATTGTTTTCTGTAATTTGCAAAATTTAATCAGCGAGTTTCTTTGGGGTCCTTTCTTTTGCGTAAATGATGTCAACTCACATCCGTTTTTTAGCTGATATCACAAATGCGGTTCTTGGATGACTCATCCGATGAGTGTCCGCGGATTTCGCCAACTATAGCAATTGGCTCTGACGAGCCCCTTGCTAAAAACGATACGTGATTGTATTGAATCTTGAAATGCATATTCTACAGTATCTTCAGTAGAGTTTCTAATATACCAAAAAGGGTGGACATCCGAATGGCCATAAGTTTTATCCCAAAACAGCTATTAAAACATGTTCGTAAAGAGTTGTCAGAATGACTGGTGTTGGAACTTGAACTAGAGCTTATAATACAACGTGCCATGTTTGCGTACACAGTATATCTCTGACTTATTATGGATTTCCATCCTTTTTTGGTTTGTCCTTATATATTTTTGTAGTTTTGTCTGGTAAGAGGTGTGCACTTCAATTTCCATGACGGGGCTGTCACTGGTATTGATCTTACCCATTTCTGTTCACTGGCAAATTAGGGTTCGTTACTTGAGCGGCATGTACATTATCTGTAACCGATTACATGTAGTTATTTTGTAACTTTTCCCGGTTTGAGAGAGAATTAATTAAATGTTGAGTCTTATAACTAATAAAATATCCATAGAAGAGTGTCTACTTCCTTATTGTTTTACCTGACCATAAGATCGATTCATTGACTCAGAAAAGCTTAACGTATAATAACTTTGACATGACTGTTTATTGCTCATTCAGTTGTATTTGGTTGTGCTTTAGTCTGTCTCATAAAATATACAGTAAGCGGAAAAGGTTTCGTTTCGTTTGTTTTGTGTGTAAATACAGTTTAATGACGTATGATGTTTCCCTGGTATCTTTGTGGTGAGGCATTGTTCTGTGAATGTGACGTTCTCTGTAACAACGTAACGCTTCTTCTACAAACACACATGTCGATGTTTTCATAACAAAATGCAAAGAAATTACAACAACACAATGCAAGATTTTATATTTAATAATGCTAATACATTATATCACCTCGTGCTTCACTTCCGATTCAGTCTGGTTTCTAGCGATCAAAGTGGATTCTGTAAAAAACAACAAGAAAATATTCTATCCACGATATAATATTTGATATGTTGGCAAATATTTGTTTGTTTGTTTCTGGAACATAAAAGATGAATGAAGAAGTCGAGCAGATGTCTTAATTAAACCTCGTTTATAACAAATACATGGACAACATTATTGTAAGTAATGTATACACACTATGAGTGTGAACAGACGGTGAGTGAGATTGACATATCTCAATGGTAAATTCACTCGTATGTTAGCTCCAAATATGCATGGATTACTTTTTGGTACACTTATTCAGATATTTCACATTGAGTAACATGTTCACCTAAAACGTTTCTCTTAGTCACGCACACACTACATGTACTTACTGTTTACAGGCTGGTGGACAGAGAACAGCGGCAGGCAGTGCTACAGGGAATACTGATCCTATGATTCTGTGACAGGTAACTTCACATGTTTCATGGGTACCGTCTGAGCTAAGGGCTATTTTGAGTGCATCTACCAGGACTAGTAAATAGCAATAAATAAGCGTCTGATAATCACCGAATAACAAAGGCACTAAATTACACAAATATTGTGGAAGTATAATAACATTGCATTCAAAGAACATTTTATTGGTTGTCCAATGATTTGCTGTGTATTATACTCTTACATATTTATGTCCACTGGGGTTTATGTATACGTCTTACACAAATTACAGTGAAGCGATAACGACGTTATCATTACCTAAACGCGGACATTGTTTTCATTCATAAGATGTAAACAACAACAATGTAGTTATTCTTTTTCACAAAGGAATCTCCCTAGTACATTGGTAAAGGAATGTTCATTTGCTAAACACTATATTTTGATATGTTATAGCGAGTTTCTTGATTCATGGTCGATAAGAGCACTGGTTATTTGCATTGCAATTTCATTGATTACACCATTCTGTTTAACATGCTATCTTATTTAAATGAGTACATAACTAGTCGCTTTTCAACACATTACTTAAGTTACTAGATTTGGCAAGGATGTCTCAATTTACGATATTTAAAAGAAAAAGAAATAAAACCCCGCCCATATTTCAATGAATGTTTGTGACAAGTATGTTCCGTAAACTGGTTTACCTGAGCAGCCAGATAAATAGACGTAAGAATGGTGGCAAACTTCAGCATACACCCAGATAGTTATCAAGAAAACTAACAAATCATATTAGTTCTCAATAATTATATGTTTAACGCAATCATATTTTCAAACAACAACTAAGTGTATACCTGTATATTACGGCCATATATTGAACCCGTTAGCATCTAATATTGATTTAAAACTAATTTACAGAGTAAATATATTGTATATTGGTCTGTTCTTCTTCAGTATTTTGTCAGATTTTATCTAACTAATGAACACAAGGAGTTTCTGAAATAATGAAACATATATATACATGTACATGTAGTTTACATGAAAAATTTATTCGTTTACATAGTTTAAAGTATAAATGTATGTTGTTACTCACGGCTTAACTGAGGATATACAAGTCTTTCGTCGACTTCTACCGTACGGCACATGGCCACTGTCACCAAAGCAAGAAAACACAATACGATTTTCATGACTATTCCTGAAATTATCAAAGGAGAAAGTTAAATCGACATTTATTTATCGTGGGCTCTAATGTACAAGATACATATTGTACTTCTTTTCACGGTCGTATCCATAATCTTTCGGAAATCCGTCACCTTGAACATACTAGTATATATAGCACTTGATCAGTCGTTGAAGTGAACAACTTTAAATGAGCTGTGATCACAAGCTTTATCTCTAAATATCTTCAAAAATCTAAGTAAATGACATATAATGATACTCACGAGTAGATTGTAATAGCACTTACTGAAACCAAACAGTGAACAGACAGTTTAAATACTACGCGGCTTGACATTGAATGACTGATAGGTTATCGCCAAAATGGCTGCGTCGGAAAAAACCAGGTCAGCAATACTTTCAAACACGTCACTGAACATAGACTTATTTTGCCTCTACTTGCAGAGTTCAATTAAGTTGGAAACCGTTCACCTTTATGCATGAAAAAAATTTAAGTTTAAAGACTCTCAAAACTAACAAATATAGTCAGATCTCCTGTTTGTTGTATGTTCATATAAAGATGTGAACTTTTTCCATTTTTTTATGAAAAAAATATTTTATGATAGCAATGTTCCTGTGTAGTTGAGATGTATGTGCTTGAAAAACAAACTATAAAGACAACCCGAGGTGAAGTCCCCGACTCCTATATCCAGGGAGATATTATTTCAACTCCAAGTTCAAATCCATACTGACTACAAATCTTGGTAACACATTCATGTACACGTACATTTATCTTGTTATTATTTAGTCATTGTTCTAATTATTCAACACAAAATTAGTAAACGTAGAGTTGAAAAAATTGTATTGAAAACAATATTTGCTGCATTATTCTGCACCTGATTGCTTCTTAAAATTCTTAAATTCGTTGTGTCACGTTTATGGTAACGTTAGAGGAAATTGTCCTATAATAAATCGACGTGCATTTGACACAAAAAGTCAGTATTACGTAGTTTGAAGGAGATAACATTGAACCTGCCATATATAGCAATGTTAAGTAAGCTTAGCAATTCAGGACATAATTAAACGCGATTCAATTTTGTGCAAGATTCAATCTTACGCATATTAGCAACATTATCTTGCCCTGTCATTTTTTCAAACTGTTCATTCAACGTATAACATACATGCCAATAATTGCCAGACGTCCTGTACAAACAAACAGCACATACAAAGGCCATTTATAACAATTTTCATGAAACTGCGGTTAACATCCCTGTCATGGGTCACTTCGTAGGTAATGTTTTAAATCTAATAGTTATGCAATAGCCGCCGTGACCATTCTTTTCACAAGCTAACATGGATTTGTTTTTTGCATATCAGTGTTATGTTAACCAATCAAATCTTACGTTAACCACTTAACCAACTTCTCTTTAACCGGACAACATTTTGTAACCTTGACGTGGATTGGTTAACCTTTCAATATTGCCGGGTACGAGACCATGTTAGCACGGCTGCGCCGAAAAAGCAAAGCTAATTAAACTTTCAGTTTGGCTTGTAAGTATTATGCCGTGAAAATTTAGACTTTTCTCTTATCATACATTTTAAATATTTTGTAAAGTTTGAGATATGTTGCTGTCTGCAAGCTATGATTCTGTTATTAACACCTAATTTCTAAAATCTTTCATAACATATATCCTCTGATTAATTGTCATCACACATAATTATATTGTTATAGATAATATGAGCACCGCTGTACAATTTCCAACCTTTTCTTTATGCGACGTCATTACCAGAAAACGTCACATGTGACGTCAGCATGTACTGACAGTGACCAATATTTACCTCATATGGCAATATGAAAACGAAGTGATCATATGGAGTAAATAGTGTTTCATGCTTGCAAAAGTGACATCACATGTTGCGTTTTCTTGAAATTACATCACTTACAGAATGTTGGAAATCCAACAGCAGCGCTCATATGTTTATTTATTATCAAAGCCCTTAAGGTAACACATATATTGTTATATCTGAATTATTTATTTATTATCCAAGCCCTTTAGGTCTTGCTTCCTTATTATCTTTGTTTTAGGTTTGTATAAATATATGTAACTGTATAAGCTAGTCAGAGAATAATACATCGTAAGGAGTACCTTAACTTTACGTTTAACTGGATCACCAGAAATTGCATTTAGATATCTTTATTTTATTTTAATATTCACTGGAGTACCAGCTTGATAGTAATAACTTTGGAATAATATTATAACTTTCTGTAACTGGATTTCCAGACATTGTTTTAGTGCGAAATAAAAAGTAAACAAAACGAAAGGACTTTGTGAATCTTTGCGAACTTCACTATAATCTACACGTACACAGAAAATATACAGAAACTACTTCATAATAGAAGTAATAATTGCTAAGACTTGCAAATAAACACATATGTAAGTATTCATGTATTTGATGCCAGCTGGGATCAAATTAATGGTGTGGTAAGAGCGACTTAACAAAATCGTCAATCAGTAATGTATCAAAACGAGATATCATATTAATAATCAGTATAATTGTTTCGGACTTTGAAGTGAGTATTTTATTTAGTTATAAACAATTTGCACTGTATAAAATGACAAAAAGAGAAACACACCTCTCTCCATAGCAGCCAAGTATAATGCTAGTTTTAGCTAGATAAGTCACAGTGAGAAATCCAATCATAACTAAGACAAATGTCGAAGCAAATTTCGGAAACTGGACGTTGATTTGATTAAATCTGCACGTGGTACGCTGGACTGGGAATGAATGAAGTCGTATTCCCTTAATTATTTTTGAATTTAGGCATACGTATAGAGCTATACACAATCATATGTACGGACTGTTATTTAACTTTTACTTCTATGTAGCAACGTATTCTCTTTAATTACTGGCGAATTATTGTCGTAGATTGATGTACTGTATGCTTAAAATAAATAATGGTATGCTTATGAATGTATGTTAATGAGACAATTCACTCAATTCTTCCTCGCCCGTATGAGGGACATATGTCTCCCAACATGCCTCGTCGTCTCGGGTTGATCCTCTGAGGGACATAGGTCTCCCACCATGGCTCGTCGTCTCGGGTTGATCCTCTGAGGGACATATGTCTCCCAACATGGCTTGTCGTCTCGGGTTGATCCTCTGAGGGATATATGTCTCCCAACATGGCTCGTCGTCTCGGGTTGATCCTCTGAGGGACATATGTCTCCCAACATGGCTCGTCGTCTCGGGTTGGTCCTCTGAGGGACATAGGTCTCCCAACATGGCTCGTCGTCTCGGGTTGATCCTCTGAGGGACATAGGTCTCCCACCATGGCTCGTCGTCTCGGGTTGATCCTCTGAGGGACATATGTCTCCCAACATGGCTCGTCGTCTCGGGTTGATCCTCTGAGGGACATATGTCTCCCAACATGGCTCGTCGTCTCGGGATGATCCTCTGAGGGACATAGGTCTCCCGCCATGGCTCGTCGTCTGGTTCGATCCAGTGAGGGACATAGGGTTCCCACCATGGCTCTTCATCTTGTTCGATCCTCTGAGGGACATAGGTCTCCCAACATGGCTCGTCATCTGGTTCGATCCTGTGAGGGACATAGGTCTCCCATCATGGCTCGTCGTCTGGTTAAATCAAGTGAGGGACATAGGTCTACCAACATGGCTCGTCCTCTGATTCGATCCTATGAGGGACATAGGTCTCCCATCATGGCTCGTCCTCTGGTTCGATCCTCTGAGGGACATAGGGTTCCAACATGGCTCCTCATCTGGTTCGATCCTGTGAGGGACATAGGTCTCCCAACATGGCTCGAAATCTGGTTCGATCCTCTCAGGGACATAGGGTTCCAACATGGCTCGTCGTCTGATTCGATATTGTGAGGGACATAGGGTTCCCACCATGGCTCACCATCTGGTTCGATCATGTGAGGGATATAGATCTCCCTACTTGGCTCGACGTCTGGTTCGATCCTCTGAGGGACATAGGGTTCCCAACATGGCTCGTCGTCTGATTTGATCCTCTGAGGGACATAGGTCTCCCATCATGACACGCCATCTGGTTTGATCCAGTGAGGGACATAGGGTTCCCAACATGGCTTGTCGTCTGGTTAAATCAAGTGAGGGACATAGGTCTACCAACATGGCTCGTCGTCTGGTTCGATTCAGTGAGGGACATAGGGTTCCCACCATGGCTCGTCATCTGGTTCGATCCTCTGAGGAACATAGGGTTCCCACCATGGCTCGTCATATGGTTCGATCCTGTGAGAGACATAGGTCTCCCATCATGGCTCGCAATCTGGTTCGATCATGTGAGGGACATAGGTCTCCCAACATGGCTCGTCGTCTTGTTCGATCCTGTGAGGGACATAGGTCTCCCAACATGGCTCGTCATCTGGTTCGATCCTGTGAGGGACATAGGTCTCCCAACATGGCTCGTCATCTGGTTTTATCCTGTGAGGGACATAGGTCACCCAACATGGCTCGTCGTCTGGTTCGATCCTGTGGGGGACATAGGTCTCCCAACGTGGCTCGTCATCTGGTTCGATCCTGTGATGGACATAGGTCTCCCAACATGGCTCGAAATTTGGTTCGATCCTCTGAGGGACATAGGGTTCCAACATGGCTCGTCATCTGGTTCGATCCTGTGAGGGACATAGGTCTCCCAACATGGCTCGAAATCTGGTTCGATCCTCTCAGGGACATAGGGTTCCAACATGGCTCGTCGTCTGATTCGATATTGTGAGGGACATAGGGTTCCCACCATGGCTCGCCATCTGGTTCGATCATGTGAGGGATATAGATCTCCCTACTTGGCTCGACGTCTGGTTCGATCCTCTGAGGGACATAGGGTTCCCAACATGGCTCGTCGTCTGATTCGATCCTCTGAGGGACATAGGTCTCCCATCATGACTCGCCATCTGGTTTGATCCAGTGAGGGACATAGGGTTCCCAACATGGCTTGTCGTCTGGTTAAATCAAGTGAGGGACATAGGTCTACCAACATGGCTCGTCGTCTGGTTCGATTCAGTGAGGGACATAGGGTTCCCACCATGGCTCGTCATCTGGTTCGATCCTCTGAGGGACATAGGGTTCCCACCATGGCCCGTCATCTAGTTCGATCCTGTGAGAGACAAGGCACTGTCTGGTGAGATTGTGAGGGTCTTTCCGGAGGGTTTGGTCAATCCAACGCTATTTCCGTCGTCTGGTGGCGTTTGTAATTGATGTCTGGTTTGTTCTCTACCCTTTGTCCTTGTCTTATATGACTTCTGTACTCGGAGAATCTGTATGAGGCAGGTGTTTAGAAAGACCTGTAGCTTTTCATGCAGTGGTTTGGTGTGTCTCCATGTCTCAGATAATGTATAATAGACAGTGAGCACATAGGAGTGGAATATCTTTGTTTTGTTGATAGACGGAAGCTGTTGTTGGCCGAAGTACGAATCACATGCCCGCATAAAGATCTTTCATCGTTTACTAGATACGAGTTTTTTTATACAGAACAGAACATTGTGTTACTTTCTATCGGCTTTACGCCGTTTGTCAACACGTTTTCAATAATATACGACGGCTAGTTGACCAACAAAACGTCATTGAGTGGATCAGCAACCAGTAACCTCTAGATTGTTAAGTGACTACTCACCTAATTGAGGTACAGAGGCACATGTAAGTAAATACTTGAATAATTGAATGTTTTACGTCACAAGCGTTTATTGACCGACACTCTAAATGATCACACTCTTTTATGCAAAGTAAAACCGTCGGCTAATAAGCATAATTAAATATTATTGTGCCATCAGATCTTAGCCCTACTATATTGGACACTCATTTAAAGGATTTAGCATCGAGCGTGTACATGTGTACATGCGTCCCTAAGTGTAACACCCTCCGACTAACAAGGTCCGAGAGTCCATTAAAACCGATTATTCCCTCATTCACCAAGATAAATGTAACACCCTCCGACTAATAAGGTCCGAGAGTCCATTAAAACCGATTATTCCCTCATTCACAAAGATAAATGTAACACCCTCCGACTAATAAGGTCCGAGAGCCCATTAAAACTGATTATTCCCTCAAAGGTCAAACTTTACAGGAAGTAGATACAGCACCGTCCTTGGGACCTGACCTCCAACCTATCCTGGAATACCCACATAGACAGGTATGTAAAAAAGGGCAAAAGCATGCTGTGATTTCTTCAAAGGAACCTACGCACCAACAACCAGGGTACCAAAGCGTCCGCATATTACGCCTTGGTGAGGTCTGGCCCCTCGAGTACAGTGCTAGTATCTGGAATCCATACACGGCAACCGCAACAAGAAAATATATACGCGACCAACAGATATCGCAACATAGGCAGTGTGAGTGACATGTTAGATCACCTTGGATGGGAGTCCTGGAATCCAGGAGAACAAAACAACAGAAAACCATGCTCTGCAATATCGTTAACCACCATGTCGACATCCCAGTGGATTCATTCCTCACATCAGCACCTGCTCAGGAAGAAGCACTCAAAGTGCTACAGGCACATTTCCTCTTCTACTTACACTAACACAGCTTTTTCCCGCGGGCAGTGGCATCTTGGAAAAGTCTACTGGCAACCATAGCCGAGGCCCCAGATCTGGTTCACTTCAGACAGAGGTTTGCAACACTATAATTCTAAATTAATTAGCCCATACTGTTAGTACGAGAACCGACGATTGTTAGAGCTGTGCCGGTCGGGTGAATTTAAAGTCAATCTTGACGTAGTTTTGTAAGACGAAGAAGAAGAAGAAGAAAAAGAGCGGCGTGTCGATATTTTGAATGTGTTTTAACGTTTTTGAACTTAAATAGTGGACATATTTATATCTAATATTCTGTTTAAATGGATGTAATGTGTTATATTATCACGTGTTGCTTCGATGTTGTATTATTTGCCTGTAAAAAAGGACAATATATATATTTTGTCTGTAAGCAAGACAGCAATGGAAGGTCAGTTGAAGGAGGATCGTTTGTTGATTAGGTATAACCACGGAATTCCACTTAATGTAGTGTAATACAAATGTATCTATAAAATATTTTGTTGTTAAGAAAATGTATTATATAATGAGGGAAAGGTGTGGCAGACGTGGAGCTCGACAACTAGTACAGCAGTAGTTGATGGCCCATGGTGGTTTAGCCCCAAATATGGGTAGGGTGAGGACAGCTGTATCATGATGTGGGGTTAGATGGCTGTCCAGTGAACTCAGTCAGTACAGTGCTGTGCTCGTGTTGCGAAGGTCTAAGATCGATCTATTGATGCTGTCAGTACTCCCTTCACTGGTAATTACAGGTACATATGTATGCTGAAGAAAAAAATGATAAAATGGTGATACTATACGGTAGAGGATAAAATATGGTAGTGAAGTTATGCAAGGGGAAAGTACACCCCTGATGTGGAATTCAAACCCACGAGCCCCTAAAAACTAGTACGTCGTTCTATCGACTAAGCTAACAAGACAACCGTGTGACACCACACCACAACACTCCTCCCCCTTCCTGCATTTGAGGCACAGTAACCATAGGCCATCAAACACTGCTGCCACCATTGAAGTAATTCAATAGGAAAAAGTGTGCCCGATGTTGGGCTCGAACACATAACCCCCTAAACACTTGTACCGACAGAGTGAATTTTAAAAATAAAAGTATATAAAAAAACATTTCACAAGTTGTTCAAGGGATAGGGCAGTACAAAGATTCCTATAACCCCTCTTAATTTGGTTTAGTTAATGTTGTGAAAGTTAACCCTCTGTATATAAAATGGCCGCTATTAAAAGCAAGAGTAGTGTACCTTTATTTCAAACTAGAGGCAAAGTAAGACAAGAGTAATATCCCCTGATATCAAAATGAAGGGGGGAGGTTACTCTTATTGTAAATTTCCGCGACTTTGCAAGTAGGGGGGCTACTCCTATATCGAATGGCGGTTAAGGAAAGTAGCAATATGTCCCCTGTATAAATCTATTTATAGATAATTGGCAACACGAACCTTATCTAGTTAACTACTTATTATGTTACATATTAAGTGAAATTCGCAAACCATATCTAGATAACCCGTTAGTGTAATACATCATAAAAAGGGAAGAGGTGGCAGTTCTGGGCACTTTTAAGCCTGTTTCTAGACTTGTGATATTTATCTTATCGAAAAT
Organism: Mactromeris polynyma; assembly: GCA_032209605.1. Taxonomy (NCBI): domain Eukaryota; kingdom Metazoa; phylum Mollusca; class Bivalvia; order Venerida; family Mactridae; genus Mactromeris; species Mactromeris polynyma. Next base: position 23,080,547 of record JASFXZ010000006.1, on the reverse strand, counting down.
GTATCACGAATATTAACTAGATAGCTAGATAATTATTGCAATAATTAAGTGGTTAACACGAAAAAATCGCGAACGCTATCATGCTAACTGGTGGCAGTAATATGCCACCATATGTCTGATATCATATTTACTTTAGTTTTCTTGTCAACGTTAAAGAACAGAATCAGTACGTCTCTTGTTGGATAAAATTGATCGTGTGTATTTACTTTATCAACTTGAATCAGGAGAGTGGGATATTTATGTATTACAATGTCATTACCCTCAACCTATACTTGAACATTTTCAATTTTGTTTTTAAATACACGGTTACTAATCATGATAGTGTGATCATAATTAAACCATCGCAGATTTCTTTACATTGATATAAAAAAAACTATCGAAATGTACAGTTCAATAATGTTGTACTACTGCTTGTTAAATGCATGCGTACGATTTTTCATATCTAGCTATACGTTATAATCAAGTTATTATACCCCGGTTCACAAAATAAAAATGTCACAAGAATAAAGAAGCGCTATTGGGAACAATAACCAACATGAATAACTAGGATATGGAACGGACAGGAAACTTGGCATTGACCTTGAATATAGTAACTCTGGTCTTGTGTACGACACGTCATCATCTTATGGTGATCACTAATACACACTATTTCCAAATCCCACTATGAATGACACAGTTATTGACAGGACACGAACAACTGTCACCAGTAAAGCTTATATATTATAACAAAACTAACAAAGCTCTGAGGCGTACAGTGATTTTTACCTTGAAGCTAGGGACACCGATCGTCCGCGTGAAACGTCCTCATTATATGGTGATCACTTAAGCCAAATTATTTCGACATCCACCATGAATGACAAAGATAAGGACGCAACACGAAATCAGGACGGAAGGACACACGGACATGACGACGCGCGTGATTCCTACATCACGGGGTATAATAACTTGTTTATAACGTATAGAATCGAATCCTTACCTCCTGGGTGATAACCCAGCGCTCTAACAGGGCGGTATTGATGTGCGCATAATACTTTCACATTAACACTTGTATATTAGAACATGAAACTATGCAAACATATACACCAATCAAAAGTACAAACATAACTGACGGGAGAAGGTAGGTGTATCGCCTTGGAGCGGTCATATACTGGCAAACATAACTGACGGGAGAAGGTAGGTGTATCGCCTTGGAGCGGTCATATACTGGCAAACATAACTGACGGGAGAAGGTAGGTGTATCGCCTTGGAGCGGTCATATACTGGCAAACATAACTGACGGGAGAAGGTAGGTGTATCGCCTTGGAACGGTCATGTACTGGCAAACATAACTGACGGGAGAAGGTAGGTGTATCGCCTTGGAGCGGTCATATACTGGCAAACATAACTGACGGGAGAAGGTAGGTGTATCGCCTTGGAGCGGTCATATACTGGCAAACATTACTGACGGGAGAAGGTAGGTGTATCGCCTTGGAGCGGTCATATACTGGCAAACATAACTGACGGGAGAAGGTAGGTGTATCGCCTTGGAGCGGTCATATACTGGCAAACATAACTGACGGGCGAAGGTAGGTGTATCGCCTAGGAGCGGTCATATACTGGCGAACATAACTGACCGGAGAAGGTAGGTGTATCGCCTTGGAACGGTCATGTACAGGCAAACATAACTGACGGGAGAAGGTAGGTGTATCGCCTTGGAGCGGTCATATACTGGCAAACATAACTGACGGGAGAAGGTAGGTGTATCGCCTTGGAGCGGTCATATACTGGCAAACATAACTGACCGGAGAAGGTAGATGTATCGCCTTGGAACGGTCATGTACTGTCAAACACAACTGACCGGAGAAGGTAGGTGTATCGCCTTGGAGTGGTCATATACTGGCAAACATAACTGACCGGAGAAGGTAGATGTATCGCCTTGGAACGGTCATGTAATGGCAAACATAACTGACGGGAGAAGGTAGATGTATCGCCTTGGAACGTTCATGTACTGGCAAACATAACTGACCGGAGAAGGTAGGTGTATCGCCTTGGAACGGTCATGTACTGGCAAACATAACTGACGGGAGAAGGTAGGTGTATTGCCTTGGAACGGTCATGTACTGGCAAACATAACTGACCGGAGAAGGTAGATGTATCGCCTTGGAACGGTCATGTACTGACAAACATAACTGACCGGAGAAGGTAGATGTATCGCCTTGGAACGGTCATGTACTGGCAAACATAGAGAAAGTAGGTGTATCGCCTTGGAACGGTCATGTACTGACAAACATAACTGACCGGAAAAGGAAGATGTATCGCCTTGAAACGGTCATGTACTGGCAAACATAGAGAAGGTAGGTGTATCGCCTTGGAACGGTCATATACTGGCAAACATAACTGACCGGAGAAGGTAGATGTATGGCCTTGGAACGGTCATGTACTGGCAAACATAACTGACGGGAGAAGGTAGGTGTATCGCCTTGGAACGGTCATGTACTGGCAAACTTAACTGACCGGAGAAGGTAGATGTATGGCCTTTGAACGGTAATGTACTGGCAAACATAACTGACGGGAAAGGGTAGGAGTATTGCTTTGGAACGGGCATGTACTGGCAAACATAACTGACCGGAGGAGGAAACTCGGAGTATCGCATTGGAACGGTCATGTACTGGCAAACATAACTGACCGGAATAGGAAACTCGGAGTATCGTATTGGAATGGTCATGTACTGGCAAACATAACTGACCGGAGAAGGAAACTCGGAGTATCGCATTGGAACGGTCATGTACTGGCAAACATAACTGACCGGAGTAGGAAACTCGGAGTATCGCATTGGAACGGTCATTTACTGGCAAACATAACTGACCGGAGAAGGAAACTCGGAGTATCGCATTGGAACGGTCATGTACTGGCAAACATAACTGACCGGAGAAGGAAACTCGGAGTATCGCATTGGAACGGTCATGTATTGGCTACACATGCCACTGGGAGTGGACCTGGTTTAAGAGAACACCTCACCCCCTACTTATCCAACTGTCATTCAAATGAAACGAACGTAGTTGTAAATAGGGAAATCTGCGCTCTTTAACGTATGAGACGGCGATCACAGGATGACACACGTAGAACATAATCGGATATATTTATATAGGGGCCTATATAAAGCAATGGGCATGTAAAGCTATCCAAAACTCGATGACACAATTATATCAGAAGCCTGGTCGAGCAACTGAAGAAGAGTTGTCATTAAGGGCAAGGCAATGTAGGCATGATACATCAGACGCCATCATATAATATTAAACCAGTCCTATCGTCGCATAAGCACTAAAATATGGCAAGCTTATGGAAAATGTCGACATTATAACGGTTTATTCAAATTTAATCCAAATCAAGATCCTGAACCCGGCCTGATTCGGTTTTTAATTGTGACCAGCCAATTGAACAAGTCCGATGTCGGGAATTCATATGAAAATGATCGATATAGGGAGTAAACTTTTCATTATATGCATACATGGAGCCCTTCATTATATAGATCAATAATATATATATGTATATATATATAAAGCTATGTATAGATGATCGAGTAATATGGTAGAAAATTCTGAATTCTGAAATCAAGTTTTCTCTACAGTGGAAAATAAACTAACATTTAAATGTGGAATGCATTTACCATATTCGTGGAGGACTTATTTTCAAGTATTCCATATTATTCGATATATTGTACCCCCAGGGGTGACCAGAACATTATTTATTTGCTCTATTTTGCGCATTTATCTTCAAGATGCTTACTAGCGTGATTGATTTTCTTTGGCCGATAAATTCGTAATAAATCAAAATGTCACAAATAAGCGACGGTTTCCTGCATTTTACAATATATTATTGATTGTTTAGATGGCCGCCATATACTGGAATTGCATGAAGGTCACAGATCAAGCAGTTCACAGGCTATTGACGTGATGGTTCATTTTATATATGTCTTCTGTTTTACTATAATTTATAACATCAGTCTGAAGTAGTATTTCTTCTGTCAGGATTCGGTTTTGCCTTTAATACAATTTTATCTTCTAGGTCCTGATTTATAATAGATTTTTAGTAACGCTCATTTACGTTTAACCATTTTTGTGATTTGAAATTAGCAACTAGATCCTACACGTGTTTGTCCGGCAAAAGTATTTGACGGTTTCCGTCATCCCCGCAATTTATACTTAGAATTTTCAGGACTTCGTCAGCTTTCTTCTGAGGTACTCTGGCACTTTTTATGACGGATGCCGAGAGTATATAATTTTAACCAGACTGATTTCAAAGACTCAACATTCTTAAGCGAGAAATCTTCTCGACAAAATTACGCTTCTGTTATATATTCTTTTTAGGCTTAAGTAGTTGTTTTAACTATATTCTTTGGTGTAGTATTTTTATATTGTATGTTGACATAACTACTATGTGTTACAGATAACCCAGATAAAGTCGTAATGTAACCCTAGGTTAACAGTAGAATTTGAAGAGAAATGATTTAATCTCTTGTCAGTAACCCTACAGAAGGTCTCATTCCAACTCGGTATCATTTAACTGCTGAGATGTGTGACAATATTACTACAGCTGATGTTAAGTGCTGTGTGACGGATGTAAAAATTCGCCCCATACTTCGTCTGAAGTGTAGTTATCCTCAATCAACTTTATATAAGTTAAATTTACACGAAAATGACGTACGGTCGCTGTGGTGTAGAGGTAAGCATAACGGACCGGCAATCCGTAGACCCGTGTTCGGATCCCGATAGCGCCATTGACCGATTTTACGTGTTCTTCAAAACATGACTTTATTTCAACATATGATTCGGTGATCATTACATTATTATATTGAACTTGATAAGATTGCCAATTCATTTTGACTCAGTCGAAATTTTCCAGATTGTTATAAAGCTTACTTTTAGATTGGTGAGGTTATAGTGAACTTGATTTAATTAAATGTTGTTTTGATTGCTTTTGCAAGATCCGAATTTAATACTTACTGGTGTATACTATCGATGTCAAGTATTGCATTAGAGTTTTATTGCTACATGTTGGTGTTCTGATAATGGTGAAATGTATCTGTAAAATTAAATATTGTGTTTGGAGTTTAATGTCTCTTGTCTTCAATATAGCAGTTAAGTAATTTAACAGTTTTTATACTAACAATTATTGAACATTTTTCACTGTGACCACTCATCCACCAAGTGTCATTCCGTTGCACCAAGAGTTTTCCAGAGCGTCACATTATGAATGAGGATTGTGTTCGCTTGCATGAGAAACTGGTGGATGTCTTCAATAAAACAAAAATATGTACGTGACTTTTTTATTTTTATGTGTACATGTAATTGCTTTGGTTTCCAAGTGCTTGTTGATGACAATGATATTGAAAACGAGTTTCAAATTCCAATGGCATTATTATTGACGTGAAGGAAAGATAATCTGGGTAATTATTTACGCCTCTGCTCATACAGTATTGGTAACTTTCTCGATTTGCTGATATTAAATCACCATCACCAACTTGATGGAACCAGAGGAAATAGTGGCTCTCGGTACAATATGCATTTAGAATAATCGATGTCGCATGGAAATGCTACGTAACTTACATTTACCACAGCCCCGTGCATGTTCTAGGATGCCATAAAAATAATAAGGCACAGTGTGCATACAATGTGCAAATCAACGGAAAAACAAATTGCTAGATCTACACTGTTTGTAAACACATATAGTAATTATCAAAAATGTACATATAATCTAGCTAACACTTGGAAGCAGAATGCCGGGATGCAATGATGCAAAGGAGATTATATGAAACCAGTGATGGCTTACACAGGAGAAGATCCACGAACCATGTCCAGCGAAATTCTCCCTACCTCATTTATTTAGTTCAGCAAGTTCATTTCATGACGAACAGTTCAAGTTTCAGACGGTCTCTACTATTAACACTGTATGGAGGGACTTAGCATATATTTGATCCTAACATTCAAATAATCAACACAAACCAGAATACACATACTTGACAGCGATTACATGCAGATAGTTTGAATGGACTCGTCAGAAACTCGCTTATTAATATTTCATACAGCTTGTGCAATAAAGTCAATTCTACCAAACCGTGTTTTGCTATCCTCCATATAGTATTATAACTTCATGTAGATCTAGTGAATTTAAGTGCATAAATAGTAAGAAAGATAACTGTTGTTTTAAATGATTTTGTAAATGCAAGATAAGTTACCCTTGATTGTCAAATGTTTATCAAGTTGCATTCTAAGTAATTGACAATAATGGCTGCTGTATGTTTGCAAACTTTGATGTATATACGTATATCTTTGTAATCTAAATATTTAGGGCAGTGACATAACACTTCGCATCAAACAATTACAAAACAACGAGTAGTCGGGTGTGCAAGATATTTATTTCTTGAAATAACAAGCATGCAGAATGCAGAAACGTATACATGTTAATTACTTTAACTATTTTTTACTGATTTAAAGTTATTGTAACATAATAGGCAAAACTATGTGATATGTAGACTATATCTGTATTCAACCATGTCACAATTACAACTGTCTAAAATACAAATAACGTAGGCGTGACAACGAATTTCAATTAAAAGCTATGCGTTATAACAGCAGAGTGATCAATTTTATCTAATGTGTCAAAATGTGACACTGCATGTATACTTATATATAAAGTAAATAAACCTGTATTGTGGGTGTCAAAGTTAAATGATCATAGAAATCGAAATACATGTAAACATGTTTGAAGTAATCTGTGTCATTCTCAAGAGCACTTCTTCAAACATTCGTCATGAAATATTATCAAGGAATATTACTTACAATTGGGATTAAAAGTTATAACGTAGACTGTCTTTAGATGACGGTATATTCACTTTAAACACACATAATCATTTTGATAATTACTGATTTCATGTACATTTGAAATTAACAAATTAACACCGCCTATTATTGACAGAATTATAGTTGTTTTTATTTCTCTTGGAATATTGTAGTTTAAAACGATTTTCCATATCTAAAAATTGTAATATTGTGTACTTTTGAATTAGGGCTGCAACATTTAACCGAATTTCGATTATTTTCGGTTCTTTTTCTCACACGGATCGGTACTGTCTTATAAATATTCGGTTCAGTGCGACAAATGACATTTTGTTCCTGAAGCGATAATCTAGACAACTGTTATGACCATTATCTTTTAGTTACACAATTAAACTGTTAAGTTTTATTACGGGACATGACGTTCTATTTCTAGTCATTGCTAAACATAATATTATATTTCAACACTTTGTTCTAATTCTGCTCACCACGTGACATATTCATGTCTGGTTATTACAAGTCATTCAACTATCATTTATTGAGAATTTTATGTATTTCATACATGTATATAACCGAACCGAATGATCGAAACCGATAAGGGTAACAATCGAAACACCCGTAAGGTTGCAGCCCTATTATGAATACATGTAATAAGGTAGTTGTACATAAAGGTTTTCCCGTTTAAAAATTAAAATCATCTTCATAGTTAACTCAAATGGTACCAATTCTTGTATATATTTGTGATCATGGTTGTTTCCGAATATCAAGTATATTGACCAATATCCAGTTTACCAACTGGGATAAATCGTGAACATGTAATGGTGATAGTAGAACCAATATGGCCAGTAGAAACATGGCCAGCGATAATGATAGTTACACCATGGACAAGGTCTTGGCCACCAATTCATCCATGGCCACCATTTTTGCATATTGGCTGTTACCTTAGCTGTTGGGACTGCGGAATCTGCAACTGAAAAAGGTTTAGAAAACGATTATAGTGATGTTTGACCGACACAGACAAACGAATCTTTACCCATATAACGGTTTTTTAAATGCCCGTCGCAAACGAGACTCCGCCATCTATCCGCATCCGAAGTCAGCCTTAGATTCATTTTCTTTTTGCATAAATCTGCCTGTTTTTAGAAATAAAACTACTAACTTTTTAAGGAAAGTAACGTTTGATTTTACACATTCATTCAACTTACAATTTACAATTCGTCGTTATGTGACACTTTATGTGATACAGTCGAATGATCTCCCTAAAAAGAACGCCTGACCGAGTCATTATAATCGACATGAAATAGACTGCAACCACAGAACAAAGTAACTAAGTATTCTTATACGATAGTCCATTTCTCAATATGTCCAATGATCTAATAAAATGACATACGAGAACAATACACCATAGCCGCTTGCAAATGACAACTTAACATAATGTACGATTGAGGACATCCTTACAAAACATTTTGTTAGTGGAAACCCAACCCACCCTGCAACTGGGCATGGGCTCAGTTTGATGTTCGATTGTACTCTGTGTCGTTTCCCCGCTGTTATCAGACCTATACCGAAATATGGAAATGAACAGGAAACGCCACATTCGCAAGACGATGATAGCCTAATATACCGGTACATGTTATTGTATGTTTGATTAAACAACCACCAACTAGTTCCTTTTGTCTTCAAATAAGAACAACTAAATGTGTGTCTTAAGTCTGGATATCATTTTGAATAACATTCAGTTGAATGTATTTACTGCAATAAATATATATTCCGTAATCGTACATTTGTATAATCGCACTTAAGCACTGAAAACAGTCGTGAATAGAAAAATAGAATTTCCTTTCATATTATATTTTAATCAATCACCTGTTGATATATCCACCACGACATTATTCGGGCACAACATCTTTGCCATGCTCGACAATGTTGGCGCTAACCTTGAAGCTGACAGTTTCACTTTAATCGACCTCGTTTCATTCGGAAAGCTGGTGGTCTAGTAACAGATATGTTAATATATTGAGTTATAAAATGAGTAAACATTTACTGTTATTAAATACCACAGTATCGTTGTGCAATAGCATTTCAACATTATAAAACAAGTCTACTGTTTGTATTGTAACAAGTGAGTTATTCACGTTATGTTACACAATCAATCATGGTTTCTATGCTTCGAAGTCGAAGGTGGATATGGTAAAAACCTCCGTCCGTTCGTCAATGTGGCTGTCCGTGCGTCCGTAATACTTCTGTCCAGAATATAACTCCAAAATTAGTTTAAGGATGTTGTTGTAACATCATACAATAATAGAGGACAATGGAAGGAAGTGCAGCGTACAAGAACCATGACCCTAGCTTATTTATTTTTTCTCAATTTCCTGTCTTGTCTATGGCTCCAAATCTGCTGAATGGATTTTTTTAAACTTCACACCATTATAATGGAAATTAAAAGAAAGTGTAGTATACTAGAACTACAACTCTACCACACTTATATTTTAATGTTCCCTTTAATTTTAATGTCTTTCCCGAAACGTAACTCCAAAACTATTGAATTGCTTTTGTCGAAAGTGCGCTCAGTGATAGAGGACGATGACAGTAAGTACTCCGTTCAAGAACGTTTACTCTATCTATATTTGCTTATAATACACATCCGTAAATAATGATAAATCACTAGTCGATGGATATGACTTTGTACTTTAGTATGCTATTTATCAAATGCAAACGCCAAAACTATTCAAGGGAATAATCTTCCGAGTATAGTTTTACATGTTTTTTCTGAACTGGGCCACCTTTCACCATTCCTGGAATTAATAATCAACCAGTACAAACTTGCCCTTCCGCCTGTAGCTGACATATACCACAAATGAATCAAAGGTGGAGGACAAATGACCGTAGCCAAATGTCACAGAATGACCTGTCCTGCTTAGGAATTGAACCAGAACTTCCCGGGTGACAATCCAGCGCTCTGTCAACTTAAGTTTTAATTGGGCGGGCGCTGTGATTTATGTTGTATTGCTGGTCTTTTGATTAGGTGCTTGAATTGTGAGACACTCACATACTAATGAACAAGGTAGTAACATTCAAAACATACAATAATATACCGTGAAACCTCAATACTGAAACCGAAAGGAAGTCTTTGTTAATTGTGAGTTAGTTTAATTAGCGAGTTAAAATATGAAGAAAAACTTAAAATTGGTCCATTAAAATAAGGTCTTATTAAGGAAGTGGTCTTAATGGCGATGTGGTTTTTAATTGAGTTTCACTGTATATTTTGATACATGTACAATGAATGCAACAACGCACGACAAAAGACGACACCAAGGGGTGTGTTTAATGTCGTTTGTAACATGAAGCGTACTGGCCTCTTTGTATTTGAATACAACTTCAAAACCCATCAAAGGTACGCATCAGAAACATAGGGTATTTCTGACAAGAGGATAAAAGGGTTTGTCGGTGACCGGAAATACATATAGTGCGTAACTCATATATAAAGTATTCACTAAACAGCATACTTTGAAATAAGAAATAGAAAACAATTGAGAAAAGCATGATACCTTCATATATTGTATAGCTGCTATGTCTTTCAAGGCAGGAAGGGTTTTACCCAGTTTGTCAATTCCTTGAATTACCATGCATTGTTCTTCGGTTTTTGGTTTGATTGCCATTAAATTCTGAAATAAATTCACGTTTATAGAATTATAAAGTGATCAACTCAAACAGCCGCATTTTCTCGCGCAGAAAAGTTAAGTTATTAATAGAAGTGATATTTTATTTACTGCATGATCGAAAATACACATGGTTTATGAAAATAATTATGAGTAATCTGTCCCACGTATAAAAGGTCATAATAGCTTTAATTGTTGAAACAAAGTAATTTTTTTAAAAGTCTTTGACAAAACTGACAAAAGCCACATGCACACTGGTGGAAATAGTGTTGGTCAGTTTTTGTCCAATTCAGTTATCCGCAGCATGTTGCTGGTTGTTCGGAATGTTTTGAGACTGTTATTTATGCATAAGAAAATAAGTGAACGTATCGTTAAAATGTACGAGCACTCCTTCTTTAGTACAACAGAAGAGATCCATCGCAGGAAACGTGATTTAGAAGGGTGTTCACGGTGTGGTAAACCATATGAACAGAAGAGTCTCGGCAGAGTCTTTATCACAGTCAGTAATGTTTAGTTTGACACAGATATAGCGGAGTGACTGTATCGTGGCAGCTCCGTGACATATGAACTTCAAAAGCCTGACGCACACCTTACCTCACGACTTATGTTCTATCAGACCTATGTTAATTTCCACTTAAACCTGTCTCATTATAGTTGATATTCTTCTGGATGAATGAGTTTATAAACCGGGTCGCTTCAGAGTATCGTGACAGTAGTGAGACGAACGGTTCTAGCTGACCACGAGTATCTCCTGCGTATTTGGAACGGACATTCTATTTTAGATAACTGTTTGGTGATTCACGCAATAAATATCTAATTAACAACGTAATATTTAGATTAACAGTTATTTAGAATAGCAAATTATGTAGTAAACTATATATTAAACGCGTTGACCACTTAACATTTATCAAAAATTGATTTCCGTTCGGAATATCTTGTTGATTAAGTGAGTAAGTGGTGTCGCTATCAAGCAATATTCTTGTTAAATATTTATCGGGGATGGAAAATTTATCACGTTACTTAACCACATACTTATCATGATACTTATGCAGTTTACGAGTTTCTCTACGTGATAACAACACATTTTTTTCGTTAATTATGTAGTTAACAGTTAGCAGAAGTATGCCACCATAATACCCTAAAGAATATTATCATTTGATAAATACGATTACCACTCGGTGTTAGCATGCGTCGAGCGTTGGTCAGATCACTCTATTACTTTAACACACAATGCTACATCATTTATCCGGTAAGCACTCGACCTGTTTTAAATTTCATCAATAGACAGGTTTTACTGCCATTGAAGAATGACTGACGCTTAAAGCAAAGACATTTAAAAGTCGCTATATATGTGCAAGACAAAGTAGGCATAGCGGTCGTGAGGAAACCACCCGACTCCTGACCCTATGGTAGAGAGGTCGAGTACTGGTTAGTAACCAAGCAACAAGTCATTGACACTGATTAATATGAGTTGTAATTACTTGCTTCGCAGTCGACGTTAAATAAAAAAAGTAAAACTAAATACACTTAACTAAAGCGGAAATTTAATGTGTTGCAATCAAATTAAAAAATGAGTCATGACAATATGTAACATTGGAGCGGTCCGTACTCCAAGTCTGGGCTCCCATATGACATATATGGTTTGTTGAATACCTTTTTTCAAAATTCATCATTTTAACTTTAAGGAACATGTTTTACCCGTACAGCCTCATTACTATCCGTGCAACCCTTGTATATATTGAAAATAGCTCTTACATTCCTATAGTCCACAATTACAGTAATATCTTGTGATTCTACTTTTACTTCTTCTCTTGCAACGACAATTTTCGTATCCACATTGTTTCCGTCCGAGTATGTCAAATCCTAAAAGAATAAAATTATTGTTGCATAATTTCGTTTCGTTTCTATACTGATTTTGTTTTTATCCACAGTCTTGATATTCGTGACATTTAAACAGTATTGGTTGTTTTGTCGGAGAAAAAGAAATCATTCTGTTTTATTAATTTGTTGTCTCACTATTTATAATACTGAAATGTTACTTTGTTTTCGTTATAATTATGAATTAATACACACGATACTTTATATAATAATAAATGTGTTATTATTGCTAGCGCTAGGATATTATTGATGTACGGTCATATGCTAATCATCACGTGCAGCGCGCAACCTCATAAACGAATTAAGACGATAGTGAAACTTACGTTAGAACTAGTTTTGTAATGGCGTTTATTAAGGTTACTGGTGTGAAGCATAAACACAAAACTTTAAATGAACACAAACTGAAAAGTTCGTGCCATTCGACCCAGTCATAGACGTACTCCAATCCAGGCATCAAGTTATTGAAACCTTGGTTAATAAATACCATTTGACAATAATATATTTAGGACAAGGATCAAAATGCATAATGCATATTTCCGACATATATTTACAAATATTACAAATCGTCTTGATTTTTTTCATACAATATATGGTTATAACGAAGTAAATCTCCAGGTCCCAAACAAAATCGTTATAAGCGTGTTCCATTGTATAAACTTACCGCTGCCAAAGAACCAGCAGAAACCGCGAGCAGAAAGAGGATGTTTGTCAACATTTTTCGCTTCCGTTTCTGAAAATAGGCATAACAATATAAGTGTCTTCAAAAATGTCGTCGTGATGAATATATCTGCTTTTCATTCAAAGTAAGATATACACAAATACAGACATTTTATGTGAGTTAATGGTATTTTCGTTTATTGACTGTCGCTGCCATGGCACATGGTGCGGAAGAAGCCGGGCGTAAAGTGACTAGAATATGACTGCGCCGTTCGTTCCATAGTACGAGTATGAAGTTGATCACGATAACAAGCCAGAGACGGGATTCTTTTAATAGCGATATTCTTGAAGATTGCATAACTTGATTGAACCCGTATGCAATCGACCACGTGGTCGGCCTAAACAAGCTTTTATCAAAGTCTCCAACCACAGTTCGCATACCAATGTTATTTTTATCGCTTTCTGACAAAGTACCATCAGAGAGTATGATAGCTTGATTTATAGGTCAGAGATATTATCATATTATCATATTTTATGTATTCCTGTTACAGGAATACGAACTTTCAGGACTGATTCGTGTTAAAGTTGATAAAATGCGCTCGCGCGTAAAGTTAAAACAGCTGTTTCGCTTACTTAAACCTCAGTCACAATCAACCGCAGACCGCATGTCACCGCACGGTTTTGGAGACCGCGGGCTTTTGGAGACCAATGGCGTCAGGAGTACTTTACGAATTTTGATTCCATCATACCACAAGAGTTCGTACGTTTGCCAAACGTGCACCCCACGATGAACGCACGGTGGTCGCATGTACAAATTACGGGCACCGTACGCTGCTCTAATGGCCACTGTGCGTTACCCGTAAGGCGTCTCAAATGCGACATGCCCATGCGGTAAAAAGGCGTTTCTCTTGTACACTTACTACATTTTAGTTCAAATTTTCGCGAAACAAGTACGAAAATGTTTCAGTTTGAACAAACGTTGAGGGGTATAGGCGGCATATTGACACGTCAAAGCCACATACCACAATGAAAGCGCCATTGCAATTTTCTCATTACAAGCGCGGGATACCGCCGTGGGCCCGCCATGCTGCCACTTGGATGCCGATTGCGGGAACGGTAAGGTGTCTGTCTCGTTCACATGGTAATCGTATGGGTAACATTCTGGCTGCGGCAAAGAAACAGTGAGAATTCCGCAAGTGTATCATACGATTTTACGGGTCACATGGACGGCAAGGCCAACGCAAAACTGCCCGTAGATCGACTATACATCATGCAAAGTACACGTAGTTAAAATTGTGCAGAACTCTGATATTCAATCAACTTTGTGAAACAGTTATTTGTAATAACTGCAGAGTTTGAATCAAACTAATTACGCAATTGACAATCATTTGTGTACAGTAATTCAAAATTGTGAACACTTACCAAATCATGAAAACTAACTTATTATCAAAACGTACAATGCATAATTCTTCAAATAAACGAATGTAAATATTGATTAACAAAAGTGCCTTATAAAGCATTTATTTTCAAATATTAAATGCAATCAATAAAACTACTTTCAGTTCGCGACAAGTTGCAGTTGCCAAAAATACATTGCAAGCAATATATATACTTTCAACGTCATGAATCAAAGAAACAAAATTACTTACAGTTGGCGAGCGCGCTCTGCCGACAAGTTGCAGTTGCCAGGGGCTTTGCAAGCAATATAAAGACATTCAACATCACGACTCAACCAATCAAAATTGATACTTTACATATTAAGCAACCAATAGGAGTATATATTTTATGTGGTTCTGTAATGTCTCGTTTGTTTACTACCAAACTCAATGCGAACGTGATGACTTGAACCATTTTGCATTATAATCATAAAATCGGCCTTCACTTATGTTTCATTGTTTATACTAATAATGCAATAATTCAGTCCACTGATCACGGTTCACTAATCAACCAAACATTTCGCAATTACCTTAAGCTAAGTTAAAACTTACCTGTTACAACACATTACAGCGAAAATGTATCCGTGCTTGTTGACAGCTCAATTAGGATTTCGTTACAATGCTAAACCACAGCGTAAAAACAAATCCGTATGTTGCGATGTGATTTAAATGATAAACTGACGATAATGTACGCATATGCATTCTGCATTTATTATTGTGATTGGTTTATACTGATTTCCCAGAATTGTGATAAACAAAGTTGATTAAGCATTGAATTGTGT
Organism: Mactromeris polynyma; assembly: GCA_032209605.1. Lineage (NCBI taxonomy): Eukaryota > Metazoa > Mollusca > Bivalvia > Venerida > Mactridae > Mactromeris > Mactromeris polynyma. The sequence continues at coordinate 23,065,323 of JASFXZ010000006.1, read as the reverse complement.
GTGTTCAGGTACAATGGAAAAAAAATCAGAGTATCTTATGTAATTTTAAGAAACGATTTCGGCCATACAATTAATCACTGTACGTTATTTAAAGCATGGAGATAAAATCTCTAAGTACTGCGCTACTAACAAACATTTATCGTCACCGTCAAAAGTTATCCTAAACAAATTAAAAACTTCAAATAGTGTTCCAAATAATGAGACAAAATCTATAAGAATTTCAAAACCAGACCTTGAATCACTATTTGAAAGGATTCAGAAGCTTACAACACCAGTAAACGTGTCCATCGAACTATTGTGAAAATCAGTGAAGTGGAGATTAAAGATGAAGCTGAAGATGAATTGAGTGTTTTGACATGTCACTGTTGGAAACATGAACTGCAGTGCAAACAGAACGATGTCTCGTGGTTAAGACGGACGCCATTGGCGAACATGGCATTGAAAAATAATCAATATGTAATCCAGAAAAATCGAACTATGTTTGATTATGTATTAAATCAAGTTGAAATGTATGTCAAATTTACAACCTGACTATCCGATCAGAAATTGCCGCTGTCGAACATCGCTATTTTATTGTTCGCTAATGTTATTGAATGGTTTTCTTAAACATCACTCGTGATATTCTGAGGACGTAAAGCATTAATGGCGGATAGGATATTCACGTTTAAAGGGAAAATTTTCAGATTCATGTCTGGTTGGAAAAATCAAGGTCAGAAAAGACATTGCGTATTCAAACCTGAGGAATTGCTGTGCCGTCGTGATCTTGTTTTATAGAGTCACATTGTGTGCTGTTTTAGAACACATGATGGGTTGAACAAAGAGGATGATTCTGGTCGAAAGTATTTAAATTGTTAGTAAAAGATAAGAAAACCAATTAGGCAGACAGAACAGAAATAGGGTGATGTTTATTATGGGGAAACGAGGGACCTCATACTTTGTCTGAAAGGATTGAAGACCTGAATGCTGATATTATGAAAATAAATAATGTGTAACTATACAATCTGTGTCATTCATTTGAAAACAATCTAAAAACAATTCAAGGATAATTTAATCGTGGTTTAGGAATGTACGTTATTTACGTAACGTTGTTATCGATACTGCTCCCGGACACGTACATTTATACGTGGGAAATGACATCTGAACGGATGAAATCCCCTACTTCATAGTAAAGCTATGCACAATAGCTGCAATATCATTTAAGAACAATGTGTCACTAAATTTTAAATCAATAAGAGGTTAGAAATACCTGTCAATCGCCCTTCAAATAACTAAACAATATATATTCCAGAATCCCTATACGTGTACTTCTACTGACCGATATACATTATTGTATATACATGTATATATAATGCATTACTACGTTAATCCTAGCCACGTCGACGATGAGTGAAACATAGGTTGTGAATGGAATGAAACGAAATTATATGTGAAAAAGGGTCGTTTTCATTCTTGCTGATGATTTGTAATGTTTAAAACAGTTAGAAGGAAAAATAAGAATAAGAATATGATACTGTGATATGATAACCGCACCTCAACGTGATGTTTAATAGCCTAGTATGTGTGTTCTACATATGATTTGTTATTTCTTTTATTTATATTCCAAGCCAAGGGGTGGCTAATGTCTACGATGTGTTAATTGTGTTAATAATGTATGAATAAATTTTAGGTTACATTTTGTACAAATTTTAGGTAATTTATGTACGTTTTTTCTCGAATTATTTACTATGCGTCAATAAATATGAATCTTTTCACATTTCAGCGTTTTCATTGTAAATTCTTGTTTAACCTTAATTATACCGAGATTAATTATCTGTGTTCATCGGATGTTTGAGAAGTACACGTTGTATTAGCACTCCAAACTGTACCGCATTCAATGAAACATCAGTGTGAGAAATCGACTTGGGGTGGAGCTTTTTGAAGTTTAATGTTAACAAATGAAGTTCAAATCGCTACAGAAAGACAAAGTGAGTTTGTTACAAAGATATTGTTGTTCTAGATAGGCTTCTTTCTTAAGAATTAACCCTTTTGGAGACGTTTGTCTTTGAATACAGGTGTATCTCTCAGGAGCGCATTGAGAGAGCTTGAACTGTTCATAGTAGAAAACAAATGTGAAACCTCACTTAAAGACCACCTCAATAATAAGAACACCTTAAGACAAATAAGAAAACTATTCGATTTTCAAGTCCATCTTCACTGTTTTGCTCTTTATGAAACCTCAATATTAAGACCACCTCAATAACAGTTTTCATGAGTCCCAAGTGTGGTCTTATTAATGAGGTTTTATTTCATAGCGGGAACATTCAGTACGTGTTTAAAAGTTATCGAGACTTTTCAACCCCAAGACTTTTCAACCCCAAGACTTTTCAACCCCTAAGGTAAAACATCCAAGACATTTCAACCCACTGTCATTTTCAACCCCTAATGCCCCCATCACACTAGGCCACGTTCCCACTACGTCCACAAAAATCTGGCAGGATGCATTCAGAACTTGGTCAACGTAGAAGGAACGCAGTAGACACCGATAAAGACGTGGTATGGTTCATGGACGTGAAGGACGTGAGCGGACTTTGAACATGTTCAAAAAAAACGTAGTGAGGACGTGGTCGAATCAGGACGTAGTAAGAACTTAATAAGAACGTATTAACGACGGCATGGACGTAATGAAGGCGTAACTAAAACCTAGTAGGAACTTGATTGACGTAGTGCAAGCGTGGTATGGACGGGAAATATTGAATGGCGTTCTCATCACGTTGTCTCTAGGTTGTCATTGCGTTCTTGCTACGTTCTTGCTACGTCAATGGAGTTCTCACCACAACCTCTCCACGCTTTTACTACGGCTATGTTACGTTCGTGCCACGTTGTAGAAGACCTCATTCGGTTGTTAATACGTTATGTCGGTGCTTAACACGTCTTAGACACGTTTGTATCAGGTTCTTACCACGTCCTGTGAGGTTCTGAACAGTGACCATGTATAAATACGGGATTCTAAAAATAGGCCAGTTATAAATAGAACACGGTAATTCCATCTCGATCACATTCGCAAATAAATTCAAGTCATAAGAACGTAATGAGGACGTGATAAGCACTTGGTAAGCGCGTGGTGCAATCTTCCTGGTCGTAGTATGAACGTACAAAGAACGCATTGGACGTGGTGCGCGCGTATTAAGAACGCATTGGACGTGGTGCGCGCGTGAAGATGCGCGCAGTAGGAACGTATTTGGAACGTGTGAGACGCAGTGAATGCCTGGCAGGGACGCAGTAAGGACGTAGTATGAACTTGAGTAAAGCATTTTTTAAGAATTTGACCGCGTCCTCGCTGCGTTCGTCGAAATTGCCAGGACGTAGTGCGGTCTTCATGGTCTTCGTCTAGTGTGATGGGGGTATAATTAGCCTAAGACTTTTCAACCCCTGTTAAAATCAAGACTTTTCAACCCCTGTTAAAATCAAGACTTTTCAACCCCTAATAAACCAAGACTGTTCATCCCCTCGAATATATTTTTAATTGGCCAATTATCACATTTGTTACCTGGAAAAAAGTTGACAAACACGTTGTTTAAGTTTAATTGTTTAAGTTTATTTACATTCCAAAGTAAATACTTATGAAGCATATATACACAAAAAAACATATCAATAATATTTAAAAAAAATAAAGGATCTATTTGCACAATAGACCATAATTGCCTTTGATCCAATAAACAAGTGCAACATTAAAAACAAACAAACATATCTTTAATTGTATTAAACTAATAATTTGCTAATTATTATGATGATCAAACAAAATATAATGACAAATAAAAGGAATGCAATTTTCGAATTATCACATTTCATCATTTGATCTGTTATGTTTGAAATATAAATATATTTATAAACAAAAAAAATATTATGCCAAACAATACACTTATCTGAAACACAGGGGTTGAAAAGTCTCGATATTGGGGTTGAAAAGTCTTAGAAATAGGGGTTGAAAAGTCTTCAAAGTAGGGGTTGAACAAGATAATGTAGGGGTTGAAAATATTCAAACTAGGGGTTGAAAAGTCTCAACAGGTAGGGGTTGAAAAGTCTTGAAATCTGGGGTTGAAAAGTCCTGGGGTTGAAAAGTCCTGGGGTTGAAAAGTCTTCATTTGAAGAGTGGGGTTGAAAAGTCTCGGGGTTGAAAAGTCTGTAAGCCGTTTAAAATACGTTGTTTGAAGAAGATGGTTGACAGATGAACGAGTGGCAAACGGTTACCGGTCAAAATAGCTCACCTGATTATATGCTCACATGAGCTCATACCCGTCATTAGGCTGTATTATTGAAATTGTCATTAATGCACCATGTTTCGGTTCCTGGCTTGAGAATTACTTTTCATCTAACATTTTTACTGTGTGCGATCTTGTGCTCAACCTGCGAGAATTCTGGTACATAAAACAGTTAAATGACTGTTAGAAACAAACGATTTCTAATTTTATTTATAGGAATAAAATTTAGTGTGAAAACATGATTTTCTGTCTCTTAAAACATTATTAACTCGGGTAATATTTCAAACAAAATGCTACTCAATAGACTTCAGAGATACGTGTGAATGTATGTTGTTTCCAGTCTAAATGCTGTTGGTAAAATGTCAATAAACAGGAAACTACGTCAAATATTGGGCGAAATCACAAATTTTGTAATGCTTTAGCACTGACACAGGATTTCTTGCAGGTTTTTGTTCAACACCTTCCCTGATTATCTGAATTGCTACTTCTACAGAGTTTGTCTAAGTAATTATCTCTGAAACATGGACAATAAGAACAACAGTCAGTCGCTTTATAGAGTGTTCATAGACGCTCTCTGTCGGTGTCAGCTCTGTATCCGTGTAACATATAAACCACAAGGTAAGCCTCTCGCCATAGTTTCAAGCAACAGAAGTTGCTGGACACCTGTTACCGTTTGTATTGCGCTCGTATGCCTGGAACACCCGGAAAGAATCATGAAACGCCCAGACAAACAACACTACCGTTTCTATGACGGGTGACGCAAGTTAATAATTACCAATGTTTGAAAGATTCCATCGACGTTTTACGGAATGAATCATGTAAAGGCGTAACAATCCTATATTTAAACGTTATTTTTCTATAGATGTATTAAATAGTCAGAAATATGAAAATAAAAATTGAATACTAATACTGTAAATATAATAATCTACAACAGTACATTTGTCCCAGAATGTCGATTAGGCATTCTAACTAGACTGCCTGTAACGTTTTCCATTTCTGACAACGCGGCGTATAAAAATTTCTTTCTTCGTGATGTACAGTGGTTTGTTTACGTTTTGCACTGCGGCATACAGCACGCTAAATTTCAACATTCGAAACATTTAATTAAGCCAGTGTTGGTGGTAAAATTATGGACTTGTGTAAATGTTTTTGTAGATCCACACTAGTAGAGTTATCGAGGCATTCATTTCAGAAGACAATACGCCGGTTTTCTTCTAGTTTTCAACTTCCTCAAAACACCATGTGCTGCTGAGCATTACAGGAAGATGCTACGGTTCGATAAAAAAAACTGGTAACCATTGATTTCAATGTTGTTAAGATATGTTGTTTCATACACAATTAACAGTTGATGACGTATATTTAAAAAGAACTGACCAAAAACAAGTGGCACTTATATTTTCAACATATCACGACCGCCATGGTGAAAACACCGCGGTTTTGGGACGTAGAGTTTTCATACAGTGATGGTGGCCACAGTACAATAGCCGTACAAATGATTCCGCTATCCTTGCAATTTATACTAAGAACTTGTAGGAATTCGTCAACTTTTTTCTTGGGGACCCGGCACTTTTTTTATTACGGATTCTGGGAGTATAGAATTTTTCACACACTAAATTTGAGGACTCCACATTTTGATTGGAACTCTGCTCTTTTTTATCTTGTATTTTACACATATAGTTACTAGGATTGTTTTCAAAATTTCAAACCCAGGTAACCCTGTTTGTTTATTATCAAGGTTTACAGTAGAATTTGAGCAGAAGTATTTCCTACAGAAGGCCTCATTTCAACTCTATTTTTTAGACTGCTGATTTTTCGGCACAGCCGTACTAACATGGTGTTGCTGCTTTTATATCAGTGTTGTATAAACCAGTCTAATCTTACATTAACCTTTAAGCCAACATTTCTTCAACCGAGCAACGTTTGTAACCTTGACGCGGATTGGTTATCCTTTCGTTAAGTGGTACGTTGTATTAGCGAAATCCACTGAATTTCGGTAAATTACCGAAATCCATTTTTCATTACCGAAATCCAATTTTAATACAACATCGGCACTATATATTGCTAACTTATTGTTATAATAATATATATTAGCTTGATTTAAATGTACATACAAAGATTCGAAGGAAGTATTGCATATTAAGAAAAATATAGACGATTGCATCTCAAGTGGACTTCAGTAAGGAAACGTACCATTTGATAAGGCCTATATGTGTGTTTACCAAACATAAAAACATTAACTTGTTTATTGTATTGTATTTTGAACAATATGATTGAAAGTATGTTATGTTTGCATACAAAAAATATATAGATTACAGAGTCGTTGTATGAAACCAGTTGAACATGATATCGTTTGCCTTAACAACTGCGTCTGAAAGTAGATCTATAGTATATTTCCTGATTTATCTAGTGATTAGTGTTGTTAGTCAACCCCTCGTGATGTTGCACGGCGTTGGAATTAATAAAGTGCTATGTTTTATGTACCAGTCACGAACATTTGAATTGTGCTAATCAGATAAATCGACATGTAACAAGTTTATTAACATGAATGTGTGATTTGAAACAGACTATACTGTCTATGACTTATCTCACTACGGAGTTATTTGTATCTATTCTCTCACGAACTTCAAGTCATATCTCCCCTATAGGTTTCGGAGTTACTATAGCTATATCATAATCGAGTGACCACCAATCGTAACATGTCGGCAATTGTTTTATATTGCACCTTCCGATTTCAGCTTTGCTTATTTCAGATTGCGCCGAACAATTTTTTCAAGATATTTATTGTTTTACTCAACACGAGATTTGGAAATCATTAGATCTCTTGAACTTGATATTGGTAAGATTGCAAATTCTTTTTAACTCTGAGACAGCTTACGATGAGATTGGTGAGATTATAGTGAACTTGATTAAACTTGAGTGTCTGCAAGATCCGATTATGATACATGTACTTGTGTGTACTGTCTATGTAATTATTGCATTATAATTTTATTGTAATATTGTGGCGTCCTCATAATGGTGAAATGTATCTGTAAAATAAAACTTGTTTTTGAATGTTAATTTCTCTTTGTAATCGATCTAGTAGTTTAACATTTCAATTTACTGTCAAGCTTTTGTTCTCTAATAAAATGTGACCCAAGTGCCTGTCGGTTGCACCAAGGATTCATATTATAAATGATGGCTGCGATCGCTTGTATGAGTATCTGGCAGATGTCTTCAATAAAACAAACATACGTATGTGAATACTTCATTTTCTCTGTAATTGCTATTGTCTTCAAGTGTTTGTTAATGACAACAATATTGGAGACGTGAATCAAATTCCAATGGCATTAATGTTGACGTAAAGGATAATCCAGGTTATATTTACGCCTCTGGTAATTCAGTATTGTTAACTTTCTCGATTTGCTCAGAACGTTTTCAATTATTAACATCATTTGTACATGACAAATAACAAATCGACATCGATAAACATACACCTGTTTGTAGCTTTTGAATCGGTGGAAAGGTTAACATTGGGCCGGAACTTGACGATATTAGAGGAAATAGTGGCTCTCATTAGAAGGAAATATTCATTTAGAATATTCAATGAGGTGTGTACGTGCTGCGTTATAAAATATCTAACTTACATATACCATAGCCCTGGCCATGTTCTACGACGTCATAAAAATAATAAAGGCACAGTGTGCATACAATGGGCAAATCACCGGGGGGAGGATGCTAGCTCTACGCCATTTGTAAACATGACCACAATTAGTAATTATCAAAAATGTACATATACTCTAGCTAACACTTTGAAGCAGAATGCTGGGAAATAATGATGCAAATTAGAAATTATATGAAACCATTTATGGCTTACAGACTAGATCATGAGAACACCTACGAACCATGTCCAGCGAAATCCTCCCTACCTTTTTTATTCAGTTCAGCAAGTTCATTCACGACGAACAGTTCAAGTTTCAGACGTCCTTCACTTATCAACACTGTATGGAGGGACTTATAGCATATATTTGATCCTTACTAGAAGAGCTCAGTCGCAAAAATGATCAACACAAACCGGACTACACATATTTTGCTATCCTCCATATACTATTATAACTTTATATAGATCAAGTGTATTTCAGTGCATAAAAAGTAAGAAAGATAACTTCGTATTATAAATGATTTTGTAAAATGCAAGATAAGTTACCCTTGCTTGTCAAATGTTTATCAAGTTGCATATTGGGTAATCGACAATAATGGCTGCTGTGTGTTTGCAAACTATGATGTATATATATCTTTGTAATCTAAATATTTAGGGCAGTGATATTACACTTCGCATCAAACAATTACAAAACAACGAGTAGTCAGATGTGCAAAATATTTATTTATTGAAATAACAAGCGTGCAGAATGCAAAAACGTATACATGTTAATTACTTTAACTAATTTTTACTGATTTAAAGTTATTGTTACATAATAGGCAAAACTACGAAATATGTAGACTATATATGTATTCAACCGAGTCACAATTACACCTGTCCAAAATACAAATAGCGTAGGCGTGACAACGAATTTCAATTAAAAGCTAAGCGTAATAATTGCAGAGTGGTCAATTTTATCCAATGTGTCAAAATGTGACATTGTATGTATATTTTTTCATTAATATATAAAGTTAATAAACCTGTATTTTTGGTGTCAACGTTTAATGATCATAGAAATCGAAACTAACATATTTAAACTAATCTGTGTCAATTTCAAGAACATTTCTTCAAATATTCGTCATGAAATTATGTTTTATCAAGGAATATTACTAACAATTGGGATTAAAAGTAATTATGTGGACTGTCTTAAGATATGATTACTGATTTCGTGCACATTTTATAAATTAGTAGTCCCCATACCGCCCATTAATGACAGAACAATAGTTGTAGTTATTTCCCTTGGACTATTGTAGTTAAAATAACTTTCTTTATCTAAAAAGGGTAATACCGTGTAAATATGAATAGGGCTGCAACGGTTAACCGAATTCCGATTATGCTCGGTTCTTTTTCTCACATTTCGATTCGGTACTGGCTTACAAATATTTGGTTCAGTGCGGCAAATGATATTTTGTTCCTGAAGTTAACTTGTGTGACCATTATCTTTTAGTTACACAATTAAACCGTTTACTTTTATTACAGGACATGACGTTCTATTTCAAGTCATTGCTAAAAATAATATTATAGTTCAACACATTGTTCTAATTCTGCTCACCTCGTGACATTTTCATGTCTGGTTATTACAAGTCATTCAACTATCATGTATTGAGAATTTTATGTATTTCATACATGTATATAACCGAACCGAATGATCGAAACCGATAAGGGTAATAAACTGAAACACCCGTATCGTTGCAGCCCTATTATGAATACATGTAATAAGGTAGTTGTACATACAGGTTTAACTGCTTTGAAAATTAAAAACATCTTCATAGTTAACTCAAGTGGTACCAAGTCTTGTATATATTTGTGATAATGGTTGTTTCCGTATATCAAATATATTGGTTCATGTCCAGTTTACCAACAGGGATAAATCGCGAACATGTATTTGTAATAGTAGAACCAATATGGCCATTGGAAACATGGCCAGCGATAATGATATCGACACCATGGACAAGGTCTTAGCCACCAATTCCACCATGGCCACCACTTCTTCCATGGTTTTTTTGATGCAGAACATTCAGCTGAAAAGGTTTAGAAGATTATACTGATGTTTGACAGACAGAACCGCATCTTTACACAGACAAGCATGAGATAGTTCACGTATTCGGTGCACGAATTAGGCAGGAACGGGTTTCGCCGTCCATCCGCATCCTAAGTCAGTCATTGGACTACTGACGTTTTAAGGGCTTTATATAGTAACCTCTGATTTTACCAATTTATTCAAGGTACAATTCGCCGTTATGCGAGGCTGTTTTGTGACACGGGGTGTAATTTCCAGCACCGGTGAAAACGCGGAAAATTCAGGTCTGGTATGGATGAAAAATCATATCTGAACCGAATAAAGAATATGATCAATTCCTGTGATGAAGCAAAGATACAGCCGAATGAGCTCCTTAAAAAACGCCTGACCGAGCCATTACAGTCGACATGAAATAAACTTAAACTACAGAACAAAATGAAATCGGATCGATGGTGTTCTTATACGATAGTTCATTTCAGATAATGTCCATTGATCACATAAAATGACATACGAGAACAATATAAAATAGCTGCTTGCAAATAAAACCTTAACATAATGTAAGATTGAGATCATCCTTCAAAAAACATTTGTCAGTGTAACCCGACCAACCGTAAGAATTCGCATTGCTCATACTAGTAGTTGTCTCTGTTTGGTGTATTATTGTATTTTGCGTCTTTTCACCGTTGTTATCAGATATATACCAATAAAAGATGAAAAATTACATACCGACAGTCACAAAATATCATGGGCAATAAAAAAACAAAAAACGAGTTGTTCCGATAGGAGGAGTTAAGGTGAAACAAGAAACGCCACATTCGCAAGACGATGATAGCCTAATATACCGGTACATTTTATTGTATGGTTGATTACTACCACCAACTGGTCCCTATTGCATTAAAATTACGGCAAATAAATTTGTGGTTCAAGAAGCAACATTCAGATGATTGTTTATACTGCAATAAATATATTATGTATACAGTTATATATATACACGTGAACACTGAAATTACAACAGTCGTTAATAGAAAAATTTAATTTCATTTCATATTATATTCTAATCAAATACCTGTTGATATTTCCACCCACACGTTTTTATTCGGGCACATTTTCTCTTCCATATCTGACAATTTTGACTCTGTCTCAGACTGTTCCACTTTCAACTCCTTCATTGAGGTCGGAATGCCAAGGGTCTAGTAACAGATATATAAAATAACGAGTTATAATCAATGAGTAAACGTTTACTGTTATTGAAAATAACAGTAGTATTGTGCAACAACATTTCAACATTATAAAACATAACTGTTTTTATTGTAAAACAATGACTTGCATTTTTGTGTCACAAAATCAAATATCAAGTTACATGATTCCAGGTCTAAGGCGGATATGGTAATGGCCTCCGTCCGTGTGTAAATGTGTCCGTCCTTGCGTCTGTGGGTCCGTACCACTTTTGTCTGAAGTGTACCTCCAAAATTATTGCATGGATTCAGTTGAACATCATACAATGATCGAACACAATGACAGGAAGTGCAGTGTACTAACTTAATAGTGGACATAAGGAGAAAGCGTAGTGTACTAGAACCACAACTCTACCACCCTATTTTTTTAATGTTTCCCTTAATGTTTTTGTCTTGCTCGAAATGTTAGTCATTGATTAACATCGCGTGATTACCACAGACAGTGTCACTTTCTTGGTGATTATTTTTACACAACCACAAGTCTTCGAAATATACATATTGTCTCTTACATATCATTAAATATATCGTAAAAACACCACGTTGTATGACGGCACGGATAATGTTTATTGTGTACGAGTATATGAGATTGTGAGATATTAAGCAGTCGGTGGGCAAACATTTATACACATGTTGATACATCTGTATGAAAATTGCCAACATCTTAAGATTTGCAATAGTCTATGTGGATACGGTTGCATGCGTATAAGTCAAAATAATGATAAAATAACTAGTCGAGGGATTGGCACCACCTTTCACACAAAGAAATGCATCGGCAGGGCGATTGGAGATCTCTCACATAGATATTATTCAACTAGTATTACATACCGGTCAGTTGAGCTTACCAATTTTCCTGGAATAAATTATCAACCAGTACTAACTTGCCGCTCCGATTGCAACTGACATCTACCGCAAATGAATAAAGGGTAGAGAACAAATTACCGTAGCCAATTGTCACTGAAGGGCCTGCCCTGCTCGGGAATTGAACCAGAACCTCCCGGGTGACAATCCAGCGCTCTATCAACTTAGATTATCGGGCGGGCGCTTTGCTTTCTGTTTAATCGTTGTTCTTTTCATTAGGCGCTTGTATAGCGAGACACTCACATACTAATGAATGGGATGGTAAGATCCGAAACATACGAGTACACTGATATACTGTGCAATCTTAATACTGAAACCTCCATTGGTTCTGAAGCAAGTCTTTGTTAATTGTGAGTTGGTCTAATTATCGAGTTCTTAATGGCGATGTGGTCTTTAACCGAGAGTTACTGCATATTATGATGCATGTACAATGAATGCCTAAAACGCGCGACAAAAGAGTAGTCATATGGTGTGTTTAATGTCGATTGTAACATGGTACGTACTTGTTGTATTTGAGTACAAAAACAACTTCTAGACCTGCGAAAGTTTGCGTCTGAAGTCTGTGGTATTTCCGATAACAGAATGTGCTAGAGAGGTTTGACAGTAACCAGAAATACATAAACGTGTTACTCATATGCAAAGCATTTACTTAACAACATAATTTAAAAAAACAAATTGGAAAGTATTAGAGAAAAGCACGATACCTTCTGTTTCGACACCTCTTTCATTTGTTTAAGGGTAGGAAAGTCTTCGCCCAGATCGCCAATTCCTTCAATTATCATGCATGTTTCTTCTCCCTTTGGTTTGACTGCAATTCTTTTCTAAAATAAATTCACATTTATAACATTATAAAGTGATAAACTCAAAAAGCCGCTTCTAGACATAGAATTGATATTTTATTTACTGCATGATAATATACATGGTTTATGAAAATAATTATGAGTAATCTGTCCCGCGTTTAAAAGAGCATTAAAGTTATAATTGTTGAAACAAATTTTCAAAATGGACACAAGCCACGTGCACAGTGATGAAAGAAGTGTTAGTCCGTTTTTGTAGAAATCAGCTATCCGCAGCTTGTTGCAGGTTGTCCGAAATGTTTTGCGACTGGACGTTTTACAATTCAACGATGTTATTTATGCATAATAAATTAAATGAGCATACACACATGTGAAAGTATCGTTATAATGTACGAACAATCATGTAGTGTAACCGAAGAGATCCATCGCAAGGAATGTGATATAGAAGGATGTTCAGGACGTGGTTGAAACCGTCTGAATACGAGAGTCTCGGCAGATTCTTTATCACAATCAGTAAGGTCTAGCTAGACGCAGATATAGCGAAGTTAACTGTATCATGGCCGCTCCGTGACATATGAACTTCAAAAGCCTCACGCACACATTACCTTATAAAACCCCACTTCTATCAGACCTAGGTAAACTTCCATTGAAACATGTCTCATTATAGTTGATATTCTGGCTGAATCAGTTGGTAAACCAAGACGCTCAAAGTGTCGTTCAGTACTTAGACGAACAGGTCCAGCTGACCTCGAGCATGCCTTTATCAAAATTATGAGATCGCCTCTTTGACAGTTCTTGGTGTCTATTGAAAACCTTATTTAAGCTTATGTATAATGGTCCTTTGTTTAAATTGCAACATACATGTTACCAGGAGTCTTTTACAATTCCACTTGCCAAATTCTTGTTCAGTTAATTAAAGTATGTAACCCTATCTAAAATATAGAGTAAAGCACCTGACACTATGGCCGTGATGTCGAGTACCGGTTAGTGTCACAGGAAGCAGATATTGATACTGGTAATACAAGTTGTAATTACATGTTCTTGTTTCGCAGTCGATGTTAAATGAATTAGTCAAATTTATATTAACTGATTTAAAATTAATATGTTGCAATCAACCGACGAGCCATGTCGCCATAAAAGATAACATTGGAGCGGTCCGAACTCCAAAATCAGAGCCCCCGCATGGCATATACGGATGAATACCTCTTTTTAAAATTCATCATTTTAGCTTTATGGAAATATGTTTTACCCGTTCAGTCTCGATAGTTTCCGGACATCCCTTGTATATATTGAAAAAAAGTATTTACCTCTTTATAGTCCACAATGACAGAAATGCCATCTGATGTTATTTGTACTGTGTCTTTAGTAATGGCAATTGTCGTGTCCACACTGGCGCCGTCGACGTATTGCACAACCTAAAAGCATAACAGTAACATTGTATACTTTCGTTTAATTTATTTCGTTAATGACTTTGTTTTGCCCACAAGCTTGATATTCGTGACATTTCATCAGCATTGCATGTTTTGTCGGAGTAAAGACACTTACTATATTCCATTAATGTATTGTCTTACTAATTATAATGCTAAAAGGTGGTTTTATTTTCAATTAATTTATTATGAATTAATGCACACGATATCATATGTAACAATTTAATTTATGATATATTTTTTCAGGATTTTGCGATATTGTCGCTACTTTGTATCACTAGAGTAATATCGATATTCGACCCTAGACTTTTGAAATGTCTTTTTAAGGTGCGTGAAGCATTGTAGTGCCACATATAGACCGTGCCGCATATAGTTTGTGCACGAACAAAATGCGTCACGAAATATATGCGACAAAAAGGCATGATCATGCCGCATTTAGCTATTTAATATCTTGTCCTATTGAAAGTCATCATCATCTTCAAACTACCATGTATACACATCAAAAAATAATATAACTTTGTGTCCCCTGACATATATTCCCCACATCAGTATTATTTGATCACATCGCCACAGCCGTAGACGGTCGGGCCCGGGATCAAACCCGCGACCTTCGAACTGAAATTTGAGTGCGCTAGACGGGGATTCGTGATAAATTATTATTATTATCATCATCTTAACAGATAACACCAATGTGTGTTTGCAATGAACATGCTTTAGTCGCAATGAATACAAATGTTGAAAAATGTGTTTAAACTTATTATTTCAGTAAGGTTTCTTTAAAATCCACAATTTGGTCACACATGTACAAGGTGAGGCGCTGACAACATTTATATGCCTACTGCAATGCATTTGTACATAAAAGGGTCATAACTACTTCGGCCGACAGTGGTTGAGGAACATTAATATACAAGTCAGTTTATCTCCTTTTCAAATTTAACATTTTTGATACTGTTATCTTATTCAAATACTCAAAAACATCTTTATGCGCAGTGAGCTTAATACGACATCTAGGCACATGTCCGCCGCATAAAGCTAACGTGAACGAAATGTGGTGCTCTTCGTCGCATATAAATCACGCGTGAAATATGTGGTTACGGCATTCGCCTTCGGAGCAGGAGGTCGAAGGTTTCCAATTTTCGGTAGGGGTCCGTTCTGATATTGCCAGTTGGTGCGCCGCCAGCTAGTTAAGAATGGTTACCGTGTGCCTACCTGTGTGGTGCCTGACATTAAATGATAGGAATCGGGAAGTAAATGTGCTCAGAAAGTATGTGTCTCATAAGTCAGCAATGGCTGTCCCTTTGGGTTACATTATATATTTTCTATATATCAAGTGTGGTGATAACAACATAGTTATTTTATACACCATTATCTAGGTTTCTGTTTAAACTTGCTATATATCACACATCTGTCAAGTGTAGTGACAACAGAACAATCGGAACTAAAGTTATTGGACACAAACTGTTTATTTTTCTATTTTGATTACAGTTACATTGCCTTTGGCCTCAGAAGTCCTAAATATACATGCATGTAGACAATATTTCATTCACAACTGACGATTAACGCTCCCTACCAGCCAGTGAACCTAGCCACAGACGTATTCCAATCTAGTCAACAGGTTTTGAAACTCTGGGTTATAAATGCCATTTGATAATCAGATATTTAGAACATGATTCAAATGCATAATGCATGTTTCTGACATGCATTTACAAATGTTACGGACGCTTATTTTCATGTACAAGCTTTTTTACTTCTACCGTCCGTGTAACGTTCACAGTTTTCACAGTTTTCAGTTCACTTCAACGAATTATATTGACAATTTCGATAAGACCTATTAATGACAAGCGTATATATATATATATACTTACTGTCGATTTCACAGTGGATTCTTCTTCTGACCTCTCAGCCACCAAAGAACCAGCTGAAACCGCAAGCAGAATGAGGATGTTTGTCAACATCTTTCGCTCTTGTCTCTGAAATATGGCATATAAATATAGATGTCGTCAAAAATGATGTGGTGATAAATATATCTGCTATTCATTCAAA
The DNA here is from genome assembly GCA_032209605.1 of Mactromeris polynyma. NCBI lineage: Eukaryota > Metazoa > Mollusca > Bivalvia > Venerida > Mactridae > Mactromeris > Mactromeris polynyma. Next base: position 23,049,029 of record JASFXZ010000006.1, on the reverse strand, counting down.
GTAAGATAGAAATAAATACAGACATTTTATGTGAGTTAAGAGTATACTCGTTTATTTACTGTCGCTGCCATGGCCCATCGTGCGGAAGTAACCGGGCGAGAAGTGACTACATTATGACCGCACCAATAGTTAAATACTCGGAGCAAGATACTGCTACGTTGAACATGTCTCCACTCGAAAGACGATATTATTTTAATATATATAAACGTGGACGAATATGTGGAATATAATTATTAACAGTAAGCAATTGTTCGGCATTAACAAGAGTTTACAAAATTTTATGTTTCGACCACACTTCGCATGAAAATAAAATAGTTTATCGCTACCTGACATGGTATCATTTGGGAGTAGGATAACTTTATTTTTAGGTCAAAGATATTATCTTACTTTCATATACATGTAGTACTTTAAGAGTGACCACGAACAGGTGTACAGACAGTCAAGACCGATCCGTGATAATATAGGTAAGGAAATGCTCTTGTGCGTACAACTATAACATCTGTTTGGCTTACATAACACAATGAATGTGAGATTGCAATTTTCTCATCACAAGCCCGGGTTACCGCCGTACGACCGCCTTGATGCCGCTTGTGGGAAGGCCATATGACATATTTATTTAGTTAACTCAGACATTATATTAGATCCCAAAACCTACATTAGAACTTGAATGAAAGTGAGAAAATAAGTTGCTACAAGGAACGCCACATACGTAAGACAGTGCCTCTCCACACAGACCGCCGGGAAAACAACACTCCATAACACATAAGGCACTTGAGGAGGTTAAAGGATACTTACGTTAGGGAATAGATGCGCAATTAATGGCCTGTTCCATCATAAGGAATAACTAGGAGAATCAAAGAGGACAAACAGTATTGGGTGATTAATGGATGGAAAATATCACAGAACAAGTCAAGACAGCTGGCAACAATAAGGCAAAAAAATGGGCAGAAAATAACCTGAATGCTTTATTAAGTGAAAGAGCACATGTTGAATGTATTCACAGAATCACTTCGATACGTGTATCATACTGTATGTGCCTCCCTAAATGCGGTTTTAAATAAAACATTTATATGGTGATATCGTTCCCTTCTTCAGAAAGAATATTACAGTATCATTCATTGCAAAGGACATTTTTATACCATATTATTTATTGCAAAGGACATTGTTATACCATATAATTGATTGCAAAAAAACATTTTTATACTTTATTATTCATTGCAAAGGACATTTTTATACCATTTTATTTATTGCAAAGGACATATAATTTATTGCAAAGAACATTTTTATACTATATTGTTTATTGCAAGCGTAATTTTTATACCATATTATTTATTACAAAGGACATTTTTATACCATAATATTTATTGCAAAGGACATTTTTATACCATATAATGTATTGCAAAGGACATTTTTATACCATATTATTTATTGCAAAGGACATTTTTATACCATATAATTTATTGCAAAGAACATTTTTATACCATATGATTTATTGCAAGCGACATTTTTATACCATATTATTTATTACAAAGATATATTTTTATACCATATTATTTATTGCAAAGGACATTTTTTGCCATGTCATTTATTGAACAGAACATTTTTATACCGTATTATTTATTGCAAAGGACATTTGTATACCATATTATCTATTGCAACGAACATTTTTATACCATATGATTTATTGCAAGCGACATTTTTATGCCATATTATTTATTACAAAGAATTTTTTTTATACCATATTATTTATTGCAAAGGACATTTTTTGCCATGTCATTTATTGCAAAGGACATTTTTTGCCATGTCATTTATTGAACAGAACATTTTTATACCGTATTATTTATTGCAAAGGACATTTGTATACCATATTATCTATTGCAACGAACATTGTTATACCATATTATTTATTGCGAAATACATTTTTATACCATATTATTTATTGCAAAGGACATTTTTATACCATATTATTTATTGCAAAGAACATTTTTATACCATATTATTTATTGCAAAGAACATTTTTATACCATATTATTTATTGCAAAGAACATTTTTATACCATATTATCTATTGCAACGAACATTTTTATACCATAATATTTATTGCGAAATACATTTTTATGCCATATTATTTATTGCAACGAACATTTTTATACCATAATATTTATTGCGAAATACATTTTTATGCCATATTATCTATTGCAACGAACATTTTTATACCATAATATTTATTGCGAAATACATTTTTATGCCATATTATTTATTGCAAAGGACATTTGTATACCATATTATCTATTACCACGAACATTTTTATACCATATTATTTATTGCGAAATACATTTTTATACCATATCATTTATTGCAAAGTACATTGTTTTACCTTATTATTAAGTTTTAAGTACATTTTTATACCGATTTATGAATGTAATTATTCAATATCGATTTCAATTTAACTTATTACATGAAATTGACTTGATATGTTAATGTCGTAATGAGGCGTAAAATCCAGAATAAATTCGATTAAAGATGTATCTGGCGCATCTGAACATAAATTATATGAAAAACCGGTTTCATCAAGTGGTTTTGCTATATTGGCTAAGACATATTTAATACGAACAACTGTAATGTAATGCCGATTAAACCATTCTTGTTTTATCATGATACGCAAAGACAAAGCTTGTTTAAACAATGGTTCAACAACTTAATGAGTTTTTCTTAATTTGAAGTTATTACAAACTCCTTTTTGGCAAATACAGATATATTTTTTTATAATACAAATTCACTAATGTTTTAATCATATAAAACATATATTTTTCGTGCTGGTTTGCGTAACAAAATATTAGCAAAATACATGTATTACTTTAATGTGAACATACAAAAATTACATATTGATGCATTTTATATCTTAAACTGATTTATCTTATTAAAAGGCAATTCTTGTTCAATTCTCGTACAATAATTAAGACCGTTTAAAAGTAAAGCACGCGTAAATTTATTTAATTATGCACAACTCTGATTTTCTGTAAACTTGGTGAAACATTTATTTGAAATAATTTCCGAGTTTAGTATTTAAATAATTATATAATTGCCAATCATTTTATACGGTAAGTCAAAACTGTGGAGGTAAATTTACCTTACCAAAACATGATAGTTATCATCTAAACAAACAATACAAAGGTCTTGAAAGAAACAAATTATAAAAATATTAAGTAATCGCTTATTTTCAAAATATTTTCCAAGCGCCTAATAAAGAATTTATTTTCAAATATGAAAAGCAACAAAATTACTTACAGTTGGCGAGCGCGCTCTGCCGACAAGTTGAAGTTGCCAGGGCCTTTGCAAGCAATATATAGACATTCAATGTCACGAATCAACCAATCAAAATTGTTATTTTACAGAAGCAACCAATAGGAGCATATATTTATGTGGTTTTGTAGTGACTCATTTCTTAATCGTCATGCTAAAAAAAATCGTTACTTTTTGATGACGTTCACCATTTTGCATTACTATCATAAAACCAGCCTTAAGGTTTTTGTCAATATTATCAGCTGAAGTTGCAAAACACTTAGTCCGCTGATCACGGTTACCTAACCAACCATTACAAGAGTACATACAGCAATAAACTCAACCTAAGTTGATCCAGAATCTATGACACTAAATTATAGCGAACATGTGTTCTTGTTTATTTGCAACGCAGTAAGGATCCCGTGACCTTGCAAACATATTCTTACACTTTAAGGACTATTTTTATTGTGACTAAGCTCGTGTTGTGCAGAATTTAAGTGTGTGTTTTGTGCATGACAAATGTACCTCGTACATAGCACAACATTATCTTCAAGTTCACTTCCACCGCCATCATATGTTTTAGTAACGTTTAAATAGCATACGTTAAGTCGACCATGGCAAAAGTTATAAGTACTCCGATGATCATTTAGGATATTGCAATTAAATATCCATATATTTAATAGAAATTTCACACAAAGAAAGTCCAATATGTATGTAATGTTTCTTCTAATTTTCAGCGCAAAATACAGCCTATTCTTTAAAATAAAGCCAATTACAGAACACCGCACAGAAATAGAAAGTCACAGATTAATTGAATTGGTCATTGCCGAATGTGACCACCGTTTGCCTGGATAACGGCTTGGCATCTACTTCTCATTGACACAATGAATTTACAAATACAATTCTGGGGAATATTTGCCACTTCTGTTAATATCTTTTGGATTATTCATCATGGGCACGATATGGGAACATTTTGACAAGCCAACATTACCCAGTCAAACGGCGATCTCACTCGATCATGACCGATTGAGTCAATGTGTGACTTTTTATTTCTGTGTGGTGGTATAAATTGGCTTTATTTTAATAAGTAGGCTGTATTTTGCGCTAAAATTAGTAGGAACATTACAGACATATGGGACTTTTGTGTGTGTGAAATTTCTATTTGATATATTCATATTTAAATGCTATATACTGAATATGTCATCGGAGTACTTATAACTTTTATTAAGTTTAGTTATTCATATCATCAACAGTTTGTATAACATGGTATTTACATACACATACACTTTCACGTTTCGATACTTTATATCTGGATTCAAATTAATCAAATTACGGATCATCTGAAAGAGATCGAATGTAAGCTTCATCGGGTTTAACGCCGTTTCTCAACGATATTTCAGTTATATATATTTCAAGTCCAGCGGACTAACCACTGGACCACGGCCGCGGCTAGATCGAATGTAAGGCGCCGCTTACCTATTGCGAAAAATAAATTACTTCGACAAGTATATTAAGCTGTTTGCAAATTAAATGCTTAAGTAGTTATGCATGAAATATAATATTTCTTACATAAATCAACTATAAAATGTTGTTGTTTGAAATGTGGTAAGTAATATAATTTTCCAACATCAAACGTAAATGATATATCTATATTAAGTTTTTCTACCCGTATCTTTTTACTTGACAGTCCACAAGTATTGACACCACATTTCATAACACCCTCCGTCATCCGTGTGTGACAAGTACATATTTATTTATAACCCAGTACATTATTTACTGCGTTCGAGATGATGAGCATTTGTGAAATTAACACAAAATGAAGAAAAATTGAAGAAAGGTCTTTAAAAACTTGGTATTTTAACCGTCTACCCAAAGGTCGCTTTGTACGGAATGATGCCACCTACCGCACAATCTGATCAACATTAACAATGTACCACAACTTAAAACACGCACTAGATGTGTCATGTGATACAAATTCCACATAATTATACCATGTTTATTTACCTCTAACCCTCGATATATTAAATGCATTTAGGCACTCATCCTGTTTTATCTTTTCTGTTACCTGTTTTTTGTGTTTATTTAATTATGCGCTTATATTAAGGAACTTGTTGTAAAAAACTTAACCCAAAACATCAATAAAATGTTGAATATTCACAACTTATATTCTTGCAAAGCAGCTACATTATAATCGAAACCTGGCAGGCTCAACTAACTAACTGCACAAACTAAATGCATCAACTAACTGCAAATTGTTTCTTCCATGACTGCTGACCCCGGGGGACGGCCGCCAGCAAGTCGCGCACGATTTCTAGTCCCACATTGCCAGATATCATTCGGAAAACCTCGGCCAACTACGTCAAGTACCTCGGATGTTCGTAAGGCACTACTTTCGGAAATACCATTTGAATATCATGAAAACAATATGGCGGCGTGAACGCTGGAGTGCTGATGAAACGGGATTATAATCTAATATTTAAGCTATATGAAGACTGAAATATGTGAGTTTTTAACTAGAAATGACAACGATAATCCATTTCTTAAGTGAATTTATCGAAGTTATTGAAGTTCTTAATCCGTTTTACGAGAACTATTTTTCGACCGCACAAAATGTTGAATTTTGCCACATAGTGCTCCGCCTGACATACACTAGAGGATGTTCGTAGAGTAACGAAGTGGTACGGAAATATCCGAGAACTGTCGATAATGTGCCACTGGATATATCACGTCTATCCGGCACTGATTGCCATATGGCCACCCACAGCCCTGACCCAAGCAAGATGGGACCGGAGGGGAAGCGCAAGTGGGTGCTGTGATGGCGCGGTAATCGTATGATGTTCACATGATGTCACAATCCCTCAGGTTGCAATACACCCACAAGAAACGAAACAACCACAAAGTTCTCCTGTACGCTAAAAGAGCAAACGACCACAATAATGTCCTCCGATAAATATGTCTATTTACATGTATTATTGATATATTATAAGTTAAAACAAATAAACGAAAACAGAATTAAAGCATTTAGTTGTCTTTATTTATGTGTTCATTCTATGACTCAAATTCTTACCCAATAAAACTCCAACATCTTCGCTTATTTCAGTTTGCACCGCTAATCGTTTTTAAAAATATTGCTTGCCTGTTATGTCAGTTTATCAAAATATATAAATCTTAAAATTTAACCCATTACTTACCTCATATTTGCCTGTAATTTTCTGAACTTTTATTCATTAATTTATACAAATAGTGCTATGTGGTTGCTGCTGGCACAATCGACAGAATTAGCTTCTACCTGTGCATTGAAATATCCATATATTAATAACCACGGACAAACTGGCTCGTTATTCGCCTCCATATACACTGCCCTCCAAACATTCCTTCACACTTTGACAATTTCCCATTGCAATTAATGTATTTTCGTATTTGTTTCACATGCAAATCAATCAAAAATGCTTTTTAACAAAGCAATACTTTTCTGTAGAAGTATTTATGAAGTGTACTGAAACAAATTATCTTATTTTCTGGGTCAGATCAATCAGTTACACACATACATTGGTTTCAGATGCAGGCCGATTGATGCTGCTGCCGATATCTGCAAATTGTTAATTCTTAACTATCCATCACAGAAGTGGGATGAATAATTTTACTTTATGGTCATACATGCTTTATTTGAAATTATGTAAGAAAAAGAAACGAAATTAAAAATATAAATATTCAAGTGTGAAGAAACATTTGGATGGCAGTGTATGTGTTCGCCGAGGACCCGTGCTAATGTCGATGTGAGTGTTCACTCTCAATTCAATCGCATGTATTGAAACATTTCAGTTAAATAATAAAGTCAGTGCTGGTGTGTAGTTAACCTAGGTCGTTATTAGATATTAATGTACGATGTTCGATTTCTGTGCCAACTTCACTGAACAATGTGTACGGTGTTCGATTTCTGCGCCAATTTCTCTGAACAATGTGTACAATGTTCGATTTCTGCGCCAACTTCACTGAACAATGTGTACGGTGTTCGATTTCTGCGCCAACTTCACTGAACAATATGTACGGTGTTCGATTTCTGCGCCAACTTCACTGAACAATTTGTACGGTGTTCGATTTCTGCGCCAATTTCTCTGAACAATTTGTACGGTGTTCGATTTCTGCGCCAACTTCACTGAACAATTTGTACGGTGTTCGATTTCTGCGCCAATTTCTCTGAACAATGTGTACGGTGTTCGATTTCTGCGCCAACTTCACTGAACAATGTTTACGGTGTTCGATTTCTGCGCCAACTTCACTGAACAATATGTACGGTGTTCGATTTCTGCGCCAACTTCACTGAACAATTTGTACGGTGTTCGATTTCTGCGCCAATTTCTCTGAACAATTTGTACGGTGTTCGATTTCTGCGCCAATTTCACTGAACAATTTGTACGGTGTTCGATATCTGCGCCAACTTTGCTGAATTAATTGTACGATGTTCAATATCTGCGCCAACTTCTTAACTTTGGGCTTTATATCTCTGTTTTAGGAAATTCCTGTACAGCAAATAATTGCTTATTGAAAAATATACAAAGCGTGCGTAACTTTTAATAGAAAGAGAAAATTAAGTTGATATTAATTTTTTATCTCTGCTCAGATGGCCATATAAAAACAGCATTTCATGTTACGTAACTATGTACCGTGTGTTTGATATTGACATGATTCTGAACCGATAGCTATCTTTATTCATCAAAACGACAGTGACAGATCTGGGATACGGTAGCATAGAGGTGACATGTGTGAAATTAGTTTTATCTCGTGGGAACGAGTAAGTAAATCGTGGCCACGAGATAACTATTGCTTAGAAGAAAATCAAGGGTTATATGTCGTATCAAACTTGATTGATGTTATAAAACTGACTGCATAATATCATATACTTATCTAAATACTTTATCTGCACTTTTTTTGCCGATCGTAAAATTATAAAACAAGTTTGCTTATTATTAACTACAAACAGACACTTCGTTAACACGCCCAAAGCAAAATTTATTTCCATGTTTGTGATCAAACAGGCGAAACTGTCTAATTACATTGCAATGTTTGAGAGTATAAAAGTAAAATTATAATTGCCTATGGCTTAAATGGAAAAATCATGAATTATCGCGCCATAAAAATTCCGCAAACACTTTAGGAGATCTCACTGCCGTGAAATGTAAAAGTCTTTATTGCGTTTCCTAATGTATTTGTTAAAAATAATAGGGATATTTGTCAAAAAACAGACCATTTAAACACTAATCGCAACTCAAAACACTTATAATTTATGAAGTGTTTCGTCAACTCTATTTCATTACACCTTCTATAAATTTTAATGATTTCTCCAGGGTAAAATATAAAATGATTGACAAAAACAGACGAGCAGATCACGTTCACATGCATGTGAGCAATACTGATAAAATAGTTGACATGCAAGAAAATCAGTCAAGGCCCCTGGCGGATATGTTTTAACAACAAACCTGTGTGTGCAGCATTTTTATCAGCCATATTTTTCACGCTACCTTTGATAAAATTAAACATATTTAAACAAGTTCGTACAACTTCTATTAATAACTCTCGATGCCTGCTTCATGGTTACCAACCAGTTCTTGCGCCATAGTTATGGATTGTCTGGTTCTTGATCAAATCCTGCTCATCACGGGGCTCGAACTCACTATCTTCGAGTCAGGTGCTCTACCCCTCGACCACTGTGCTTCCCTCGTATCTATGCGTGAATTCTGGACACGGGCTGATGGGGAATGATTAAAGTTTCAAATAGAGTTATATAATTATACTTAATACCATTAAAAGCGCAACTATTTAGATTCAGCTTCATTTCGTATCTAGTTTTAAAATTATGCTCATTTGTTTTTCATTATTTACCTAAAAAACATGAAAAATATCCCTTATCTATATAGTTTAAATTTCAATGAATATGCACTATCACACAAGACATTTATAATGTATTTTTCTGTATTTGTTAAAAAATAATTAAAAAACAACAACAAGCGGGTGTTTTTTTACTGGCTTTGTCTGTTAGTAACATGATTAAACTAGATTGTTTTAAACAGTTATACGTATACGTGGCAATGGTTCTTTTTAATGATGTTTTAGACTATGTAACAACAATACTGGATGAAGCCCATTAAACATCTTTAGGTTCAGATAATCCCGATACATCTTTAAATCGTTCTCTAGTAACCAAATAGTAACTCGTTGTTCAAAGAGGAACTGACGACAAACAATGGACTGTAATGTTACCGTACTGGTGCCAAAGCCTTTAAGTTCCGTTTTAATGGCGATAAGATTATTTCCTCCAATAATATAGTGACCATCATCCTCGGTACCTAGGCTATTCACAACATATATGACACCCTGGGCAAATTGGCTGGCGAAACTTCGTAATGCACGAATATTCATCAGCATTTGTCGAAAAAAGAAGGAATCCCCTTTGTCAAAAGCTATCAGCAAATTCGACAAAATGGTTATAAGTGAGTATTTTCAGTTAGAGAGTATTATATTGCGTTGTGTTAGGGAGAAATGTTTATTTGGTAAGTAGTGTTCAGTAAGTAGTGTTCAGTGAGGTGCGTTCAGTTAGTGAGTAATGTTCAGTTAGTGAGTAATGTTCAGTAAGTGAGTAGTGTAAAGTCAGTGAGTAATGTTCAGTTAGTGAATAGTGTTAAGTAAGTGAGTAATGTTCAGTTAGTGAGCCGTGTTCAGATATTGAGTAATTATCAGTTAGTGAGTAGTGTTAAGTCAGTGAGTAGTGTAAAGTTAGTGAGTAATGTTCAGTTAGTGAGCAGTGTTAAGTTAGTGAGTAGTGTAAAGTTAGTGAGTAATGTTCAGTTAGTGAGTAGTGTAAAGTTAGTGAGTAATGTTCAGTTAGTGATTTATGTTCAGTTAGTGAGTAATGTTCAGTAAGTGAGTAGTGTAAAGTTAGTGAGTAATGTTCAGTTAGTGAGTAATGTTCAGTAAGTGAGTGGTGTAAAGTTAGTGAGTAATGTTCAGTTAGTGAGTAATGTTCAGTTAGTGAGTAATGTTCAGTTAGTGAGTAGTGCACAGTTAGTGAGTAATGTTCAGTTAGTGAGTAGTGCAAAGTTAGTGAGTAATGTTCAGTTAGTGAGTAGTGTAAAGTTAGTGAGTAATGTTCAGTTAGTGAGTAATGTTCAGTAAGTGAGTAATGTTCAGTTAGTGAGCAGTGTTAAGTTAGTGAGTAATGTTCAGTTAGTGAGTAGTGCAAAGTTAGTGAGTAATGTTCAGTAAGTGAGTAGTGTAAAGTTAGTGAGTAATGTTCAGTTAGTGAGTAGTGTAAAGTTAGTGAGTAATGTTCAGTTAGTGAGCAGTGTAAAGTTAGTGAGTAATGTTCAGTTAGTGAGCAGTGTTCAGATAGTGAGTAATTGTCAGTTAGTGAGTAATGTTCTGTTAGTAAGTAGTGTTCAGGAAGTAAGTACTTTACAGGAAGTGAGTTGTGTTCGGTGTGTTGTGTTCATTGTGAGTCTTTTTTAGTCCATGAGTTGTGTTAGTAAGTGAGTTGTGCTCAGTTAGTGAGTAATGTTCAGTGAGTTTAGTTCACAGTGAATGTTGTTCAGTTAATGAGTAGTGTTCAGTAAGTGAGTAATGTTCAGTAAGTTATGAGAAGTTTTCATATGGAATAGTGTTCATTTGATGAGTTATTTTCATTAGTAATGTTCAGTGAGTAATGTTCAATGAGTTTTGTTTATTGAATAGTGTTCAGTTAGTGAGTTTTTTTCAGTGAGGAGTGTTCAGTGAGTTTTGTTCATTGAATAGTGTTAAGTTAGTGAGTTATGTTCAGTGAGTAATTTTAAGTGAGTTATGTTCAGTGAGTAGTGTTCAGTTAGTAAGTAGTGTTCAGTGAGTTATGATCAGTGAATTTTGTTCAGTTAGTAAGTTATGATTAGTGAGTAACGTGCAGTTGGTTAGTAATATTCAGTGAGTTAATAGTCAGTTATAATTATTTAGTGCGTATTTTCATTAATTGTTAACATTAATATTTTAATTAATAAATATTTGTGCATGAGTTAGTTAATTAGGCACAAATGCATTAATTTTTATCTTATAAAAACGTACCTCAACCGAGATTCGAACTCACGACTTTCGATTCACAAACCCACTCGACTATGTAACCCGGTGACACATTCATTCTCAAAGTTTGTATAGAAAATAGTTTATATTAATTTTCACACATCCCTTTCATAACCGACTACCGTGATTCTCCATCTTTGTTAAATGACCAACTGACGATATTGTGCATTAGCGTTAGTACACATGCGAACGTTTGCTATAGAAGTACTCATGACATTTCTGGGTTAATAGTTATACTATCAAGAAAGAATGTCAATTAATTGCAAACGTGCACGGCATTGAAGAAAACCTTTTATTAATCGATTATGATTAACATGCATTCTTCTTAACATAGCATGTTTAACTGGGTATAAAACGACTGAAGCAGCAAAAATAAGTCATTTCATAGAATGCTTACCTCAGCCGATAACGTAATCTTTATTTTCCATTTTTCAGTCGGCAATGTCTTCATTGCAAAATATCGTCTTCGGCAAACGTCATTATATTAATTCATACCAGATTCCCTTTGGAAGGATCAAACATCGGTTTATTAGGACGGACATACGTGCAACTCACTAGAATTGTTCGTAAATGATATTTCGTTTGATCTGTTGAAACAAAGTGTTCAATTATAGCGCAAAACGATTTAAATCGAGCAGCTGAAGGCAATTTGTGCATTTTTTTCTATATGTCAAATTTAAACGGACGATACCTACTTTATTCCGCTAGGATATCGCTTTGTATCGTTTTTATAGCAAATAAGACATTCACGGTCGTTCAGATGATACAAGATCCTATAGAAGCATCGAAATTACGAATTATTGGTTAGAAAATGAACACCACAACTCACCCGTCTGGAACGCTTCACTCTGTCGCAAACGCATCACTCGGCGGAATACATATCGGGTTATACACCGTGCTATTGAGTATCCGACGATTATTTGAGTCGTATAAAAAACCTATAAACGTACTGGTGCACATGGCAAACATTTATCTGCGTCCCTGATATCTGCATTATGTGTGTCTTGTTTTTGTTCTAATGTATTTCGATTTATGTTAATTATTTGCGTGATAATGTACAAAATACATTTGTTGCCGAAATTTACATCTCAATTCAGCATAGAAAGAACGAAAAAGAATGAAATGAAATACTTTATAAACCGTTAACGTATTTATACATTGGACATCAAAAACAAGAGGGTCATGATGGCCGCTGATTCCACAGCTGAGTGTCACAGGTCAAACAGATATGTACCAACTAGTCGTGTCCACTAGTGAGCATGTTGACAAGAGGCTCACCAAGACAATGGTTGTGTAAATTATTATAAAATCGACTTAGTGGTTTCAACCAAGATATTCCTCCCGTGAAGTTACTCTGAAACCTGGTAAGAATTTTTAAATAAGAAGATAATCACAGTTTTCAATAAATGATGTAAGTTTCGATTACCTTGGTGTTTTTCTTTCAGCTAATGTATTAGTGAACTTTTTCCGATCGTTCTATTCAATTTAATCAGCAATTTTATGGCTGGCGGCAACCCAAATTAATAGCATATGTATCCTGCATTGTATTGAATAATTGTAATCGTGCTGGCTGTATAGCACTTTTGACGAGTGGATTACACATATGTACAGTGTCTTATGTGCAGCATTCAAGCGAGTGTCAGTTTGATCATTAATAAAACAAATTAATGAACATTAAATGTCTTGGTTTACAAAACAGTAATTATTTCTAAGTGCTAGTAATAGAAAGTATGATTCATTTGCATTATGGTTTTCATTTTTTTAACGAATCAGTCTTATATTACTATTTGTGTTAAATATTTGTCCGACTTTTTGTAACTGTATCATCATATTTCAGTTTTGAATTTCCTCTATGCCTCTGATAACTTATCTACTCTCAACTATTTATATATACTAGCGGAAAAAAGAAACTGTGCATGTGTATAATATGCTATAACTTAGGAGGTATGTAAGGAATCGCAATAAAAATTTAAACAGGGTTTTATCTTACCTTTATTTAACACCAGCTCAATTGATATGGTTATTGAATCAGCTGCGTCTTAGATAGAGATCAGTTTTCAGAGACGTTCTCTAAACAAAGTTCAGCTCATCAATACCGTGTATGTCCACCATTGGAATCGATGCATGCTTGACAACGACGCCGCATTGATGTGACAAGTGTTCTGAAAAATGCCTTAGGGAATACCATTCCAGATTCTGACAAGCGCACGTGATAGGTCAGGTAACGTCAACGGCTGATTTTGGAGGCCACGTAACCGCGCTGCATCTCATCCCACACGTGTTCTATAGGCGACAAATCCGGTGATATTGCAGGCCAGGGCAGCACATTCACATTGTTCTGGGTCAAAAAGTCGGTGACGACCCGCGCGACGTGCGGGCGAGCGTTATCCTGTTGCAGCGTGGCGTTACGTTGCTGCACAAATGGAAGGACGTGAGGCCGTATGATTTCGTCACGATATCTGATGCCTGTAAGTGTGCCGTCTACAACCACAAGTGATGTTCTACCACGGGATGAGATGCCACACCACACCATGACACTACCTCCGCCGAATGGACGTAGTTCAATCACACAACTGTCATGGAAACGTTCACCAACACGACGGTACACTCTAGAACGGCCGTCGCTGCTGTCGAGATGGAACCTGGACTCATCCGTGAAAAGAATACGTGCCCAGTCCTGTTGCGTGAAGTGTATGTGTCTTCTACACCAGGCAAAACGTGCTACACGATGACGTTGCTGCAGAACAGGACGTATGGCAGGACGTCGTGGACGTATGCCTCGTTCACGCAATCGATTACGTACCGTTCGGGGACTGATTCTTCAAAGAAGCAGTTCTGAGTCGGTCACGGAGATGAACCACCCGGATGTACGTATCCTGGCGAATAGACGTTACGCGTGGACGTCCTGATCGAGGCCGGTCTCTGGTTGCCCCAAACTGTTGGTACCGTCTCCACAAGGCGTCTACAGTATTTCGGTGAACGCCAAATTGTCTGGCAACGTCAGTATGACGTACACCAGCTTCAATCATGCCTACGGCGCGGCATCTGTCAGTTTCATTCAACCTTGGCATGGCGTATCAACGACGTTTTTCAAAATTATCCTGGTTTTGTGTCTTACATGTAACAACACTATGTTTTAACACAGGTTTAGGCGACAAACGTGTTTGCAATTGACTGCTGCACGAAAAAAACGTGAAAAAGAAGACGTTAGCCTGACAGGCAAACTACCCGGCAACTCATGCACTGGCCAGTGTAAATGACCGAGAGGGATACACAACTTACCTGTGTAAAGTTTCAAGCTTTAATTTATAAAATTGAAGGATATATGAACATTTTACACATGCACAGTTTCTTTTTTCCGCTAGTATATTTGCAAAAAACTTAGTTAAATGTTCAATGCCTAAATAAGATATTGTATTGTGTATTGTGTATTGTGTATTGTGTAGTGTGTAGTGTGTAGTGTGTAGTGTGTAGTGTGTAGTGTGTAGTGTGTAGTGTGCAGTGTGCAGTGTGCAGTCTGTATTGTATTTTGTATTGTATTGTATTGTGTATTGTGTATTGTGTATTGTGTATTGTGTATTGTGTATTGTGTATTGTATTGTTTTGTATTGTTTTGTATTGTTTTGTATTGTATTGTGTATTGCATTGTGTATTGTGAATTGTATTATGTGTTGTAGTGTGTATTGTATTGTGTATTATATTGTGTATTGTATTGTGTATTGTTTTGTATGTATTGAAATTGTATTTTGTATTGTATTGTGTATTGTGTATTGTGTATTGTGTATTGTGTATTGTGTATTGTGTATTGTGTATTGTGTATTGTGTATTGTGTATTGTGTATTGTATTGTATTGTATTGTATTGTATTGTTTTGTATTGTATTGTGTATTGCATTGTGTATTGTGAATTGTATTATGTGTTGTATTGTGTATTGTATTGTGTATTATATTGTGTATTGTATTGTGTATTGTTTTGTATGTATTGAATTGTTTTTAATATTTTTGTTGCGAAATTAGTGAAAATCGGAAGAATAGTTGTCGAGGGGTAGAGCACGTACTGACTCTTGATCATAGTTGATGAAGTGGGATCTGCAGTGAGCGGGGTTTGGTGATGAATTTAACGGTTCTTGAATTTGGTGAGAGTATTGGTAAGTAACCCAGGAAGCAGTCATTGAGAGTGATTAGTACAAGTTGTAAACTGGTCTCACAATAGTTCGAGTCAGGGTAAATAATTCTATAGACTACCCAATGTTGTTAACATGTACAATACCTCGCGATTCGAGCAAGTTCGGCCGAATAAACTACAAGCAAGAATACACAACAATCCATTACATTACATTACTTTTAGACAACAGCCTGGAGGAAAACGTTCTTGTTGTGCTAGAATGATTTTGTCATTGGTTATCTACTATTTAAATTGCCTAGCTTTTATTTAGTCGGTTGGAAAAGTTCAAGAAAAAATGGTCAAAATTCCTAACGTCCCGAATAAGAAACCACACTTCCCAATCAGGAAGCGAAACAAGCAAATGTATTATTCCAAGTTACTCTCCATTGAAGCAGTTTTTGTCATGATTTGGAAATGCCGACATGACCCATGATATAGGTAAAGGCGTGATAAGGGGAATGTAAGTGAAATAATTTACTTGACATGTATCAATTCCTGTCTCCAAACTTGCTATTCGTTAGTTTATGCATAATTACCGCCATTGTATTTTGAACAAATGTATGCATGATTATCGCCAAATGTTGCATTTTGAAGATATTTATGTATGATTATCGCCAAATGTTGCATTTTGAAAACATTCATGCATGATTATCACCATTGCATTTGGAACAAATTTAGGCCTAAATCTTATTAAAGATATGCATGATTATCTCCATTTTATTTTGAATAAATGTATGCATGATGATCTCCATTGCATTTTGAATAAATGTATGCATGATTATCTCCATTGCATTTTGAATAAATGTATGCATGATTATCTCCATTGCATTTTGAATAAATGTATGCATGATTATCTCCATTGTATTTTGAATAAATGTATGCATGATTATCTCCATTGTATTTTGAATAAATGTATGCATGATTATCTCCATTTTATTTTGAATAAATGTATGCATGATTATCTCCATTGTATTTTGAATAAATGTATGCATGATTATCTCCATTGTATTTTGAATAAATGTATGCATGATTATCTCCATTGTATTTTGAAAAAAATGTATGCATGATTATCTCCATTGTATTTTGAATAAATGTATGCATGATTATCTCCATTGTATTTGAATAAATGTATGCATGATTATCTCCATTGAATTTGAATAAATATATGCATGATTATCGCCATTGTATTTGAATAAATGTATGCATGATTATCTCCTTTGTATTTGAATAAATGTATGCATGATAATCTCCATTGAATTTGAATAAATTTATGCATGATTATCGCCATTGTATTTGAATAAATGCATGCATGATTATCTCCATTGTATTTGAATAAATTTATGCATGATTATCTCCATTGTATTTGAATAAATGTATGCAAGATTATCTCCATTGCATTTTGAATAAATGTATGCATGATTATCTCCATTGTATTTTGAATAAATGTATGCATGATTATCTCCATTGTATTTTGAATAAATGTATGCATGATTATCTCCATTGTATTTTTAATAAATGTATGCATGATTATCTCCATTGAATTTTGAATAAATGTATGCATGATTATCTCCATTGTATTTTGAATAAATGTATGCATGATAATCACCATTGCATTTGAATAAATTTATGCATGATTATCTCCATTGTATTTTGAATAAATGTATGCATGATAATCACCATTGTATTTGAATAAATGTATGCATGATTATCGCCATTGTATTTGAATAAATGTATGCATGATTATCGCCATTGTATTTGAATAAATGTATGCATGATTATCTCCGTTGTATTCGAATAAATGTATGCATGATAATCTCCATTGAATTTGAATAAATTTATGCATGATTATCTCCGTTGTATTCGAATAAATGTATGCATGATAATCTCCATTGAATTTGAATAAATGTATGCATGATTATCTCCGTTGTATTCGAATAAATGTATGCATGATAATCTCCATTGTATTTGAATAAATTTATGCATGATTATCGCCATTGTATTTGAATAAATGCATGCATGATTATCTCCATTGTATTTGAATAAATCTATGCATGATTATCTCCATTGTATTTGAATAAATGTGTGCATGATTATCTCCATTGTATTTGAATAAATGTGTGCATGATAATCACTATTGCATTTGAATAAATTAATGCATGAAAATCATCATTGCATTTGAAGACATGTATGCATGATAATCACCATTGCATTTGAATAAATTAATTTATGATAATCATCATTGCATTTGAAGAAATTTATGCATGATAATCATCATTGCATTTTGAAGAAATTTATGCATGATAATCATCATTGCATTTTGAAGAAATTTATGCATGATAATCATTATTAGAAACTAAATATAGTAACATACTTCCTGATCGGAAAGCAGGAAATTTGAACTCCGTGATTGCTCCAACTGTAAGAAGCTTTGAGTAGTATACATTACTGAAATAATCTAATACAATGTTCAAACAAAAGTACATGTATTTTCATTGAATTTTGATCAGGCGTACAACCCGGAAGGTTAATGAATTCCTGGATGAACGCACAGTTTAATTCATTGAATCATCAATAACTTAAATATTCTCCATTATAATGCATTTAAATGTATTACAATAAGCGATAATATATGACCACGGTTATTTTGTGTGTACTGTAGCTGACATACATACACAAGCGATGCAACCTGATGTAATATTCTGCATGTAGTAAGTAAAATGTTTAAGATCATTGTGTAAGTGAGACTGTCTTACAAATCAATATCAAAAAGTTATGTGTATACGTTTTCAATCCCTCAAGAACGTTTTTAAAGGCTATATCTAAATGAATTCATTACGTATGTTTATATTTAACTACACATAAGTATTGCATTGGTATAGCGTAACTGTTCCAGTTTCCTGTTACATTTATATGCCTATCGATGTTCAATGTAAACACAATTCAGGTTTATCGACATAGTTCACGAATAATACTATACATGTGAAGTGATAACAGTGTTATAGACATGTTCAGATAATAATTTGTCAATACATGTGTATCGTATCATTTTGGAATTCCACATCTATTTTTAGATCCATGTCATTGTAAAATAGTAGTGTCTGAAAGTTTAGATATTTGTGTGTATTAAGTCAAGGAATTATCAAAACATCCATATCAAGTGACAATATGGTTGCCAATGGAAGAGGTGGCTAGAGATAGAACAGTGACGAAGAGACGCGAACTAAAATTTCAAAACGCCACCTTAGACACGTCATCTATGCATTCTGTCGGATTTCTGAGTGTTGCATTTTACGAAAACGACGAATCATTTGACAGTAAGAATAATAAAAGTGATAAATTTGGTAAACATTCTGAACGCGAAGAAGACTTCACATATATAATAGCTAAGCCAGATATGGACGGTGATAATTTATTGTCCTTGGCAATCATTTTGAAGCTTCCTTATATTGCATTAAGGTTGATAGACCTACTTAGTGATCATAAAGTGTTGTCAAGATTCAATAATTATTTCCAAACTGCTTTGCATCTAGCGACACTGATCAACGACAGTCGACTTGTGAGGCGTCTTGTTGTTGCAGGTGCAAGGGTCAGCATACAGGACTGGAGAGGAGATACACCATTACACATTGCCTGTAAGAAAGGGTATATAAGCGTCGCCGAAGCTTTACTTAATCCTATTAAATATCTGGAAACTAAATGGAATTCTTACGTGATACCGTATCAGCAAATACCTCAAAATTTGGAGATACGAAATACGGACGGTTTAACATGCTTTCTCATTGCAACGAGTAACAGATTTCAAAACATCATGGAGTTGCTTTTAGAAAGTGGTGCCGAGGTCAACGCTTTCGATATGAAATCTGGGAAAACATCATTGCATATTGTTGCAGAAAATGGGGATATATCTTTGATTAATTACCTGATTTCAGTTTCTAGTTTAAATATAAATTCCAAAACATATTCTGGCCATACGGCATTGCACTTGGCGCGCATGCGCAGTCGAAACCATGCGGAGTACCTCTTACTTTGCGGTGGTGCCCAAGATATTGACGATATAACTATTGATGTCGAAAGTGATTTAGACTCTGACTCCGATGATGAAAGCATAATTGTGATAACATAAAGAAAAGTTTACATCATTTTACTTTGAAATGATCGAGTTTTATCATTAATAATAAATTTGTCAATAATTTCCTTCAAAACATACATATAACGTTGCACGGAATAGTTCTATTTTCGAACGCAATGCCAAAGGCGTACGCCATTTATACAAGTCAGCTCTGTTATGAATATTTTAAATCTAGTAAGAATGTTTTGAACTAGTATGTTATTGTTTGTTGGAACAATATGTATATATTTCATACATGCCCGGGCTATATATGTACAGAATGCGTCTACTTTCGATTTCGACTAAATCAATGTTATGTTAACGGCCATGTTTTAGTGTCGGTAAATATGTTACAAGCATTTATTTATCAAGATTGATTGCTTGACAAGTGGTATATTAACAAGACACGAAGGGGGCGAAGGTTCAACAACTAAAAGGTAAAAGTAGATGGTTCAATGTCGTCAAATCACATATGCGATTTTCTTGATACGGCGTAACAAGCGTTGCAATATTCTAGGGCAAATACATTTATTTAATAAAATGTTTATGAACTAAAAATTGTTGTTCTATATCTATAATTGCAATATATTTATACATTAAAAATATTTATTGACTAAACAGAAAATATGTTTTTCATAAAAATATATTTATAATCTATCATAAAAAATATCTATGAACTATAAAAAATCCAATGTAAAAGAATACATTCAATATAATATTTTTATGCAGAATGTGGTATATAATCAGTATTATAGGATAGTTTTTACATTTTGTAACAGCGAGTGTGATTGGTTTATGACTATTCAATATCGCAGCCCCTAGTAGTAGCCAGTAATTAATAACCTACTGTGACAATACTGTACCTGTACTTTATCTTAGTCATCAGTCGCGAAAACTCATAACGTGCTAATTTACATGGGCACTGTAGGTCGCCTGATTAGTTGACAAAAGATTAAATATTAAAGCCGGGCAGCATTGCTTGATTTCAATTATTTAGCAGAAGCACATTTGTAATCGGATCAATTATCTTCTTTATTCACCTTGGATACTAAGTCTCGGCATGTTCTTTAGACAGAGCAAAGGACTGTAATGATGTATTTCCTTAAACCAATCAAAAACGCTGTTACAAAATGTAAATTAATAGTATACCAAGATGCTAATTATACCCCATAAAAAAGTACAATTAAATATTTTCTTGAACATAGTTTTTGTATAAGATATATTGTTTAAGTTCGTATATAAAGAACACATTTGTTTTTAGTTCATATATATTTTTATTGAATAAATATATCGTAATTATGGAACAAATATTTTCTCCTTTTTTGTTCATATTTTTTTTATAGATTACATATATTTGACACAGAATATTGCAACGTTTTCCACCGAGTTTTTATTAGATACATAGGTTTATTTCAGTATTAGATGCACATATCCATGGTAATAAGAACAACATGTTTCATTAAAAACACACATGAGTTATACAAAACCATTCCACACACATCCGTACTAAGGATTTACAATCCCTTAAAGCATCCCTTGTTTCCATTGTGGTCCTTGTCATGGATGGTGTGACATAGAGAGACATGAAACTTTGTATCACAGGAAAAAACATTGAAATTCTATCACAGACAATAATTTTGAAAGACAGATATTTTGAAATAAAAGTGACAAGCTAAATATAATGTGAAGTAAAAACTAATGCTTAGCAAGTGTCTTTTAATGGCAACCTTTAACCCACTAATGGTATTTATCTTCCTTATAATGGGGGTAGCTTGTTCCATTGACTTCATACTATGTAGGACTTCAGTCAAAAACCTATATCTCTTGGGACATAAAAATATCCATTTTCTCTAAAGCTTGTTTTATGAGAATGAATAGAATCTGCGAGGTTACAATGAAAAGAGACTGCTAACAACATATCTCTTCATTGGCGACTGTAGTTAAGTACTTCGAGAGCCAATCAAAATTGTTGGTAGTACATGTATGTAGTTACAATTTCCAAACGAATATCAACGTATGTGTCATCTCAAACAGGATTAATAATGCTTGATATACATATACATGTACATGCAATTAATCTCCTTCTGATTTCGTTATTAAATGAATGCGGACTGCATATAAATCCTCCTTGCAGGAATGTATGTGTGCCTTGTTAGTTCGGAGTAATCGTGTATACATGTATGTATTGTGTGTTATTTTAATTGTTACTATTTGGAATTATTTACATATACATTGTTCGTGAACTGATTTATACTAATCAATATGCTTCTCCATTTAGAAATAAATTCACAAAAAAAAATGTCTCTGGTTTATTGTCATTATTGTTGTGTGGCCCTATCGAAATATTATACTAACTATGGTTAGTCACTAAAATAATAAAGCGCACCTGTTATATTTAAGAAAAGGATGACTAATATTGCAATGATTCAATCCAATTCAGTGTTATATTATGACCGACAATAAATAAATAATAATGAATTGAATTTATGTCAGTAATAGTCTTCAACGTCTTTCAGTTTATGACACACGTGTATTAATATTAAAATACGTTATACAGCTTTTCCATGCATGGCTCCTATGTAGTGCAGTCAAAGTAAACACTGTGATCTTATTAACGTCAGTTGAATGTGAAATAGACCAGCTTCCAAACAACAATCTAACATGGCGTATATGATATTTTTGCCTTGCACCTTGCAAGAACACAATCAGTTTAACCTCTCGGAAACGGTTCGCAACATGAAGTAATAAAAGTGCCTATTGTTTACAGCACCGAATAGTTTATTAATATATGGATTGAAGTATAACACTTATCATCAACTGTATACAAGTTATACAAATTATAACAATGATATACTCTATGAGTGTAAGTACATGTATACTTACAACAACGCCAAATGAAATATATGTACATGTATTACAATACACATGACAAACAACGAAGATGCAGCATGAATAAATGCAAAAACAACACTAAACATGTACATGTATACCATTCAATTATGAGTGTAAAGGATAATACGTATGTTATAGCACATTGTAAGTATGTTGTCAATCTTCCGTAGAAATGTACATCCTAATTGAACCAAGTAAGTAGGTTTTCGCCTTTAATGTTCATTCATACAATGTATCGCTTTCTTTAAATTTGATATTTGCAACATGTAAAAATAAAATGAACCTCGTCTTCTATGTCTCAGTTGTTACATATAAAGCATGTCCTTTCATTTCTCTCTATACGGGCTGTTCTATATCGTTTACTTCCATCAGGGACCGTATATATAGTGTGTTCCAGCTTCCATGCGCAGACAATGTGCACACGAAATTAAGTCATAATCTTTCTGCAAGACCCATTTGTAATTTTGTTAAGATTTCCTATTCAATTGTATTTTTCAAGCGTTTAAAAACATACTCATAATCCATTATTTTAAACTAAGTCACATCATATCGTTTACATCATATACAGTAAAACCTCAATAATAAAACGACCACCTTCGACTAGTGATGGCGTAATCATCGAAAATAATCGAAAAATCGTCGCTAGACATCCGACATCGGCGACAATCGATTATGAACTGGGTTCGATTCCCGGTAGCGCCATTGACCGATTGTTCGTGTTTCTCAAACTTGACTTTATTACAATAATCGAGTATAATCGGAAATTTTGACTTTCTTTGACATCTGTAAGTTGTGTCAATCTATTTCTAGTACTAATCTGTACATAGAAAATAAAATATAATTGTTTTCAATTTTTCAGTCACATACAAATATACGAAATAAACATACAAAAACAAAATAAATTTATTGAATGATAAAATGTTCTTATGATATAAGAGTAATGTAACACCCCATATATGTTAAATGTAGTTACAAAGACATAATTAAATAAACTAGTATAAATGAACTTAACTGTTATCATTACACGTTTACTAAAAAAACTAAATAGTTCGATTATTTCCGATTCGATTATCGATTATGAGTTTTCAAACCTATCCAATAATCGATTATGAAATTTGTCCGATTATCCATCACTTCTTCGGACCATTGAAATATGGTCTTAAAATTGAGGTGGTCTAGATATTGATGTTATATAAAGAGCAAAATAGTGAAAATTGACTGGAAAATTGTGTTCGTAATTTTGAGGTGGTCTTTAAGTGAGGTTTTACTGTATATGTAAATACATTTATAGTTTATTCCTCTTACTACATCGATCTGTGGTATATATAGGCCTAAAGTATGTGATATTCATGTATTTATCAGAGTTAGTTGTTGTTCTTCTTCTTCCCATTAAAGTGCAGGGCCCACTCTGGAGCATCAACGCATTTGGTGATATGTACAAGGTTGTTGGATGATTACATCACCTGGAAAAGAACAAACCGGCCATACATATTTCATATATAAATTATATATTATTATTTTTTATTAACATACTCGGGATGTGCGTGCCTTTGGTTAATTAACACAGTTACTCAAATATTACCCATCATATACCAAAACAGAAGTTAAATTTTTATTGGCATAACGGCATTGGTCAATTAAATAAACAAGAACTGTATGATATATTTTCGTGGAAACTTAAAATTATTATTTAAGAACCACGCTCAATTGCTTGAGTTAAACAACGCATTTACTATAATATATCATTCTTCAACTGTAAGGGCGTGTCCGAAAATCAAGTTTTTAGTAGTTACTTACATCATCAAGGGAACTAACTCTAGTTACAACTAGTCATGTCGGCGTATAGCATTTTTCAAACGATTTTGTTTTATTTACTCACGTACATCGTTGGAGGCTGGTGTCTTCTGGTACAGATTTTCACAAGACGCAAAACTCTCCAAGGTAATTCTGTAGACACTGATTGCTAGCATAAATGTTATGTACTTTCTGTTTAGCAGTTTGTTTCGTCACCAAATTGATTCGAACCAGGTAATCCAGCCCTTAACCCTGGATGATTTGTTTAATCTTTAGGGTGTATTCAAAGAAAACTGTTACATATACATCAAATTTAATTTAAACTGTAATTTATACTTGAAAACGAAATACCTGAACTGTTTTCTTAGAACTGCAGACTCCAGCCCAGTTAAGTATAATTTAATTTCTATATGTATTTGATAGACTGGTGAGTTTTTTATATTACAAATCTACTGGGGCCTCATATTTCCATAGTAGCTAGAATTCAGCTAAATGTCATTTTTATTTAATAGATACAATGAACTAATGTTAATCATCAGTAATTTCCCAAAGTGGCACCAACAGTTCACGGTCACTCCTAATCCGAGACTTCTCTGACCCTATAGCCTTTTTTTTTTTTTTTTTTTTTTTTGCGGCTTAGGGTCAGAGGAACTCCTATAGTAAAAACCCAGGGATTACTGAAAATCACACAGTCGTGTACTTTCAACGGTGTATGTGGCGTTTGGTCTCATTTTAACGGAAAGTTAGCCGAACTGATATTTAATTTACCAATCTGCATCGATTACGTGATAGCCAGGTGCTTTGACCCAAATACATATTTACATGAAGAAAATTATTGTTTTAGCTTACTCTGAAAAGGATTGACTGTTAAAACGTATTAAAGGTTTTCAAAACAAATGTTACGGTTCAGATAGGTTAATTAATATATTGATAATAGATGTATATGCTTGAAATGTTAATCCAATTAATGTTAACATAGATATATTGATTTAAAGTTCCTCTCCCGCGCGGGAGAGGAAATCCCCGGGTTTTTACTATAGGAGTTCCTCTGACCCTAACCAGCAACATGAAATATCAAAAATCGTAAAAGGGGCTGGTTTAGGGACAGAGAAGGCTCGGATTAGGTCACTCCTTGTGTTGATTATCAGTGAGCATTTTTCATAAAAAAGAAATGACAAATGTGTACACTGTGCGTGGCCTTGTTTTTAAAGGTTGTTAACCATATTTCTGCAGTATGCATGTAATATAGTTGACTATTACTTCAAATAGAGTTGTTGTATACGGTTCACAAACTTATTATCATTATAACGTAAATTTTATAGTGACGTCAAAAACTGGTCTGTGAAGGGAGTTTTATGTTGGCGTCAATTTCGTTTAGGTCATGGTGTAATTTTGTGTATCATTTTTTATCTTGCCTGTACGTCACTTTTTTATCTGTCTTTAATCAACACACAGTGACAATTTGAACTAAACGATGCAGGTCATTTCATAGATGTCGCCCATGTGCTGTTTACAGTGGAATTTGTGAGTACCGCAGAAATATGTGTACCCCGGAAATACGTGTACCCCGGAAATTTGAGGAGTGACTATGATATGCAGTTGAGAGATTTAATCTTTTCAAGGTATTGAAATCTTTGTAGCAAAATACTTCTGTTAAACATTCCAGCATGTTAATAGAATTGCAATTTATGACGTGAATTGAGTAATTAATATTATCTCTTTTTAGGGACTCCTTTACAAACAGGGAAGGTTGCCATAGTTACCGGAGGAGCAGCTGGTATAGGCTTTTATGTGTCTAAAGGTCTTGTTGCCAAAAATGTTCATGTCTTTATTGGTAAGTTAACACAGAATGATATGAAATAGTGGTAGACAATTAAAAGTCTTCCCTTACCTTATAAGTTGCAGTATCCATTCTCAAGGTATTAATTTCAAGATTAAGTACACTTTTCATGATGTGATATTCATTCAATGCTGTACAGTATGACTGCATAAATTAATAAATTATAAGAGGTGGTTTTGTTAAGGTATTTATAGCTGACACTGGGATTCCTACAATCTATTTTTAGTGCTGGTTTTGATATATATCACATGACTTCATTGTATTGTTCACATGAAATTACAGTAAAACAGTTACTTGTTATAACCAAAATATTGTTTAAAATCAAGAAGTGTGGCCTAAAAAAAAAATAGGTTTGTTTCAGGTTTCTTGCCCAAAAAAAGGGGGAGGTAGGTCGAAAAAAAATATTATTTTCAAACAAAGCAAATTAAACATATATTTAAATGAATGTATGTTAAAAGGCAAATCCCATTTCCCTTTTAACATGGATATTTTTAATCAAGGTGAATATAACTCTCTATAGCTGGAATACTTGTAAAGCATCTAATAACTGGGCAGAACTATGAACCTAAAGAAAAACTCACACTAAGACAGTTTACCCCCCAAAAAAGGTGTTAGATCTAATGCAGGAAAAAATGTTCTAGAGTTGGGGCAAAAAAGTAGGTAAGGTTTGGATACCTGAAACAAACACATTTTTATGACTTAAGCTGACTTGAGAATGTTGGAAGAATCTTGATATATTGTAGGTGGAAAATGTGCAGAGACAGGCCAGAAAGCTGTCAAGGAAATAAAGATGGATTTTCCAAATGCTCAGGGTAATTAGAAATTACCTTACATGCAATTTACTAAGTTTCAGAGATAAATTAATGTTTCAATTAAATAACAATTGTGAATGAAGCAAAATATTTAACCTAGCTTGTACTCAGTATACATATATCAAACAAAAATATTTCAAGCAATTCCAAATATGAATATGAACACAATTTGTGTTTTTCAGACTCAAAAGCTTGATTGTTTGTATGTCAATGTTCAACACAAACATCTGATTGTATGTTCGTACATGTGTTTGTATTTTTTATGCTGCAGTTGTTTCCCTTTTGTATCATACAATACTGTCATTTCTATCTAAGTATTTCTTTTTCAGTCGAGTTCATTCAACTTGATTTGGAATCAATGAAGTCTGTGGTTGATTTTGTTGATGAGTTTTTGTCCAGGAATTTACCACTGCATATTCTAATCAATAATGGTATGTATTCTAGTAATACCGTGTTTACAATACTTATTTCAGTGTTTTGCCGCGCTGAATGGTGGGCAGGCACACCGAGGATATTTGTACAAGTGGCAACATTTCTTATCAACATCATACTTGTCACTAGACCAGGAGTTTTGTCAAAATGATTAGGTCAGAGACGTAGTAAGAATCAAGTCTGGCATAAAAAATTCTGGACCTGTCAAAAAACTTTCAAGAAACTTCTGTTGACTTAAGTCCCCTATATGCCTCCCATTCTCCCCCACTGTATAAATATTGTCCTAATGATCTAATACTTTTACAAGAGTATGGTATAATAAATTGCTTTAATTATAAGGAACACAAACAACTTAGAATTTCAAAAGAATTGTAAGCATTTGCAGAGTGAGTTCAAAAAGACCAACAGCCATTGACATCAATTATGTAGAGACTGTGTCTCGAATTATAACAGTTAGGCCATCCTTAAAAGATTGTTTGTTTGTAGTTAGGCGTCCGACTTATGAAATATGCCGCAACTCAATTTGATTTTTCAGGTTCATCAATGAAAACATTTCTTTTCAGTCTTTGAGCCAGTACAGTACTAAACTAAAATACACCTACCTACCTACCCGCTGTTAATTTCCAGATTGCTTAACCGCAAACAAACAATTTTTTAAGGAAGGCCACACTCAGAACTCTGCACCAAACATTTGTGTGCAAGTATTGTTTGCTGAGTTCAGAGCAACATATTTAATCCTGGGTGCTAGTCTTTCATACCAAGTAGCTTATCTATTTCCTGAAAATGATAAAAAAAAAGTACTTTGTCGTTAAAATTCTCAAGGTATTAAGACTTTAAGAATTAAACTTTGATTCAAATAATTTAGGCTCGTTTGACAAGTTTTGGGCGACTGAGACTGTTTGTTTTATATTTCAGCTGGAGTGATGTTTACTCCTCTAGAATACACAGGGGATGGATATGAGAAACAAATACAAGTGAATTATTTGTCACATTTTTATCTCACACAACTTCTGTTGAACAAACTGGTTCAGTCTGGTTCCGCTGAATCATGGACGAGAGTTGTTAATGTCTCGTCTTATATGCATTACATTGGATGTCCATCTATTGACAGTTTAGATGTCAGGTATTGTGATATTGCATTGAAAAGTTTAACATATGTATAAGCAGTACCTATATATAGAGGATCTTACATGTCTCCGCCATATATTGAGGGGAGACATGTTTTTGCGCTGGTTGTCTGTCCGTCTGTCTGTCACAAATTGTGTATGCTCAATAACTTTTACATGGCTTGAAGGCTTTTGAAATAACTTGCCACAAATGTTCACCATATTGAGACAATGTGCAGAACGGACAATTCTGCCAGCTCTGTTGAGGGTCATGGTCAGACGTGGAGGTCAAATGTCAAATGAATATATTTGGTGTCAGCTCCATATCTCTTGAACCCCTCAAAAGATTTTGAAATAATTTTGCACGAATGTTCATGATATTGAGACGATGTGCAAATGCATGTTTCAACCAGCTTGTTTCAATGTCAAGGTCAAACTTACAGGTCAAAGGTCATATGACTATATTTCTTGTTTGCACCATATCTTTTGAAATCCTTGACGTCTCCCCCACATAACAGGGTAGACATATTGTTTTTGCTTGGGTGGTCTATCTGTCAGTCGGTATGTATGTCAAAAATCGTGTCCACTCCATAACTTCTGTACCGCCTGAAGGATTTAAAAATAACTTGCCACAAGTTGTCACCATATTAAGACAATGTGCAGAACTCACGTATCTGCCGTCTCAGTTAAGGGTCATGGTCACACTTGGAGGTCAAATGTCAAATGACTATATTTCGTGTACGCTCCATATCTCTTGAACCCCTTGGAGGATTTTGAAATAACTTGGCACAAAATGTTCATGATGTTGAGTTGATGTGCGGAGCAGATGTTTTAACCAGCTAGTTTCAATGTCAAGGACACAGGTCAAAGGTCATATGACTATATTTCTTGTTATCTCCATATTGAATAACATTATTTCCTTTGACCTTCTTCTCCATATCTCTTTTAATCAAACATCCTGTGTCTGTATTACAATTACTGAAAAACTGTCATGGGTGAGACTTACGTTGTTGTGTTTTAGGGGTAATGTTATTGAGTCAAGTGTTTGTACACTTGTTTCTTTTCAGTATTTCTAGGTTTTCTTGTCATTTATTTACTTATTGTGAGCAAAGATACAACAATTACTGTGTTATAATAGTAAGAAGGTGACATATTTTAGACAGTATTAACACTTCAGTAACATTGCTTTAAATTTTATGTAGTTATTTTTACTAAATTAATATAGCTGAGCCAGGTACTTTATATTAGTATGAAAGCATTATTTGAAGCAAAGTTTTTGAGAAAAGTACTTACAATGTACTTATACTAATGCAATGATTTACCGTCAGTTAGAACTTTTCAACCACGAGAGTCTGGACATTTTGCAGTAATGCAACTTTTAATCATTTAATTCTAGACAAGATAATTGGTTCCAGTATTCTTCACACAAAGCATATGCAGACTCTAAATTGCTCATCATTGCTGCAGCTAACATGTTACACAAAAGACTTCGTGAAGATAATGCTTGTGTGTCAGTATGCAGCTTACATCCTGGGATAGTACAGTCAAACTTGTGGAATCATGTGACACCAATTCACAGACTACCTGTTGGACTTGTGGCAAATTTGACATTCATGGTTGGTATACAGGAATTGCTCAAATTATTTTCCCATTCTTTGTAATTGAGGTTATGATAGAGCAGTCTTTGAACAGTGACATCATGAGATGATTGTGTCCTAAGAATAATATTGTTTCTAAGGAATAAGACTATAAGAATCTTTCACTGGCTTTGGATGGATAGAAATATCCAGCATGAGGATTACTGATTTGGGGGAACGAGACTCTGCCGAGATTGAATCAAACAACTGAAGGTTCGAGGGATTTTTGCTTATTGTAACGCAATATTTTACAAATTCATTCAACTCAATTTTATGTGACGTATCTATGTAACGTGATTAGTACGAGATTCATCCTACTCGGGGAGGGGGGGGTAAGATAGAGTTTTCCAGCACCAGCGGATACACGGGAAATCCTGGTCTGGTGTGCTAGAATATGTCTACACAGTGCAGCTTCTCCATAGCACCATCTCCTTTGAGTTATACAAATCTTGACTGTTGTTAAGAGGCTTATTGCTGTCAAGAGGCTTAGTTAGTAGAAACATTTAATATGTATGTAAATTTGATGATGTTTTAAACAAGAGGTGTTTGCTAAAGACATGGCTGTTTTTGGATAAGTTGCACTGTATTAAATTATACTCCTAGCAGATGGAATATTCAGTACAGTTGTACCTGGTAACTGTTACAGAATTAATTAATGCAGAGTCAAAGCCTCTATTATTGAAAAACAACAATGTAATGGCAGGGTTTGCACAGTCTTGAAAAGTGCTTGAATTTGATGCCTATCTCCTTGAAAAGAACTTGAATATGTAACAGCCAATAACTCCTTGAAAAGTACTTGAATTTTGAAAAAACTAATAAAATTCGGTAAATTGCCCTTTTATTCTTCTGCCGCTAATAGAAAAAGGACAAAAAATGACAAACATACCAACAATGATGAAAACAAGTGAAAAATGACAGCTTTTTTCGACAGGGCCCACCACTAAGTAGACGATAGTACGGTCATACAGTATGGTATGGTAGTCTACAGGTTTTATGCCCTATTAAAGTAATTTTAACCGTGCTGCAGTGATTGTCATCTCGGTGGGATAAACTTAAAAAATACACTGTAGCCCTTCTTCTCTATACCGAAAATATCAACATTTTTAATCCTTGAAAATGTGGAAAAAATACTTGAAAAGTACTTGAATTTATTTCGAGAAGTTCTGTTTGAACCATGAAGGATGCATAACATGGTAACTGATTCATAAACTTATTATAACAATTGGCCAGATTTTTGTGATCATGAAAATGATAATTGCCACAAAAAGCCTTTTTTAGCATAAAACTAGTAGTAGTAACTGTTGTTTCTCCTGAATTGAAAAAGATTAAACCTGCTTTGAACTTTCCCTACAATACTTTCTGAATATTTTAGTTGTAAGTTCTAAAAATTACTGAGGACACCCTGTTTTCCCTTGGAACAAGTCCGTAATAACAAAAGGTATTGAATTATGTATGCAATGTTGGCTTGTGCATTGTTATTGAGATAGAACACAATTCTTTTTCTCATACATATTTTGTCGTGTTTCAGAGTACAGAGCAAGGAGCTAACAACACTTTATATGCTGCCTTGGCTCCAGAGGTCGAAGGTCAAAGTGGGTATTACTATGACAACATGGAAAGAGTTAAATCATCCACATTGTCCTACGAAGAAAATTTCCAGAATTCTTTGTGGACAAAAAGTATATTAATGATTGAAAATGCTGGAAGAACACAGTAATACACAGCATTGTTTAACTTGTTCATGACTGTTTCATTAGTTTCTTATCCAGCCAGCTTGTGGTATGCTCAGCATAGTCATAGAATGGCATTTTCATGCATGCTTAATAGTGCATGTGTATCGGTCTGATATTGTCTATAGTCTTGTAAATAATTTGCAAAAACATATGCTTAGTGATATCATTGTTCACACTTGGTAATAACGTGTATCCATTGTCTATCACACAAGTCTACTTGATGAATCACGGCCTCAGCATTGTTGCCATCAACTTCAGGTCAATATCAGACTTCTAAAATGTACAAACCGGAGGAACATTCACCTCTATAAATCAGAAGTGCTTTGTCTGAAATTTCGTTTTATGACTTCATAAAAACTCCATCAATACATGTGTATAAAATCATCATGCTGGTTGTGTGAATACATGTATTATATTTACATTTTGCTATCACTTTGACACAAATGATGATTTGATTTGTATGTGTAAATGGGTCTTATCCTATGTTTAAAAACATTTGTAATAAAATTACATACCTTGCTTGAAATGTGTTGATTTTGTACGAGTCTTATGTTTACATTCATACTGATTACTTAACCCGTGTTGTATCATTAGTGAGTCATATTATGTCAAGTAAAGGGCATTAGCCCCTAGGAAGTTAATAGCTTAGTTCAAATTCGCATGGGCTGACGAAAGCCCCATCAAGACATTATGACACAAAGTTTCGTAAACATTAAACATACTTCATTTGTTATAACTTCCATTTTGTAAATGTATCTATGTCTGGTTAGCTTCTTTAAAATGAAGATGAAAGATGAACTTGAGCAGTATTTTGATACCTTCTCAAATACCACCCAGCACATGGACGTCAATAGAACATGGAAACATTTGGAGAGAAACTCGTGAACCTCGTGAATAAACACTACCATCAAAAAACCAACAAACCATGGGTGAATAAACTGGTGAAATCCAACCTCAAGATTAAAGAAACTATACAGTAAACAGAAATCCTCCAACAAATTATGTGATAGACGTACATAGATAAACTTAAAATATCGAGAGACGAGAATATTGGAAATACATTGAAGGCTGTTGATGACCCTGACCAGAGACCAAGCAAACAGAAACGCTTCTGGAACTACATCAAATTGCTAAAGAAAGGCAATTGTGGCATTTCTCCTCTGAAAGACAAAGGCAGACTTCAACGACCCAGTAGATAATGCTAAAATCCTTGACCAACAGTACAAATCAGTATTTACATGTGATGATACATTATCTAACAGTATAAATCAGTAATTACATGTGATGATACATTATCTAACAGTATAAATCAGTAATTACATGTGATGATACATTATCTAACCGTACAAATTGGTAATTACATGTGATGATACATTATCTAACCGTACAAATCGGTAATTACATGTGATGATGCTTATCTAACAGTACAAATCAGTAATTACATGTGATGATACATTATCTAACAGTACAAATCAGTAATTACATGTGACGATACATTATCTAACAGTACAAATCAGTAATTACATGTGATGATACATTATCTAACAGTACAAATCAGTAATTACATGTGATGATACATTATCTAACAGTACAAATCAGTAATTACATGTGACGATACATTATCTAACAGTACAAATCAGTTATTACATGTGATGATACATTATCTAACAGTACAAATCAGTAATTACATGTGATGATACATTATCTAACAGTACAAATCAGTAATTACATGTGACGATACATTATCTAACAGTACAAATCAGTTATTACATGTGATTATACATTATCTAACAGTACAAATCAGTAATTACATGTGATGATACATTATCTAACAGTACAAATCAGTAATTACATGTGATGATACATTATCTAACAGTACAAATCAGTAATTACATGTGATGATACATTATCTAACCGTACAAATCGGTAATTACATGTGATGATGCATTATCTAACAGTACAAATCAGTAATTACATGTGATGATACATCATTTAACAGTACAAATCAGTAATTACATGTGACGATACATTATCTAACAGTACAAATCAGTAATTACATGTGACGATACATTATCTAACAGTACAAATCAGTAATTACATGTGACGATACATTATCTAACAGTACAAATCAGTAATTACATGTGATGATGCATTATCTAACAGTACAAATCAGTAATTACATGTGACGATACATTATCTAACAGTACAAATCAGTAATTACATGTGACGATACATTATCTAACAGTACAAATCAGTAATTACATGTGACGATACATTATCTAACAGTACAAATCAGTAATTACATGTGACGATACATTATCTAACAGTACAAATCAGTAATTACATGTGATGATACATTATCTAACAGTACAAATCAGTAATTACATGTGATGATACATTATCTAACAGTACAAATCAGTAATTACATGTGATGATACATTATCTAACAGTACACATTTTTAATTACATGTGACGATACATCATCTTTACCGCCGCCAGAAGGTGTCCCATTCCTACCATTGCCTGACATTGAAGTATAGACAACAGGAATTTAAATGCTCTTGAAGCAGCTCAACCATCAGACAGCAACCAGACAATGGTGACATCCCAGAGGTCTGGAGGAATATATATGTATCCACCATCTACAAAAAGGTGAACGCTTCAAGGCCAGCAACTATAGACCTGTCTCCCTCATGTGTATCTGCTGTAAACTCATAGAGCATGTTATAGTTAGCGGTATGATGAAAACATTTTGAAGACCATAACATCCTCACAGACAGCCTACATGGGTTCAGACGAAGACCGAAGTTGTGAGACAAAGTTGTTAACCCTGGTGGGTGAACTGGTGTCAGCCCTCGATAAAGGGAAGCAACACGACCTAGCCATTCTGGATTTCTCCAAGACCCTCGACCGGGTAACGCACGCTCATCTGCTAGTAAAGCGTGACCATTATGGTGTAAGAGAAAGCACTTTAGCCTGGATCAAAGCCTATTTGTCTAACAGGACCCAGAGAGTCGTAGTCTCCTAACCAGAGTTTCATCAGCGGTATACCACAAGGCAGTGTCCTCGTTCCCATCCTGTTCCTGGCCTTCATCAATGACCTTTCTCAACGACAATTAACACATTAGACGACTTCAACATCCTACAAAATTACCTCAAAAACCTTGCAGCATGGGAAAAGAAGTGGGGCATGTCATTCCGTCCCGAAAAATGCAGTAGTCTGCGGGTCAACAGAAAAAGAAAACCTACTGTATTTAACTACACCCTGAAAGGCCACACCTAACAAGTGGATACCGTTACCAGTATTTGGGAGTCCACCTAACAGGAAATCTCTCCTGGAATAACCACATAGACAAAATCACAAAAAGGCAAACAATACTTTAGGCTTTCTCGGGGGCAATCTCAAATGAATCTGTCAAGAGCAATGCTTATAATTCCCTCGTACGATCTCACCTTGAATACTGCTCAACAATATGGAATCCCTACAGCAAAAGCGTTAGAAAACAAAGTTAGAAGTGGTTGAAAGAAGAGCTGCAAGGTCTAGATATTCTATAATGATGTATAATCCCCCCTGAAGAACAAAACATGCATTCGCCTCTGTTATACATGGTTATGATTTTCTTAATCTCATTCAGAGCATTTTTGTACCGTCATACTATCTATAACAGCGATTACCTGGAATTGATTTCTCAATGTTCACTTTTAATTCAAAAAATAACTTAATTATATGTATGTAGATTCTGGCAAGAAATTGTTTATGCATTTAAGACCATTTAAATCCACCTGGAAAGAATTCATTGCCTACTTATTATATCGAGTGGTATCATCCTGTTTGATTACTTTCTGTCAGGAGTGCCAAAACATGGACTTCCCCCTTTTTTGCTTGTCATGCCGCAGTTATACGCACAGGAGCTAGTAACAATATTCATAGGTAAACTATGGTCTCTTGCACAGTACATATATGACCATTGTCCGCTTATTAAGTCAGTAACTAGCCCTGTGGTTATGAGCATGGGTAACAGACGTGACTGGAATATTGTTTGATAAGTCATTCTAGTTCACAGCCGTATATCATTTATAAAAGTGTCATTTCTTTTCCGCATACTTCCTGATTGTTTTGAGTGTTGTAACCTGTCGTTTGTTGGTTTACAATCAGTTCAAATACCCGACATAACTTAAAGGCATGTTTTCAAAATGTCGAGAAATGTGTAGCTTGAGCCTGTTGACATATCTTTGTATGTTCTGTATAGATGATTATTGTAAATGATCGTGTACCTAAATAAATATACATGTATCTAATTTTGACAAATAAAATTGCTTTCAAATGTTCAAAATGCAATTTAATCTGATGACCGTTGTATAATTATATTATTAATAGTTTACCATTACACGGCGTTTTGATGTTAAGAACAATATGGATTTACTCATACATGTACATGTATCTTAAAGCAGTGACTATATGGATACGTGTACGTACCACTAGAACATAAGTATTGCGGGGTACACGCGAGTTCCGTACTCACAGTCATACATCTAATACATCCTGGTATACTAATATTCATATGTTATGCGCATTGATGCAACATTATTTCAATTATCGCAATCTTGATGGAAATGTATTTCATTGGATGGTTATTGTACCAACGAACAGAACATTTCTACCTCTTATTTCGTATTAACCAAGGATAGGCTACTGTAATCACGGATGTAGTTGAGATATCAAATCATATCCTCCTGAAAACTGTATCACCACCTTTAATCAAACTATGTGCACATGCAATTGACGTATTGATACAACTCTTGAACGAGTTTATGGCCTGTTTGTAAATTTGAAATTCATTTTTGTTTATTGCCAATAAAACGGAGAAGGCATACATTTTCTATCAAAGATTGTGTAATAGTACAAAGTACGCATCGTTCTGTGAGATGACAGTTTTGTTTGTTTAATACGTGTCGTCCATCCTAATATGGCTGTATCTCATGATAAATTAGGTGATAATTAAAAATAGTTCAGTCAGTGGTTTCAAATCAATCGTAGAGAAATTTTGAAATGAACAAAACTCTCAACATTTCGCGTGATGTTGATAATATCTGAACACTGCGAACAAACAATAAAAATACAAATTAAGGTGTTTCGTCTAAACTGTCTGAGCCGCGGATTCGAACCAAATACATTAAAGGACGATCAGCTAATAATACTATTATTACTAATCTGACCATAATGCGACAGGACGTTTCGAGAATAATGCTTTGCATTTGTAGCATTCAGATTTGTTATTAGTTTGTAGTTGCCATGGAGACTGTCATCGACGTACTTTTCTTACTAGAACTATCATTATTTGCACACGGAAACACAATATCCAAACCGACATGAAGTTACATTTTAATGACGTTTGAGATTTTTATTAAGACATGACAGCACTTTTTCGCGAACTTTTTGAACACCCCTCGTATATAGAAACGAAACACTAGTTATCTCACGTACTGTAAAGACGACTTAACTCCCGAGATTTTACCGTTATACATGCTATAGGTCTATATTTAGCATCACCTGATGGGTTGTTCTCGGCAGTCTGATCGGGGAAAAACCCAGATCTGACAATTAATATTAAAAATCCTGGCGGTAATGATGTTAAAACAGAACGATATTGGCACACATTTAGCCGATCACATTGTGTCACCTAGCTGGAAAAAATCAATAAATCTAGTCAATTATTTGGCACTGTATTGTTTTTTTTGTAACAAGTAGTTTGTATTTATGCCTTGGTGTCTGATGTCTTTGTTTGTGGGAAGAAAAATGTTGCAGATAAAAAGAATTATTCACGGTGACTTATCACCTGTCATAGTACAATACAGTAAAACCTCGCTTAAAGACCGCCTCCAAAATAATTCCACCTCATTAATAAGACAATACTTTCATGGAGCATTTTTTTAAATGTCTTTCATATTTTAACTCGAAATCAGACCACGTCACAAGTA
Source organism: Mactromeris polynyma (assembly GCA_032209605.1). Lineage (NCBI taxonomy): Eukaryota > Metazoa > Mollusca > Bivalvia > Venerida > Mactridae > Mactromeris > Mactromeris polynyma. The sequence goes on along the minus strand of JASFXZ010000006.1, from coordinate 23,011,152 downwards.
AAACCGACCTTCCTTAAGACTTAGCCTATGCTGGTCTTATTATTGAAGTTTCTCTGTACATGCATTTTACATCATCTTGAGTCCTTGTGGTATCTGTTCAAGTCTGTATTATTTACGAAGCGTGATTATTTCTTAAGTTTTCTTGCTGGTACAGAACAAGTACCGATGTGTCAAGCAATGTTTATTATTCCGACATTGATTTACAGGTAGTAAACTATGGACCGGAAAACTGTAGAAAAAGTCACGACTGCGCATTTATAAGCCAGGTACACAGAGCTATTTCAAGAATATCAACGCAGCGCTCGCTGATAACTTCCTGCATTCACAAGATATACGGTTTTCTACTACTCTTCCTTAATTGTGATATTATACAAATATACACCAATGTGACCAGACATGTACTTTCTAATATCAAACATCGTTGGAACACCCAAGTAGACACATCGTACAGGCTTGGTAAAGGGACATTATTCCATTCTGTCTTATTATCAAGAATAACACTTGTTTTAGCTAACGTTATGAAGAAAATTTGTCCTTGTGAGTAGACAAGACGCAGGACACATTATCAGACACTGGTCCTTGTGAGTAGACTAGATGCAGGACACATTATCAGACACTGGTCCTTGTGAGTAGACTAGATGCAGGACACATTATCAGACACTGGTCCTTGTGAGTAGACTAGATGCAGGACACATTATCAGACACTGGTCCTTGTGGGTAGTCTAGATGCAAGACACATTATCCGACACTGGTCCTTGTGGGTAATCTAGAGGCAGGACACATTATCAGACACTGGTCCTTGTGAGTAGACTAGATGCAGGACACATTATCAGACACTGGTCCTTGTGGGTAGTCTAGATGCAAGACACATTATCAGACACTGGTCTTGTGGGTGGACTAGATGCAGGACACATTATCAGACACTGGTCCATGTGGGTAGTCTAGATGCAAGACACATTATCAGACACTGGTCTTGTGGGTGGACTAGATGCAGGACACATTATCAGACACTGGTCTTGTGGGTGGACTAGATGCAGGACACATTATCAGACACTGGTCTTGTGGGTGGACTAGATGCAGGACACATTATCAGACACTGGTCCATGTGGGTAGACTAGATGCAGGACACATTATCAGACACTGGTCCTTGTGAGTAGACTAGATGCAGGACACATTATCAGACACTGGTCCTTGTGAGTAGACTAGATGCAGGACACATTATCAGACACTGGTCCTTGTGAGTAGACTAGATGCAGGACACATTATCAGACACTGGTCCTTGTGGGTAGTCTAGATGCAAGACACATTATCAGACACTGGTCCTTGTGGGTAGTCTAGATGCAGGACACATTATCAGACACTGGTCCTTGTGGGTAGACTAGATGCAAGACACATTATCAGACACTGGTCCTTGTGAGTAGACTAGATGCAGGACACATTATCAGACACTGGTCCTTGTGGGTAGACTAGATGCAAGACACATTATCAGACACTGGTCCTTGTGGGTAGTCTAGATGCAGGACACATTATCAGACACTGGTCCTTGTGAGTAGACTAGATGCAGGACACATTATCAGACACTGGTCCTTGTGAGTAGACTAGATGCAGGACACATTATCAGACACTGGTCCATGTGAGTAGACTAGATGCAAGACACATTATCAGACACTGGTCCTTGTGGGTAGTCAAGATGCAGGACACATTATCAGACACTGGTCCATGTGGGTAGTCAAGATGCAGGACACATTATCAGTCACTGGTCCATGTGGGAAGTCAAGATGCAGGCCACATTATCAGACACTGGTCCTTATGGGTAGTCAAGATGCAGGACACATTATCAGACACTGGTCCATGTGGGTAGTCAAGATGCAGGACACATTATCAGGCACTGGTCCATGTGGGTAGTCAAGATGCAGGACACATTATCAGGCACTGGTCCATGTGGGTAGTCTAGATGCAGGACACATTATCAGGCAATGGTCCATGTGGGTAGTCTAGATGCAGGACACATTATCAGGCACTGGTCCATGTGGGTAGTCTAGATGCAGGACACATCATCAGGCACTGGTCCATGTGGGTAGTCAAGATGCAGGACACATTATCAGACACTGGTCCATGTGGGTAGACTAGATACAGGACACATTATCAGACACCGGTCCTTGTTGGTAGACTAGATGCAAGACACATTATCAGACACCGGTCCTTGTGGGTAGACAATATGCAGGACACATTATCAGACACTGGTCCATGTGGGTAGACTAGATGCAAGACAAATTATCAGATACTGGTCCTTAAGGATAGTCTAAATGCAAGACACATTATCAAACACTGGTCCATGTGGGTAGAGTAGATATAAGTCACAATATCAGACACTGGTCCTTAAGGATAGTCTAGATGCAAGACACATTATCAGACACTGGTCCATGTGGGTAGACTAGATGTAGGACACATTATCAGACACTGGTCCTTAAGGATAGTCTAGATGCAAGACACATTATCAGACACTGGTCCATGTGGGTAGACTAGATGTAGGACACATTATCAGACACTGGTCCTTGTTAATAGACTAGATGCAGGACACATTATCAGACACTGGTCCTTGTTAGTAGACTAGATGTAGGACCAGTGTCTGATAATGTGTCCTGTATCTTGATTACCCAAAAGTACCAGTGTCTGATAATGTGTCCTGCATCTAGACTACCAACAAGGACCAGTGTCTGATAATGTGTCCTGCACCTAGACTACCCACAAGGACCAGTGTCTGATAATGTGTCCTGCATCTAGACTACCCACAAGTACCAGTGTCTGATAATGTGTCCTGCATCTAGACTACCAACAAGTACCAGTGTCTGATAATGTGTCTTGCATCTAGACTACCCACAAGGACCAGTGTCTGATAATGTGTCCTGCATCTAGACTACCAACAGGGACCAGTGTCTGATAATGTGTCCTGCATATTGACTACCCACAAGGACCAGTGTCTGATAATGTGTCTTGCATATAGTCTACCCACATGGACCAGTGTCTGATAACGTGTCCTGCATCTAGTCTACCCACAAGGATCAGTGACTGATAATGTGTCTTGCATCTAGTCTACCCACAAGGACCGGTGTCTGATAATGTGTCCTGCATCTTGACTACCCACAAGGACCAGTGTCTGATAATGTGTCTTGCATCTAGTCTACCCACAAGGACCAGTGTCTGATAATGTGTCCTGCATCTAGTCTACCCACAAGACCAGTGTCTGATAATGTGTCCTGCATCTAGTCTACCCACAAGACCAATGTCTGATAATGTGTCCTGCATCTAGTCTACCCACAAGGACCAGTGTCTGATAATGTGTCCTGCATCTAGTCTACCCACAAGGACCAGTGTCTGATAATGTGTCCTGCATCTAGACTACCCACAAGGACCAGTGTCTGATAATGTGTCCTGCATCTAGACTACCCACAAGGACCAGTGTCTGATAATGTGTCCTGCATCTAGTCTACCCACAAGGACCAGTGTCTGATAATGTGTCCTGCATCTAGTCTACCCACAAGGACCAGTGTCTGATAATGTGTCCTGCATTTAGTCTACCAACATGGACCAGTGTCTGATAATGTGTCCTGCATCTAGTCTACCCACATGGACCAGTGTCTGATAAAGGGTCCTGCATCTAGACTACCCAAAAGGACCAGTGTCTGATAATGTGTCCTGCATATTGACTACCCACAAGGACCAGTGTCTGATAATGTGTCTTGCATCTAGTCTAGCCACATGGACCAGTGTCTGATAACGTGGCCTGCATCTAGTCTACCCACAAGGACCAGTGACTGATAATGTGTCTTGCATCTAGTCTACCCACAAGGACCGGTGTCTGATAATGTGTCCTGCATCTTGACTACCCACAAGGACCAGTGTCTGATAATGTGTCTTGCATCTAGTCTACCCACAAGGACCAGTGTCTGATAATGTGTCCTGCATCTAGTCTACCCACAAGACCAGTGTCTGATAATGTGTCCTGCATCTAGTCTACCCACATGGACCAGTGCCTGATAATGTGTCCTGCATCTTGACTACCCACATGGACCAGTGACTGATAATGTGTCCTGCATCTTGACTACCCACATGGACCAGTGACTGATAATGTGTCCTGCATCTAGACTACCCACATGGACCAGTGTCTGATAATGTGTCCTGCATCTAGACTACCCACATGGACCAGTGCCTGATAATGTGTCCTGCATCTTGACTACCCACATGGACCAGTGCCTGATAATGTGTCCTGCATCTAGACTACCCACATGGACCAGTGCCTGATAATGTGTCCTGCATCTAGACTGCCCACATGGACCAGTGCCTGATAATGTGTCCTGCATCTAGACTGCCCACATGGACCATTGCCTGATAATGTGTCCTGCATCTAGACTACCCACATGGACCAGTGCCTGATAATGTGTCCTGCATCTTGACTACCCACATGGACCAGTGCCTGATAATGTGTCCTGCATCTTGACTACCCACATGGACCAGTGCCTGATAATGTGTCCTGCATCTTGACTACCCAGAAGGACCAGTGTCTGATAATGTGGCCTGCATCTTGACTACCCACATGGACCAGTGACTGATAATGTGTCCTGCATCTTGACTACCCACATGGACCAGTGTCTGATAATGTGTCCTGCATCTTGACTACCCACATGGACCAGTGTCTGATAATGTGGCCTGCATCTTGACTACCCACATGGACCAGTGCCTGATAATGTGTCCTGCATCTTGACTACCCATAAGGACCAGTGTCTGATAACGTGTCTTGCATCTAGACAACCCACATGGACCAGTGCCTGATAATGTGTACTTCATCTTGACTACCCATAAGGACCAGTGTCTGATAATGTGTCCTGCATCTTGACTACTCACAAGGACCAGTGTCTGATAATGTGGCCTGCATCTTGACTACCCATAAGGACCAGTCTCTAATGTGGTCTGCATCTATATATAAATTTGAATGTCATCACCATTATGCGTACAAATCGCAACAGTTTCTATATAGAAACGGTTCAAAAATGAAACAAATGTCTATTTCTTTCTGCTGTGATTTATTTCTTATTAGTTTTAGAATATTTATTAACCCACTGAAGTAATCTGCAAACACTTATAACTCTATTTATGCTTTTATTTTTAAATTATGTTGATGTCTTCGTGCTTACCGAAATATTTAAAGGGTGACTTCTTTGAGATTTTCCTTTCGGCTTTCAGTCTTAATTAACATATTGTAGATGTCAATACCGATTTAAATACATGTACTTGCTAAATAAAATGTGCATTATTTGGTGGTTTATTACTTAAATAATTAAAGGATTTGTTAAATTAATATTCATTTTGAAACAATATCTTTCAAAGTTATCAAAACAAATATACACTATGTGCATTTATTGTTACTAATTATCTCTCAATTATCCAAGTGTGAAAGTACCCCACAGTACCCTTTGATTCGACAATATTACAAACGTGATAATGGCAGTATCGGGAATCTTTCCTTTTAAATCATAAAAGACATTTGATGCTCTGTGGCGGAAAGAATATCCAAGATATTTGTTTGTCACCGTATAAGATAATTTTCTGTAATCTAGTGTTTTATGCTTTATTTGGTATTAAGACTTGTATAAAAATTAAACATCGACATTCTTTTAGTATGGTACATCTGTGCGATTTTTCGTCCTGAAATCCATGAAAATGATCTAATTAAGAAATTCTGAAAGATTTATGAAAAAATGCATTGATAGTTCTTTCTTGTGACAAGATAAAGCTGTTAAAAAGATGAACGGCGTAGATAGAATCGGATCTTTCGCCAGAGGGGTACGCCACGGGAAAGTGAATTATTTCTTCGAGACACCCCGTTTGGTGCCCCTCCGCTTAAAATATGAATCAATCAAATCGTCTAATGTGTTGCATAGTTTAACAACGCGCTTCATATGCAACATTTGATGGGTTTAAAATGTAAAATCAATATTATACAGCTACGCCGAAACAATATGCCAATACACAATGTATAGGCTAAGAAGTGACCAATAAGAAAATCACATGAGAGTAGGGTAACGTGCATTACGAGATGTCCTCGTTCGTAGCGTGTAGTTACATGAATAAGATACTTTAAACAACGTTTGAGAGAAGTACCGATAATATAACATTTTAACAGCTTATTATCTTGGAATTGTTGATATGAAACGTTTTAAACTAGCTCAAGCTTTATTATTGTCAAATCTTTGAACTCGGCGTCACAAAACTGAACAAAAAAATTTTTTTTTAAGATTGTCTGCGCAATCGGAATCAAGTTTAGATTTGATGTGCAACATAAATGAAGACAAAACCAATCTAGTCAACAAAATATCAAAGTTCATTTTTTGTTGGCTCGTTTTATCTAATGCTGACAGTTTATAAAAGTTATGTACAAAGTTATGTTAAAAGGGAATTTACAGAAAGTTTTTAAGTGGATAACTCGTTGTAAATGAAGGTTGAAGTTTTTGTTGACAGCATTGTATTAATATCGATATATGAGGGATGTTCGAAATGTATTGTTTTATTGAAGGGATGTCAACGCATGGCAATTTTGGTATACGAATAGTCGGTCAACCTTCCGAACGAATATTCGAACGTTCGACCTTCTTATTTAATAAAATACATTTGAAATCCGAAGTTTAACTTTATGCTTATCAATAATGTGTTTTAAACTTCTCACTCAAGTTGTAAAAATCCCCTCGATTTAATAATTTCAGTGCATCACCTGAGTGTTATATCTCTCTTGTCCCCAAATATACAACATGACATGTCAATTAACACCTTTAGATATTATTTTCCCGCCTAACATGTCACTCAATGCAATAATGCCCATCATTGAAATTTAATACACTTGCATTCAGCCTTAATATTGAAAATATATAGTTTATCGAATATTCGAATACCGAATCAGTATTCTAATATTCGGACGTACGGAAATAGAAATTTTATTGTGTGGTATAGTCTGATGAAAATGCAGTAAAATCAAGTCGGCCGAAGACAGCAACGTGTGACAATAAATGCATTGAAGAGAAACTCTTCAAAATGATGCGAGGCATACACTGCGTGATATTGCACCCATTGTTGGTATTTCACTATCAACGGTACATTTCATTTTAATGAAAACATTGACAATAAGGAAGATATCTTTCTAGGTGGGTACCCCAATCTATTGACTGGCGACCAGAAAAATGCGCGTGTTAAAACTGCCAAACAGTTCCCAAAATAAACATTAATGAAGTTGTTTGCAAATGTTGTCACATGTGATGAAACTCGGGTTATTTTGAGCCACCGAGAAAGGTCAGGAACAAAGTATGGGCCACCAAACATGACAAAAGGCCAATAATTGCAAAATGCAATATTAGTGCAAAGGAGGTTTTGTATGCCATATTCTTCTCTAACGAAGGCATAATAGCACAGATACCTGAAAATGGGCCAAAGTGTAATTGGAAGGTTCTATCGTGATATTGTATTGAAACAATTTAAAAGTACTACGAGCAGTCACAGGTTTCAAACATGCTCGACTGTTGCATGGCAATGTTCCAGCACACACTTCTAGTATAGTAACACAATTTTTGAAGTCGGAGAAAGTTACTGTGCTACCATATGCTCTCTTTTCCCCAGACCTGACACCATGCGACTGCGATCTCTTTCCAAAATCGAAAAATCTTCCTTTCTCTCAGTTCTGTTGTTCATTGTCCGTAGTACAGCAAAGTCAGCCTACCGTGACGCTTTCCGGAAATGTATCCATAGACTAAACATATGCATTTCTAACCATAGGCTTGTTTTGTTATCTAGTAGTTGTATTTTATGTCTTGGTGTCTAAAGACTATTGGAAGAAATATGTTGTTGATACAAAAGATATTTTGATAGATTTTCTCGCATTTAGCCAGTTACTTTTAATTAAACGACCGATTTTAAGGTAGATCGTATTCGTTTTGGTCAAATATCGACGTACTATGGATTTCGAAATTTCTGCATGAATAAAGTATAAGACGTGAGCTTTCCGGGCTTGATTCATTTTTAGTCTGATCTATTACATTGGAGTAAAAAGCACCGCCTAGCCGGACGTGAATTTCGTCGTAGTATTGGCGCAAAATATCATCAAAATCCAGAGTACGCCGATTGTGTACCAAATAATGACCCAGCTTGAACACACTATGCTCATTGGGCCCGTTTTATCAATATTCGTACGAACGAGCGTTCGTAAGATACGAAATGTTCGGTAAGAATTGTCTTACGAAAATACTTACGACCGTTTTATCAACGCGGTCGTAAGTATGGCAGTGATCTTACGAATACAGTAAAGCAGTACACGCTCTTCACGGACGTATCTCGCGGGTGTCAGGACACTACGGACCTGGGGCATTACGGACCAGACACTTCGGACCATATTAAGGGACATAACGGGCCAAGCATTTTTTTTAAAAAGAGACCTTCAATATGTTTTACCTTTAACGAATGCAGAAACTGATTGCTATATAATCATTATTCGTGATTTTATGGTAAATTCGAGGAATATCAACCAATATTTAACACAGCATGTGTTTTGCATGGCGCACTGGAACATTTCCTTGAATAAAAGGAACCCAAAATTATGAATTAAAGACGTTATTATGCATTGTAGCAACAGCACTGAATGAGCCCATTCAAATATTTTTGTACAGCGTATATATTTGCATATCACGCGCACAAATATGTTGGTCTCTTAATTTATAACGTATAAATTTGAAAGATTGCATTATTTATAAAAAAGTCATTTCCTTGTGACTCATCAAAGTCTAAAGAAAGAATGCATACAGTCATTATATTGTGTTGCGTTTATGCAAACATAATCTAGCCAACTTATTCAAAATACTGAAAAGAATACCTTGTCAGTTTTAGTTTGAAAGGAAATTCGTTATACGACAGATAATATGAATTCAAAGCTTATAACATGTAAAAATGCAATTATATCCACAAGTAGATTGAAACGCTTGAAATGGAATAAAATTGATTTAATTTGTAATATAAGTCGACTTGAGTTAACCATATCTCATTTTATAAGTTAAATCATGATTTATATATTGACAACAAATGGTTAAAATGAACTAAATAGAACATTCTTCTATATTTAAAATGAAATGTTCATGTTGTGACATAAAACTGTAAAATTATTGAATATATGGAAAAATATTCACATTTTTTAAATCAGAAAGAAGTTCTGTTCTTCGACTATTTTGAAGTTTTGATAATACTAACCGATATATAGACATGCAAATTTTTCTTCATCAAAAACATTTCACGTTTTCATTGTGCCATTTTAAAAAAAAACTACCACCTTACACTTAAAAGTTTAATTCTTGTCATTTATTAAAAAAACTTTAAAGCGGCAAGGCATATTCATGTAAAAAAACTAGGCAAACTAACTTCTCAGAGAAAGACGACAAAACTTCGGTGGACAGCTGCTTAAAAGTACTGGGACAACGTCACAGAACACTGAACCGTATTCAATAAGATATGCCGGCAGATATGCCTGCCTTATATTTCTTAAAACATCATAGGTGATCATGTTTGCTATTGCAGGTCTGATGACTAATTATATAAGATGCGAATGTTTACCCAACAGGGGCTGGTCATAAGAGGTTCGAACTGAAATATGAAAGTACTGTAGTGGCGTGGCGCTTGATGAGATTGCTCTAAACCACGTACCCTCTACACCATCAGGGCACTCTACCAACTATACTGACAAGTTGGCTGTATCACCCCACACCGCTGCTCTCCTCCCACTTACGTCACTATACTACTGTTACCTTCATATAAATGCATATGGATACGACCCAGTGTGGGGCTCGACCCCTCCCCCAACTCTCGCAAGGTGCTCTACCGTTTCATCACACTCTACTACACAGCTTAAGAACTAGTATATTGAGTGGTATTCTAGCTCAGAAGAATAAAAACTTGCCTAAATAATTTATTATTTTCTTGAGTTTGAACTAGCGGATTTAATTTATTGAGGATTTAACACTTTATTTTGCAGTCAAATGTCATTGAGGATGTCATTCAGCTGGTGATGTTGATGCAGACTGTTAAAGAAAATGTGAAGTGCTGCTTAAAGTCACAACCACTGTAATTCTAATGGTGTATAAGAGTTCATGATATAAATAGTAACAATCAAACAAACTTTTAAATTGCCAAATGGTAATAATTAACCTGTCTTAATATATATTCATCCAGTTCGTTTCTTAACAGTTTAAAATTATGTTTAGCAGTAATCAAATAAAAATATTCAATTTAAAAGGTTGTATGACATAGTTAATTCTGTAATTTAAATGCAAACCATACATTTTAATTCCATGTACAATGTCACATACACACTTCTTATTCCATCTTCTAATTACTTTTCGGTTGCCAGTAGTTTTACTTTGTGAATGATTATATAACTTTGATTGACTACTGTATAAGCTAGTATGTATGAAATGATCTTATACTTAGAAGATAACAATAAATACTTATTTATATTTTTTTTCAGAAATGCCAGACAATTTCATGTGATATGAAGTAGATGAATTGATAAAAAAGTTCATAACTGTTGTTGATTAATGTGAAATTTTAATATAATTTTTGTTACGAACGTTACGAATGCCTATAATCATTCGTAGCATTTTCGTTAAGACTTACGAATTCGTAGCGACTGCATGCGTACGAAAATTTGATAAAACGCTCTTGAGATCGTAAGAACGTCGTAAGAAAATCTTACGAAAATACTTACGACCGTTTTATCAGCGTAGTATGACAGCGATATGACGAATATGGATGTTCGTGCGAAGAGTAAACCAGTCTACGCTCTTCACGGGGAGGTAAAAAGAGACGTTTCTCGCGCCGTCTGTTAGTCATCTGGTGTGAAATAAAAATATAACCGATGCTCCTTCTGCTGTCAGAAGGCAAACTAACTTATCAGAGGAAGACGAGAAGACTTTGATTGACAGCTATTTACATTAACGTTTATCTGAAATGAACGACAGGTACTGGGACAACGTAACATTTACTGTCTATGTAAACGTATGCACGTTTTAGTGCATCAACGAAATTTCATCAGAATCATGTGAATATTCATTTATATCATTTGCATCGATAAATAGTTTGTCTGATGAAAGTGCGTTGATGTCAATAGCCATTGATGTACGTTGTGTCGCCGCAGTGAAGAACGAACTGTTTGCTCAACTTCTTCTAGCGAAAATCACTTTCGAGTACTTCCGCGTTGTAGATAAAGTGAAAAGAAAAACACAGCTCTTCAATTTATAACACACTTGAGTAACACATGGTACAATCGTGGGCCGATTTTAAATAAATCATGCTTTCAATACTATCAGAAAAAAATGATAACAGGACATAAGATGAAAATGCACTTCACTTCAAACACCCAAAGATGACTACATGCATTTGTTATTTTAAGGCAAACATTCTTCGTGGATAATATCATAGGAGATTGTCACGAATTATCTCCCTTTATCACTTCAATAGTTCTCTCCCTGTAGCCCTTCTATGGTATATGTTTTTTTATATTATACTATATTAGGAATAAAGGAAGAGAACTCTAGAAGGGATAACGGGACAGAACTTTGGACAAACTCCTGTGAATAATAGATACTTTCTTAAAAAAGAGGGTCGATTCTGAAACAATTTGGATTTTGGTCTCACACAATTATAGTAACTACACCTGATATGGTAAGTTTTTTGTTGTAAACCGTATGTTAATCAACTTTTAAGGCGGTGACATGTCCCTGAAAACGATAAGCTGGGGGACCGCAGGTACTCTTCTTATCATAAACGTAACTCACTGCTCTCGACTTTATAAAGTTATATTCCGTCTGAAATGCATCTGAGATGAAGCCTGTGATATCCCATTATTCCCACGCACTTATCGTGTTTTAAGTCGTCATAAATATTAAAGATCTGATATTCAGAGTACTTCTTGTTTAAGTTCTCTTTAAGTTTAGCCTTCAGTGATAAAAAATCGAATATCTTCCCAAAGTACTTTTGAGTGTTTCATAACTTGTGAACATTTGAGCATCAATGATGTCTGTCGTCATTGGTTTACAGACAGTGACACTTTGATGTACATAAAACCTCAATGATACGACCAGCCTTTGGACCCTTGAAAATTGTTCTTAATATTGAGGAGGTCTTAATTTTGAGGTTAAATAAAGAGCAAAACAGTGGAAATGGCCTTTTTTCTCTGTGGAGGTCTGTGTTTGTGACAAGACATTGTCTTGTGTATGTAAAGTTCCCTGTAGCAATTTATTATCGCTTTTAAAAATTGTGTTCTTAATTTTTTAAGGTGGTTTTATTATTGAGGTGGCCTTTAAATTATGTTTTACTATATTCTGTTGTACTCATACATGCAAGTATATTTGGTAGGCGTAGTGGTGGAGGGGTAGACTGCTAGATTTCTGAACCGAAGGTCGTAAGCTCGAATAGGGTGTGATAACGTACTTCACAACGTTAACTTTTGCTCGACTACTTGTGAGTATTAAAGGTACACAGCTTTATTTTCTATTAATCTATGATAAGTACATTGCCTTCACACAAACGTACTGGAAAACATTGCAGTATAGCTTGTCTTTAAAGTCATAACACGAGTCCAGTACAGGTATTTCCTATGCTAGCGTTGACTTGATGCATATGCCAGGATAGCAAATATACGTGGCGGACACTTGTATTTGTGGTATCGGGAAATATGAAAGAAATGTGACTGGCGACACGAATCTTATCTACTTATTATGTTACATATTAAGTGAAATTCGCAAACCATAACTAGATAACCCGTTAGTGTAATACATCATAAAAAGGTAAGAGGTGGCAGTTCTGGGCACTTTCAAGCCTGTTTCTAGTCTTATGATATTTATCTTACCGAAAATGTATCACGAATATTAACTAGATAGCTAGATAATTATCGCAATAATTAAGTGGTTAACACGAAACAATTCGCGAACGCTATCATGCTAATTGGTGGCAGTAATATGCCACCATAGAATATAACTCTTAATTTGTTCAAATATAAACGCTTGTTACCCACACAGCGAGATCGTTACTAACGTTTGACTGTAATACAGTAACACATTCGATGTCTAGACCGATCACGTGACAGTCGATTGGATACAGGACCATCATAATGATAATGTATTAACGCAAACATCTGTGGTCCAGTGGTAACGCGCTGGACTAGCAATCCGGCGGTCGCAGGTTCGATCCCCCGCTCCACCACTAACATTACTAACAGTCTTTCGAAGAGACAAAAACCGAGGTCCCGTGTACGATGCTTTACATCTGGCACGTAAAAGAACCAGGGGTGCTTCTGGAACTGAGACATATTCTGTATTATGCACTGTCCTCCAAAAATCTAAAATAACTAACATTCTTCAGGAGGCGTGGCCAATATGGAAAACCGGTAGCGACGATAAATAAACGCAAAAACATAAACATAGACGCAAACATCAGTTTTTATTGTCGTTTTATTTGCAAATGAAACATGACTAGACAATATCAACAATCAAATGTAATAAAAACAATAAATATAAATAAACAAGTGTATAATTATGTTGATTATTAAACAAGAGTTTATATCGTGAGCCAATCACACACGTTATACAAGTTTAAGTACATGTATTAAAATGGTACTAATTTAGCATAGAACAAACCACAGTCCGTATTAATATATGATTATTATCATTTAACGAAATTCACACTCTATCATTCAAGTAATTTTAACAATATATACTGCTAACCGACCAGTACAGTCTAGAGTTTAGCCCCACATCTGCCAAGAATTCCTAGAAATAAGTGACTTGTTTATCTAATTAATTGCTATGCGTGGGTTTGTAATTCTAACCTTGGTGTGACCCTTATAAGTCCTTATTTATTCATGGTATGTTACTGATCTCTCTGATCATATTAGAAATAATACTGATGGCTAGATGGTAATAGTCAATACATCTAGATAGAGACAGTGAACATATAGTATCTTCAAGTAGTTCTATCATTGATTTTTATAAACAAATCTGATTGTGAATAATAACCATCATTTAACTTATAAGTGTCATCATGCAGACTTACGTTTATTTGGATAAAGAATATATGGTCAGTATTCTTGATACAAAACTATTTTAATATTCATATAAATCATCATATATGTTTTATTGAAATTAAGACAATAAGTATTGAATGTCTGCAGTCAATTTTACAAAGCTCATTAAATCTTTGGTTTGGTTTAATTTAGTCAAAATGGTTATTGATTGGTCAACATTTGTCAAATAATTACTACTAATGAATGCATTAAATTAGATGCGAAAGAAAACTTGTGGACAACTTATCCAAGTAACATACAAATGGCTGCAATATTACGTGACAATAATTATATTGTATGCTTTATTTATCAAATGTCATACATGTACAAAACATGTATACATGCATAACGGTGTAGTGATTTCAAACTACCCCTGTTTCAAGTTACCCCCTGGTGCCTTAAAATCGCTTTTATGTTACTGGGAGGTAGGTTGATATCAATTTCAAATTACCTCAGTCCCTTATTTATGCTTATCTATATACATTTTTCAAGCATATATTGAAAAAAAACAGCAAATTATATATTCAAAAGTGTTAAGCTTCAAAAAAGCAACACAAACAACCATACCTGCAGTGTAATTAACTATTAATGATGTTGTAGTTTGAGATTAACTTTCAATTTTGTATAATTCATCATTTTTATTCAAATAACTGACCATGAATTCAAATACATGTATATGTAATTGAAACTTACCACATCAGCTCGATCAGAGAGGGGTAAACTAATCTACACGGGGGTAATACGAAATCGAGTAGATCTACCAATAACAAGGACCAATCTTTATGTCCCCCTGAAAGAGTGGGGACATAAAAAGACATTCCCAAACTTTCCGCCTTGTAATATACCTACATACCATATACATTGAGAAACCTCGTTAATTGTTTATATTTTGGGCTTATTAGATGGTGATCAGAATTGAATTGGTTGCATGCTGTGAATCTAGCCATATTGACCCCCTAATTGACTTCACGGTGATTCAGGAGATATGATAATGGCTCAGATCAGTTCTGGTGGAAATTCTGGGGCTAAACTCTTGACTGAATAGTCTACTATATCACTGAGTTGCTCGGTTTCTAAAAAGCTGCTATAAATTTCTATTTATTTCATTGCAGTAAGCTATAAAACGCTTCTAATTCAAATGCGTCTAACAATCGAAAAAGTTCGAATTAAACCTTTCAAAATCATTTTCATCGTTTCAGATCACTTTGGCGTTATGTAGTAAAGATTCTCAACATACAAAATGGTGGGTTAGTTATTTTGACCAGTAGGACTATATTTCAATGATATAAATTATAGGACTCCTTGAAATTCATTATTTCTATGGTCTACCTAGAAACTATTTTCTAACACTCTCGTTATAGTCATATGTGACTTTCTTCGGACGCTTCTGTAAGGTCCAGTCCGTTGCTTTGGGAACGTGAATTTGATGATGTCATGCTTCTGCCGCTGTTATTAGGGCGTTGCGTACTGTAAACGCGCATGCGTCGCAACCTGAAAATATTAAGCAAACTTTGTATAGCACACATGATATGTACGTGTATACAAAGACCTAAATACCAATAGGTCTTTGGTGTATATAATGTCCGCATTAAAAACACCCTAATATTGCCCACTCATGATGTATTATAAGACACATTGGTTTCAGTATCATACTTTTTCAAAACTATTATTTTGATTTACCTCGTTGGTATCTGTCAGCATTTCTTGTACTAGACAAATTTATTTGTCAACCATTTGTAGAATTATGTTCCAGGATTTGGTCTTAGGGAGGGCGTAACTTTTTGGTCATTTTTTGGTTTTGCTCAAGCCTAATAAAACGGCAATGACTGTGTTTTATTCTTTGTTTTTAAGTTATTGAACATAAAACCAATTCAGAATCGCTTATTTGAAATTCTTATAATTAAAGATCTCTGTATATTTTCGTATTTATACTCAGACATACATATCGCGTGCATATCGCGTTTACACATAAACCTTCTCGGAAAACCCATCCTCCAATTTATTCTGTTCCAAGATGCCGTTCTGATTAAGAGGAAGTTTGATACATACTTTGAGTGTTTGATTGGTCGATTACGTGATTAAACATCGAATTCTTTATTTGAATATGGTTGAAAAGTCAACAAAAACTTATCTGTAGTACTTCACTGGCCTATGTTCAAATACAATGATAACACACTATGCCCATGGTTATCATCATTAAATTCATATATCTATCAATGACAAACATTATGCAGATAGTAATCCATAAACCGGAAGTAAGCATGTCAAAGTGTCTCTTCGCTTGAACGTTACAATTCATATGTATACTCATTGCATTTAAAAACGCGTGTTTTGTACCTGTGATATTTCTTTTAACGTATTTTTTGTGTGTCTTTAGACTCATTTTGATACGAAAATACCTGTTGATTGAAATAAACTTGAAAAATGAAAAAATGTCATGTTAAGTTTTTTTCTCGCATCCCTAGGTAATTTCAAGACATTTGAGAAATCTTACATTGTGCGTGCTAAAATGTACTCAGTATACAATGTATATGATGACTTAACAGCGTTTATGATAAAAGTGGACCACAGGGGACCCATTGGGCAGCATTTATGTAGAGAATGACCAAGCATGCACAATAGGCAGCACTTAGCGTCGCATTATTTCCATAACCCCATAACTTTTTTCTCGTTTTTTTTTAGAAAAACGACTTTAACGTTTAACCCTCCTGTAGTTTTGTTACATACGGGATTATAGAATTGCATTTTATTTAAGTTTGGTGAATTCCAGAACAATATAGGTAGTACAGATAGAAAGAGCTTGGAAAGACGGTTTCAATGATACCAATTACTCTAAACCGCCCAAAATTGAGTTACGGGGTTCTGGAAATAAGGCGACGTTAGGTAGAGTTTGACCACGGGTGTCCTACCGGGCGGCCCGAGATAGGAGATGACCGCAGATTCTTCATCGGACAGAGAACGGGGAGATGGTGAATATGCATGCGCACTTGAAACCATCTAGGAAGATGTTGATTATAGACTAGTGCCCCACTGGGCAGTTACAATGGAGAAGTTCCCCATAGACCACAGAAAACAGGATTACCCATCTTTTATCAAGGATTGCAATGCATTGCTAAGTTAACATACACTTGTTCTATCATGTTACGCACGGACAAAACTTAAAAATCTGGAAGTTTTATAATTTAAAAATATTAGAAACTACCTTTCTTCGACAACCGCAGAGGAATCCACCATCAGTGTATCCTTTGATAATACAAATTCATTGATGTTTTAACCATATTAAATAAATTTTCATTTCTTTCTAGGTAAAAACAAAAACAAAAAATGAGCAAACTATCATTATAAGTGATCAGGACATTCTTAAACATAACAAAGACATAAAGAAGTACGTTTGGACTTTTTTCAGTATCTCTTAAATTACAGAAAAGCAATAGAAAATATGCTGATCTTAACGAATAACTGATAGATTGGAGAGAACAAACAAGAACTTATATCGACAGACTATGGGTAGAAAGAACAACAGACATAATTAACTGTTACAAATGAATGATTAAAGGTGGAAGCATAGCTGTCTTGGGGTTGGACCGCCGGACTCCTGACCTGGTGCTTATAGGTTTGATACCAGTCATGTGTGAGATTCTACCTTTACATTCACAATCCTGGAATAGTCGCGAGCTGTGGCTAGTAACCCACGAAACAGTCCTTGAAAGTGATCAATGTAAGTTACTTATTGCATACTCGGTGTTAAATAAATAAAAACTAAGAGGTAAAAATTATGTTTGCTTCAGGTTTCCCGACATACTCTATTTTTTACCCCGATCCTAGAAACGTGTGTCGCGTGTTAACTTTTTTTCTTTTTGGTACAATTTCTTGTTTTTGGTAAAATTGTCTTTGTGTGAATTTTTCTTTCTTTAAGTTCATATTTCTGCCCAGTTATAAGACGCTTCACGAGTATTCTAGCTATAGAGCATTATATTCACCTTGATTAACCATTATCCGTGTTAAAGGGAAAGGAGATTTGTCTTTTAACATATATTCATTTAAATCTAAGTTTTATTTGCTTCGTTTGAAAATAAAAAAAGATCTCCAAAACCAATCCGACCTACCTACCCTATTTTTTGGGGTATGAAACCTGAAACAAACATGTTTAGGCCTAATAAAGGGAATAAACCTATAAGAGAACTGAACTTTCCATGGCAACAATATGTTACAGAGTGAAATGAATAGGTGCATGTGACATAATCAGAATAAAACAAGGTAGTTCTGGTACATTGTATAATAAAATTTTCCATAAGGTTGGTTGTTGTCATAAAAAATGCATTTCTGTCTTTGACAATTGTTTTACAGAAAGCGACATTCTGTGACGTAATGAGCATCTTTGAAACACGCCGTATCTATAAAAGCATGCATAGATTGTTATTGTCATTTATCCTGATTTATCAACTGGAATTCTAATGAAATCGTAGAAAGCAATGAACACTAAATGGTTCGCTTTGTATTCAAAATTCCATTAAGATATTTCATCAGATAAATATAGCATTATGGTCGGTGTTATGCGAAGTGGAAACAACATCCGCTGGTGGCCGGAAACGGGCGTTATTGCTCGAAACAATAGAAATTTATTATGGAAACTAATTTCCCTGATGGATTTTCTAAATAACCTCCAAAATACAAATGGAACAAGCTATAACGACTTCATATACTAAATGACTTTTACAAAGTACGTTCGCAGTGCAGAAATACCAATGGAAAATGGTATTTGTTTATTGATGGATTTCATGAAATCGCTCTGAACAGCGTAACATGTTGCGCATACATACTGCATTGAAAAAAAGTTTTTATCCTGACCATAATTGTTTTCCAATTCAGCCATTTGTAAATTAAATACCGTGAATATCAAATAAACTATGTACATATTGCACTATGCAATACCGTATATTTACGGTCTGGAAGCCAAAATTATCAATAAACTGTGTTGTCCTGTGTTGCGTTTCTTTGCGTTGCAATGGGTTGTGTTCTGCTCCATTGTATTACGTTACGTTGCTTTACGTAACGTTACGTTACGTTACGATACGTTACGTTACGTTGCTTTACGTTACGTTACGTTACGCTACGCTACGCTACGCTACGCTACGCTACGCTACGCTGCGCTGCGCTGCGCTGCAACATGCAATTAGCAACTTAACATAGCAGAACGCAACGCAACGCAACGCAACGCAACGCAACGTAGCAGAACGTTAGCGTTAGCACAACTTAACACAACTTAACATAGCAGAACGCAACGCAACGCAACGCAGAACGTTAGCGTTAGCGTTAACATAGCAGAACGCAACGCAACGCTGCGCTGCGCTGCGTTGCGCTGCGTTGCGTTGCGTTGCGTTCTGCTATGTTAAGTTGTGTAATAAACAATTAAAGTGTTCATGCGGTAGAAAAGTCCTTGATTTTAAAAAGAATAAATGTACGTGCAATATGCGGCATATGCTACCAGATAAAGTCTAAATTAAGAACGAAATTGCCACAAACAGCGTTCATCCTACAAGTCCTTCGTTTACTGTGTGTTTAAAGGTAGATGGTCTAATTTTATATCAAGATATGCTAAGTGATAATGTGCATGTTGCATGAAAATGGCATGTTAATGCATTTATACAGACGTACTCTAAAACAATGCATGGTAACTTTTCTTAATTATTTCCTGGAACTGACAAGCACACGAGTCCGATACAGGTATTGCCAATGCTGGCGCCAACTCGGCGCGTAGATGATAGAAAATATCCGTACCGGACACTTGTAAAAAATGTAAGAAAACTGACAACGCAGTGTTGTAGAGCACATCAGTATGAAGTAAATTACCACCCATTTCCTTGTATCACTGAGGATATTTTGTCAAAAACAAAGGTAAGATCTCCGCTAAATAGCGAGTATATTACTCGCAAAAAGGTTATGATTGTACATGTACAAAGGTTATGATTGCAACTTGTACAATGTTAAAGGTATGCGTAAGTATGTTAAGTATCCTCGTTTTGTTTATACTACGATTACAAGAACCAAAACTTCAACGATTATCTAATCTATTCATGTACCCTTTTACCATTTTGTTCATTTTTGTCATATTTATGCTTTTATAGGCGCAATTACATTGTTGATGAAATTTGATCGTCATACATTAATGTTTGCGTTAAATTATTTTACCGAATAGTGCTAGATGCTAGAAATAAAATATTCGTGGATTCCTTTGTTTCTGCCTCCTTTATACCTACAAATTGTTCCTTCTATAATATTTATCATAACTATGAAAGCAGTATTTTTTTCTAGAAAACTTGGTTCTAACAATATGCTTGTAATATTATACAAACATACCCAATCACTTCAGATTTCTCGCTTTCAAATCAAACCGATTAAATGTATGGTATAATTATATTAAATCTGTAGGCCTAATACTGAGTCATGTTCGGTTGGAAAATATTTTTCTTACAAATGTTCAGAGTATTTAGGGGCTGGCTTTATAACACACATTCTGTATTTTAACTGGAATTGTATTCACAAAAGATAAATATATAAATCAATACATCTTTTGTGCCGTGACTTTCTCATACGGACTTTTCTCTCGAGATCTTTAAATTATTCAAGAAGATGTGTCCTTTCCTCGTTTTATGGTAATTTAAAGCAACCTAACACATGTAAAGTCAACACACAGAGTAACTTTATCTATCTATATTTTGTTTATCAGGCCATCAGTCACCATGTACACGAAGTTACTTATAGGCATTTTTGTTGACACCGACATGTACCCCGCATGACGTTAAATTGGTTTTAGAACCTAAAAGGGTAAATTTGTCTTGTTGATAATTAATCTACAAGCTTATACCCAATATATGTCAATTTTGAATCCAAAGATAGCTAAACACCGAGATCAATGAGATCAAAAATAGTTGTAGTTTCTATTAATTTTGTAATTTAGCCCATCTATAGAGAGGTTGTCCTGAAAAGGACAAAGAGTAACTTTACTGATGAAAGACACAATTTTACCTAAGCGCCAAAAAGGGTCCAGTCCAATGAAATACTCTGTTACAAAATTTTATCAAGATATGCAGCCAATGAAATTCTCAGTTACAAAATGTTATCAAGATCAGCAGCCAATGAAATTCTATGTTACAAAATGTTACCAAGATCTGCAGCCAATGAAATTTTGAGCAAAAAAGGTGCTAAAAGGGCTTTTGTTCGAAACTATCCGAAATATGGTATAAGCCAGACTTTTGTCTACATAGTAATTACAGTTTACAGAAAGTCACGTAACAAAACATCCCTGGGTACTCATCTAATCTTTAATGACTAGTGTAGCGGAAGAAACATTTTTAAGGTTGGTTTAACATAATTTATGAAACAAAAATTTGATCTACATGTAGTCCAATACTTTCAATTCATCGAGTTATTGTTTCTCTTCGCGATAACATGGAACATCATTTTGTTCCGACTAAATATCTTCAAGCATTTTGAAATGATGCCGATGAGTTTGATTTTTAAATACAATCTGGATGTTGGATCAACAGGGATATATATTGTTTTGGCGGGGTTATTGAGTTTGAAAAATGAGCAAAATAGTGAAAATGGACTTGAAAATTGTGTTCTTAATTTTGAGGTGGTCATATTATTGAGGTGGTCATATTATTGAGGTGGTCGTTAGGTGAGGTTTTACTGAACACTGTTTATTTATAAAACGATATTTAGACTGATATACTTACGTTGAACGACAGCAGATGAAGTTTTTGAGTTCTTTGTAGAACCGGTCATTCATCGAAGTGTATAGATAGAAATTTATACTGGAATTAGAGAACTGCATCAGAAACGTGATTGTCCAAAATAAGTCCATTCTAGCCAGCGCTAGACAGTTACTTGTCTCTGTATATCCTGGTGTCAGATACGTGTCCAAAATGAAATAAAGTGATATAGGTGCTGTAGCAATCAGGAAATAAAATGTACACACGACAAGCATCTTCGTCATCCTGATGCTAAAGCGATTGGCACGCCGTAGCACGGACATGTGCATCATGGACACCCGTTGCAACTGTGATTTTTTCAAAACCCGCACTATTAGAATGTTACTAACAAACATTATAATAAAAGGTACGACACAGACGATTGAGAAGTCTATATAAACGAACACATTTTCATCGAAATAATAAAAGTCTGGGTTTAGTGAACTGCAATCTCCCTCGGTATAATCATTAACACCATTGGTAAAGAAAAAATGAAAATTTACGAGACATAGCACAAACAGTGTACATAGAAGTCCTATTGTAACCTTCTTAGCACTATAGAAAATTTTATACTTTGTAGGGGCGTGGGTTTTTACCACCCTCTCCAAGGTCACACCAACCAGAATCCAGGAAGAGTATTGCATGGAAGCGTATATAAAAAAGTAATATAATTTACAGTTAATATCACTTGCTGTTCTGAGATCGTAGTCAAACGTGTATAAAATCCAGTATCTTGGTAGACCGGCAACCAAGACAACACTATCATTGATAGCTAGAAACAATAAAAACGTTAATGTCGGCTGTCTGTGAGCTTTGAGTCTGCGGATAACTATAATAGTAAGAATGTTACCCACTAATCCGAAACAGAGTAAAACTGGCGGGAATATCTTCCACAAATAGTCAGAAACTTCTTCTTCCAAAAGTCCTGGACATTCGCTTTCTGGAACAATGGTCGAATTTTCTGCTAGTTTGTCATGTATACTGATGTTGCATTGCTCTAAATACGACAGACGATTTCTGACGATCGTTGCACACGATCCAGCAACAGTCGGTGTAGAATTGTCCATAATTCTCAAACACAATGCACAATACATGGAAGTCACGAAAAATCAAACATTAAAGCAAACTTGTCATTTGTATTGTCTCCCCGTGTCACTTAGGTTTCAAATATATATACAATATTTCAGCACAACTCTTTTAATTACAATCATTTCGAGTGCATTATATAAAATCGTTTGATGATAACGTTAACTGCTATTTTGATCATTAATATTATTAACATCCTATATTGCCAGTGGCGTGAAGTCCTTTGCCAACAGAATGGTGAACCAGAGAACAGAGAGCAATTTCCAAGTAAAGTGAGTGAAGCAAATAAGTTGAAGCACATTAGTTTTAAAACCACTCCTAATGTTGAGCGTCACTGCATTACATATATCCGCTGACGCCAGATTCGTTGGAACTGTATCCCTCCAATCAACGGATAACGAATTATCGCGAAATATGTTTAATTAATTTTATCGATCTTTCGTTTCTGGTGTCAGCTTAAAAATATCCACAGTGAGTAACAGTCATCCTGTATTTATAACACTTTACGTAACGCAATGAAACTACTTGTATCATATCATGTTTGGGAGCGGCAGAGGTTATCTCAAAATGTTATCTTTCCATGAATATTTTGTTCTGTTCAGTTGTGTTCACTTCACTTTAGTCACTATCTGTTATCTTATCTAACCAATGATTTGATTTTTAAAAATCCCCGTGGCAATTTCGCGTCCCCTAAAGTCAAAGTTACCCTTCTTTAAAGGTACATAATCTTATTTTCTATCAAAATAAGCTAAGTAATACTTTTAAGAAATGGCATGTTAATGCCTTTTTACAGACGTGCTGTGAAACATTCCATTACTATACAAGTTGAGTAAAGTTGCTGCGGCAATCGTACATCAACATTGAATACCGACCCCGATTGAGAAAAGGGCCAGCACTGACATCGTTAAATTTGTCCTGTATTTTTGAATACATATCTTAAATCGAACCAAGAGCTAGCACTGTCATCGACATTCGAAATGGGTCCGCGGGGAATGCATATCTGGAGGCAAATAACGAGCCAGCTCACACATCGTTATTCGAGTTTTCGTCATATTTGAATACATACCTAGTAGCGAATCCAGAGCTAGCACCGACATTAACTAGTTAATATCTAAATATTTAAATACAGACCTAGGAGCGAATCCAGAACTAGCACTGACATCAACAATGGAACTTAACTACTCGGCCAGAGGAGACGGTGTATTTCTTAAAAGAGAAATACGATCCATTTTCTGTAAACTAGAATTACTATTGATTTAGACGCATGACAGTACTGTCTAATTTAAACTGCTTTTGTAACTGCATTCATATTTTTCCAGTTACAGGTATGAACATTGTTGTTTGTATGTGTGGATGTACATTGTTGTTTGTATGTGTGGATGTACATTGTTGTTTGTATGTGTGGATGAACATTGTTGTTTGTATGTGTGGATGAACATTGTTGTTTGTATGTGTGGATGAGCATTGTTGTTTGTATGTGTGGATGTACATTGTTGTTTGTATGTGTGGATGTACATTGTTGTGTGTATGTGTGGATGTACATTGTTGTTTGTATGTGTGGATGTACATTGTTGTTTGTATGTGTGGATGTACATTGTTGTTTGTATGTGTGGATGTACATTGTTGTTTGTATGTGTGGATGTACATTGTTGTTTGTATGTGTGGATGTACATTGTTGTTTGTATGTGTGGATGTACATTGTTGTTTGTATGTGTGGATGAGCATTGTTGTTTGTATGTGTGGATGTACATTGTTGTTTGTATGTGTGGATGTACATTGTTGTTTGTATGTGTGGATGTACATTGTTGTTTGTATGTGTGGATGTACATTGTTGTTTGTATGTGTGGATGTACATTGTTGTTTGTATGTGTGGATGTACATTGTTGTTTGTATGTGTGGATGAGCATTGTTGTTTGTATGTGTGGATGTACATTGTTGTTTGTATGTGTGGATGTACATTGTTGTTTGTATGTGTGGATGTACATTGTTGTTTGTATGTGTGGATGTACATTGTTGTTTGTATGTGTGGATGAGCATTGTTGTTTGTATGTGTGGATGAACATTGTTGTTTGTATGTGTGGATGAGCATTGTTGTTTGTATGTGTGGATGAGCATTGTTGTTTGTATGTGTGGATGTACATTGTTGTTTGTATGTGTGGATGTACATTGTTGTTTGTATGTGTGGATGTACATTGTTGTTTGTATGTGTGGATGTACATTGTTGTTTGTATGTGTGGATGTACATTGTTGTTTGTATGTGTGGATGTACATTGTTGTTTGTATGTGTGGATGTACATTGTTGTTTGTATGTGTGGATGTACATTGTTGTTTGTATGTGTGGATGTACATTGTTGTTTGTATGTGTGGATGAGCATTGTTGTTTGTATGTGTGGATGAGCATTGTTGTTTGTATGTGTGGATGTACATTGCTGTTTGCATGTGTGGATGTACATTGTTGTTTGTATGTGTGGATGTACATTGTTGTTTGTATGTGTGGATGTACATTGTTGTTTGTATGTGTGGATGTACATTGTTGTTTGTATGTGTGGATGTACATTGTTGTTTGTATGTGTGGATGTACATTGTTGTTTGTATGTGTGGATGTACATTGTTGTTTGTATGTGTGGATGAGCATTGTTGTTTGTATGTGTGGATGAGCATTGTTGTTTGTATGTGTGGATGAACATTATTTGCTGTCAGTATGGTGCCAGTATTCCTTGACAGCCATACCAACAAAGGTATTGGATTCTCTGCTCTGGAGAAAACGATTAGGATTTTATTGTTTGAATGTAATATGTGTTTAGTGTAATGATATCTTAGTCACGTCCACAGTAGCTGCAAACAGAGGGACACGTTTTGTTTTGGTAAATTATATAAATTGTATTGGGACACTCAAGTTAAATCAGTGCTAGCTAATGCCAAGATCTGGTAAAATATGATTTTCTTATATTCCATATCATATTTTGAATTTTACACCACTTTAAGGAGTTATTTTTATAAAGTGTATATTCTATAAATGAAAGCAATCCTTTTCTATTTGGTTTTACAGTCAAAGTTGTACAGTTTAGGAGGATGAGGATGGGGAAGTTGGTACAAACACATCTGACCTTGCATGGACACTTGAAGGTTGGTAAATCTATTGTTTAACTCACATGTTTGCTAATTTATTGACTGTAATTGACTTTATTTACTCACTGACTGATTGAAGTTAATTTGCTTACTGATTGGTTGACTGACGGAGTTACACTGTTTTATTATCCGACCAATGAACCAATTAATTGACTACATCTTCTTACTGTTTGCTAAGCGTGTGACTTGTACATGTTAACGGTCTGATATTCACTACCATTCTCACTCACTGTGAATGGCTTACTAACTCGCTGAATGACTAGGCAGTGACGAACCTAACTTACTCCTACCAAATGACTCACTCACAGACTCACCGACAGACATACTGACTGGTTTGTTCAATAACTGACTGACTGACTTACACACTGAACCACTTTAATTTTGAAAATAATGAATACATTTTGATAAAGTGCCCTTGAATTCTTCTGCTGTGAATAGATAAAGGACACACAATAACAAATATACCAACAATGACGATAAAGGCGAACAAATGTCAGAGCTATATTCGAAAGGGCCTATCGCCGTGCGGTACAGTACTCGACATATGTTATGCCTTCTTAAAGTAAGTCTCGCGTTGTGTTGTTTGTCCTTGCTGCAGTGATGGTCATCTCAGTGGTTAAACTTGACAAATACACTATAACCCAAGTCTCTATAAATCAACATTTATAGTCCTTGATAATGGTGAAAAGGTCCTTGAAAAGTACTTGAATTTTGTTTGGGAAGTTCTGTATGAACCATGTATATATACCTGCCGTCTAAAATGTTTCTCTCGGAATTTGAGTCGTATCTGGTGTTGGCAAATATAACGGATACAGCTCGGACCGTGGCCGCCTTCCATTTACACCTTGAAGGTCCAGCCTTGACATGGTTCAACAACTTATCAGACAAACACCTACGGATACGGTGAAAGAAAAAATTCAAACAGAGTATTGTAATGTGATAAATGACCCCAGATACATTTCGGAGGCCGCCATATTTGATTCCATAAAATTACAACACAACTAGCCCATTGAGGAGTTCCATGCAAAAGTCCTAGATCAAGGCACACGCCTTGGGAAGCCTGAGAGAGACTTACTCAATACATTCATCCAAGGACTACCCACTCAACTTGCTTTCTTCGTCAAAGCAGGCCGTGTTACATCATTTCTCGAGGCCCTGCATTCAGCCAAGATCGGTGAGGCTCATGGTTATCGAACAGAATTTCCAAGCCAACAGTCGCTCATTTCGTTGTCTGCAAAACATTCAGTAGGGGCCTCATTTCGTTGTCTGCATCCATCATATTCAGTAGGGGCCTCATATCGTTGTCTGCAAAACATTCAATAGGGGCGTCATTTCATTGTCTGCATAACATTCAGTAGGGGCCTTTTATCGTTGTCTGCATAACATTCAGTAGTAACGAAGTAACCGGATACGAAATTACCCCGATACGAATTGACCTCGGTACGAATCGACCCAGGTACGAATCGACAAGGTACGAAGTGACTCGGGTACGAAGTAACCGGGTACGAAATGACCCCGGTGCGAATCAACCTCGGTACGAAGTGACCCGGGTACGAAGTAACCCCGGAACGAATCGACGAAGGTACGAAGTAACCGGGTACGAAATGACCCCGGTACGAATCGACAAGGTACGAAGTGACTCGGGTACGAAGTAACCGGGTACGAAATGACCCCGGTACGAATCGACCTGGGTACGAAGTGACCCGGGTACGAATCGACAAGGTACGAAGTGACTCGGGTACGAATCGACCTCGGTACGAAGTGACCCGGGTACGAATCGACAAGGTACGAAGTGACCGGGTATGAAGTGACCTCGGTACGAAGTGACTTGGGTACGAATCGACCTCGGTACGAAATGACCCCGGTACGAATCGACCTCGGTACGAAATGACAGCGGTACGAATCGACCTCGGTACGAAATGACTAGGGAACGAATCGACAAGGTACGAAGTGACTCGGGTACGAATCGACCTGGGTACGAAGTGACCGGGTACGAATCGACAAGGTACGAAGTGACTCGGGTACGAATCGACAAGGTACGAAGTGACTCGGGTACGAATCGACAAGGTACGAAGTGACCCGGGTACGAATCGGGTAAAATTTAAGGTATTCCACCCATAACTGAAATTCCTCATTTCCATTGTATATGTTTGGCTCAGTAATAAAAATATATAACTTATTAGAAAAATCAATATCAAAATATTATCATTTAAAATGTTTTTGAATTATAACATTCTATTCAAATTTGCTTCAATACGTTTTTCTTAAAACAAAGAATTGATTTTTTTTTAAAAACCTGACATTTTTCATAAAGGGAGGTAATAAAGTGATATTATATTGAAAATATAGTGACAATGTTTAAAGGTTATTAAAAGACCAAAAAATACCATGATTTTGTTGCGCATTCAATATTATTATGTTTTTCAACAACACTAAGTTAAATTGTACAGAACAAATATAATTATTTTGTGAAAAAGCAAACAAAACCACTTAAAAGTGTTACTTTTTCTCAGAGAAATGTTCACGTCATTCTGTTCAAAATGAAATTGCGCTGTAACTGGACGGTAAAAGTCTCTGAAAGTTTGATATATTCTGTGTTAGATAATGTAAATAATTTTTATTTCAGACAATTTGATGCCCCATTGATACATCAATTTAGTTTAGGTCATTTGCTATTAACAAGATTTTAATTTTGGAAGGAAATTTACCAATTACAGAAATAAATGTAACTGGACAGGAATTGGGAATTCGGATCCCAGTGCAAAATGTCAAATGTGTGAACAGCAGGGCCATGGGGCTCGCTCTTGTAAAACTTTGCAACTAAAGGAATCTACAGAACCCTGTCAGCTATGTAATGTCGTCAGTCATACAGCTCGCACGTGCAATTTAAACGGACAAGGCCTGGGAACGTCACAAACACCAACTTCCCAGGCTTAGCCATGAACAGTGACATCAATTTGCAGTCATCTTTACAGAACCGGGGCGACAGGAATGACATTACTTTTGAACCATGTAATCAGCCTTCTGTTAGTTATGATCATAATGTTATGTACTTGAATATTTTTATAGCTGATAAGCAGGTCACTGCTTTGTTGGATTCAGGCAGTTCCATCAACGTGGTTTCTAAAGATTACTTTGACTTTATTACACTTTCCGAAAAGTGTGATTTTTCTTCATGTAGTGATACCATACTTTTAGCAAGTAATCAAACAGCCCAAATTTATGGAACTGCGCGAATCCGAATTCGTAATTCAAAATCACATAATGGTCATTTTGTCTCTGTGTATATTTTACAAGAATGTTCTCATCCATTGATTTTAGGCACAAAGTATATGTCTGAAAACAAAATTATTTTGGATTTTTGTAAATGTTTTGCCTTTGATGTGAAGAAAACTACCAAAATTAAGTGTACAACGAATGTGGAAGTTAAACCCAATGCCGAGTGTATTGTACTTGGGTTGCTTGATGACAGAGTTCAGATAGGAATGCAAGGTCTCTGTATTGGGCACTCAGAGGTAACAAACAAGGGTGTTTTGGTTTCAAAGTCCATAGTCACTTGTTCACCAAATCATATTGTTAGTGTAAAATTGTTGAACCCTGGCAATGACACTGTGTATGTACAGAAAGGGTCTATTTTAGCTAAATTTGAGTTTTGTGACAATTCAGTTGATGTTGTTTCCTTTAAATCTTGTGCTCGTATGGATTTGTCAGAGAGCAGTAGTTCTGTTCATGGTCATGCTGACCAGTTACAGGGTAAATCTAATGTAGGCCTCTCGGGACAAACTCCGTCGTCTCTCTCTGAACCATACAGTCACATGAATGGTGGCTATGAGAATTTTAAGTCAAATTTTCCTTGTAATGGGGAGCTTGCTCCCACAGATCAGGAACGTCTGTATCAAGTTTTGTATAAACACAAGCAGGTGTTTTGCACATCTGACAATCCAGACATTGGTTTTAGTTTAAACATATTTTATTCCCATATATACACATGTATGCACACAGTATAACCATACAAAAAATACATAATGGAAAAGGATAAGAATGGAAGACAAAATGTCTTATAAAATTCTTCTCCCTGACAAGACTTCTTTGTACTAGAATTGTACATTTTTGAAAGTAAATTCGGGTATTACAATTATCTTTAAATCTATTTAGGATGAAAAAAAAACTTATATGAATTTAAGGTTTTGAAAAATTAATAGGAAGGGTGAAAAGAGAAAGAGTAGAGAGAGAGAGAGACGTCTCACGCAAACGTAATGAATTATGTGAATCTTTTGTTGTCATGTATAAAGCATTGAACCTGGTGAAATATAAATGTATTTTCTTGGTCTGAGAGGGTTGAATCACCAAAAGGAAGTAGGGGTAGACTAAGTTCGAAGTCCCGAAGCTGCCGAAACAGTGTATTGCGGATCATTTGGAGAAGCTGGCATTCAAAGAAAAAGTGGTAATTTGACTCATCCTGTCCACATGTACACAGATGTGTTGCAGAAATATTACATAGATACAAGTGATAGTTGAGTAAGCTACATTTGGTACATAGACATGTATGCAGCACTTGAAGTTTTCTCGTGCCAGAAAAATAGAATGACGGCAAACGAGTTTTGTTCTGATTTAGTTTATTTCTGAAAGCAGAGTGATTGAACATGCCTAGTCTCAAGGGGTAGAGAATTCCATTCACGAATAGCAGTTGGAATGAACGACTTAAGATACATTGATGTTCTACAGTTGATCCCAGGGACATCATGTTCGTTTCTGAGGTTATAGCGAGTATTTCTTTGGCGTGGGATTAGTGAAGACAGATAGTCAGGTACTAGGTTATGGTACATTTTATAGAAATGTGCCATTCTGTGTTTGTATCTTCTATCAGAAAGGGATTCCCACTTACTTTCAATTGCAAGGCGTTCTAAAGATACAAGACGTGTTGCTCCGGTAACAATACGAGCACACTCGTTTTGGATTTTATCAAGTTTATCAGAATCAGATTTGGTGATATTACTCCACAGAACGTCAGCATAGTCCAGACCCGGTCGGATGAAGGCTATATAGATAACATCCAATGATTTCCAATCTAACAAGAATTTTAATCTCCGCAGGATATGTACCCTTTTCCAAGCCTTTTCAACTATTGATTCAATGTGAATGTGCCAGCTTGCATCTTCAGAAATGTTTACTCCGAGATGTTTATGAACTGTGACTTCTCGAATGTTTTGGCCAAGCATAGATAGGGTAGGGTGATCAGGGCGGTTACGCTTCCTCGAAACAAGAAGAGATTCAGACTTTGATGGATTAAATGTAACTAACCACTTCGCAGCCCAAGAGGATATCTTATCAACGTCAGCTTGGAGTTGATTAGCAGCAATGTTTGGATCTTGAACTTCGACATACAGACTTGTATCATCAGCAAAGAGATTAATAGAAGACCTGATATCAACTACGATATCATTAATGAAAATAAGAAACAACAAAGGACCAAGCATTGACCCCTGAGGAACACCAGCTTTGAGAAACAGCTCCTGAAAGAACAACACGCTGGCGCCTACCAGAAAGATAGTTAAAAAACCAAAGAAATAAAGGTCGTGTTATTCCTGCCGAATGAAGTTTTGCCAGCATACCCTTGTGTCAGACTTTATCGAATGCCTTACTTACATCAAAAAATATAGCACGAACTTCGAGGCCATCGTCAAGTGCTTTACACAGAGTATTATAGATATGAGTAAGCTGAGTAACTGTGGAATCACCTGGAACAAACCCTGACTGGACAGGAGTAAGAAACTCAAGATCTCTCAAATGATTAAACACGCGTTTGAAAACAATTCTTTCAAACACCTTTTCAACTGTGTTAAGAAGGGAGATAGGTCGATAGTTATTTGGTACGGAAATGTCTCCTTTTTTATGGACAGCTGTAACATTTGCTTCTTTCCATGAAGAAGGTAATTGACATAGATGAAGAGAGTAGTTAAAGAGATCACAGAGTGGATTGGAAAGTTCAGCGGCAGCTTCTCGGAGAATTCTGTAACTAAGACCATCTGAACCAGAAGCCTTGTTGACGTTTAATGATTTAAGGACGTGGCACACCTCAACGGGAAGTATTGTTATGGTACTTAGACACTTATCTGGTTCAGGATGTTGTAGAAGTGGTATATCTTTTCCTTCGTCGTGAAGGTACGTTTGCTGTTGAAAGTACCGATTTAGGAGATTTGCTTTGTCCAGATTAGAAGAAGCAATTATGTTGGTATCTTGGTCGTGTAAGGGCGGTATCATGCTATTTGTATTGGAAGATATGAATGATTTAAGTAATTTCCACCACTCTTTGGACGAGTGTGAACCTTCTTTGAGTTTCGGTGAAGGTTGATTGAAATAGTCTGTTTTAGTAGTCCGAATTGTAAGAACAACTTTGTTTCTGAATTGTCTAAATGATTGCCAATAATGTAGTGATTTTGTAATCCTAGCCTTCTTGTACATTCGTTTCCTTTTTCGTATCATTTTCCGTATTTCATTTGTGATCCAGGGAGGTTAGTTTGGTCTTATTTTGATAATAAAATTTGGAATATTTTGTCTTGCTGTGTCGAGTATTTTCGTGGTAATGTTTGATGTGTATGTGTCTATGTTGACGTAGAAGCAAGAATTCCAATTTAAGCAAGCAAGATCAGAACGATGTTTTGTATAGTCACCTTGGTCGTATCTCCATATCTGACGCTCAATACATTTACGCTTAAGTTTCAAGAATTTCAACACTCCAAACACAGGGCAATGATACCTCAAGTCTTGTTCGAGAAAGTGATCACTGACTCCTGAGTGTAGGACCCAGTCACAGTTTGAAACAAAAATCAAGAAGAGAATGGGAGTGTTCTGTATATTGGGTAGGTTCGTGTACAAACTGATCCAAAGAAAACTGTTGAGTAATAGAATTGATCTTGCGCAGGGTCAAGTCGTTGAGAGCGTTGTAGTTGAAGTCACCAGTGACGACAATGTCCGATATACCAGAATCGACAGCTAGCCCGATAGAGTCTTCAATATGAGAATGATAGATGGTATCAGAATTGGGCGGACGATAGAAACAACCAAATAGTATACGCTTGTCACTACAGACTTCCACCTCTAGCCAAATGCATTCAAGATGAGGCAGCTCAAGATCAGTTCGACGTCTGTAATAAATGCTATCTTTGATATAAACTAGAACCCCTCCATGAGAATCACCAATTCGGTCACGCCTTTCGGGAACATGATATGATTTAAGCTCGATGTATTCTGTTGTAATTGTATTGTTTAGCCATGTTTCTGTGAAAGCCAGTATGTCGTAACAAACATTCACATAAAAAATGCGATAACATCCTATCCAATGCCATCGGAGCCATTTTCTGTATTGGAAGTTGACTTGTATGGACCTTTGCCGGCGACAGCTAGAGGAAACACTTGCCTTATCACATACTGGACATGTTTTTTAAATATCTGTTTACAAAACCTTTACCAAACAAGGATTCTGCTAGTGTTTGTGAAGCTTTATTAGTTTGTTGTACTTATGTTCGTGGCAGTGTTATCGATTCTCTTAAAACTTTGGTTTTCATGCTTGAAATGGTCAAGAGTTGTAAAGCTACTTTTGATAGTTTTTGGAGTTTGACACAGGGGGAACAACTTTGTGAAGACTATATTAACTTGCAAAAGGTAGTAAGAGTTACTTCCCTTGGGAGTGAAATTACTAAGTCTGTCACTCTGACTGAAATTTTATGTGAATTACTGATTCATGTGTTTTAAGAAATTGATAAAAACTATTGAGTTAATCATTCATTATTATCATAGTAGTCATTTAGTATTTGCATATTTTATTTTGATGTAATTGATAACATGATATTTAGTATTGTTCTAAGGCTTCTGTTGTATATAAATGAAGATGCCTGTGATTGAGATGCTGGCCAGTATGCTTCTTGTATGTCTGCTGTCCTTGGTTGGTACCACCTCGGACGTTCATGTATCTGTGTGTAAATGGTTTTGGCCAACATGTCCGTTGATATTTCTTCATTTATACAATATCCATTGTATATTGTAATCGCATAGTGTGGTCAGTGAGTGTTTGGGTCAAATTTTATTTTTGGGCGGGGGATGTTGTATAGATGGGCAACACTGACAGACCACTCTAGATAATTCGATTAAATTTGGAACTGCACTTTTAGTTGTGGTTGACCTAGGTACTTCCGGTTTTGAGATGAACAATAAAGTAACATCATGTGAAAGAAATAAATAAAAGAAATCAAAAGGAATCTGGATTTTATCTTCATTTATTTGAAATGAAATGGTTGAATACAACAGTCGCATCGTTGGCCGGGACTGGGAAAACACAACTACATATATAGTCAACAAATGACGAACAACAAATAAAGTTAACAGTTTTTTTGACAAACTAATTTCTTCAGATGACATTTTATTATCAGGTACATTCAAACACATAAATATTACTTAAAGAATAAAACTTATTGACGTTTTAATTAATCCAAAATATTGAATGTACATTAGTATTTAGGTCCATGACAACTAACTAACTTTGGTCCCCCAACCACTACTAGTCAATATGCATGAGGTGTATATAGAAGTTAGAAGAACAACCATTGCATAATGTACCTTTATCAAAGGTTAACCTTAAGAAGTGGTTTTATAACAGTCCGAGAGTTAAGGTACACCTTCAGAATTGGTCCGTAAATTAAGGTAGACCTTAATAATTGCTTAATATACCTTAATAATTGGTCCGAACATTAAGGTAGACCTGAAGAATTACATAATATACCTTAAGAAGTCGGTAAATATAGAAATCATACAGAAGAGCCATCAAGAGTGCCACTACTTAGACACTTATGATGAAACACTTAGATAGAAATAGTATCTATAATCTATGACATTTGAAGGTAATCCTTCAGAAGCAATTAAGTGGTCTAAACATGGAGTCTTTACTCGCACAATCAGGTTAATTATAACTGAATACTGTTATAGAAATTAATACAGCCGCATGTATAATTACGTAATTGATAGCTTACTTATTAATAAATGAGTATCAGAGAATCATCTCATTTGCGTAGTTTTAGAATTTTAAGATAAGTCTACATCAATCCAACGATTTGTAACAGTATATAATACTTAAATGACATATTGATTACGTTTTTTGAGAGCATCCGATTTGAACCTGATATGTTGGTATTGCAAAAACACACACATTTTGCAATTTAAGTTTTAAAACGTTTATTTTATCTTTTTAAACTTCGTAGTTTATATCAGTGGAGAGAACAGTATTGTGGTAATTGTCCACGTAAATATCATCGACCAGCCAACGAACACGCAAGAAGCAGATGACACATTAGCGGACACGGTACAAACTTTCTTCTGCAACGAAGCGCGTACTTGAGGCAACACGCTGTACCAAAAGCTGGTTTCACGAGCCAGCAAGAAATGGTCGACAGTGTCATTCCAGTCAATGTTCATGTACTCTTCCGATGCAGCTTTAAACGTCGGCCATATTTGTTCCCCTTGAATGTTCGGATCTCTGGAAAAATAATAAAATGTTTATCAAAATACTAGGGGTGTCATTTATATAATCGATATACAACGATTTTTGTCATATACACATTTTACAAATATCGATTATCGTTGCGGGAAAGTACAGGAGAATGGGTACAGCCTAAAATATGTGCCAACACAGCACAACGTCGCTCGGTAGTCGGCTGCTTGTTAAACAGTGCTCTCCAAGACGTTCCAAATGTCGGCAATATAATATAATACTGTGAAGTTAAAAATATGGATTAATTACTTAAATGTCTTTTTTATAATCACGAATGGATCCAGGTGGTGGGCGCCCCGTCCCTTAAAATTCCCCAATCGTACATGAATGTATAAATACGAAAATATACAGATACATTTTGTACATGTATCTTTGATTATAAAATGTTCAAAGATATTTCTTGTTTCTTCATAATATTATTGCTACACCTTTTCCGCGATATCGGTGCCTTGCATCAACTTCCTTTTGTACATTCCTGAATATATCTACATTGTTCATCATTAAAAGTGTGTAAAGCTTAGTATTGAATCAATAGCCGAACATTTTAGACGGCAGGTATATATACATGGTTCATACAGAACTTCCCAAACAAAATTCACGTACTTTTCAAGGACCTTTTCACCATTATCAAGGACTATAAATGTTGATTTTGTCGGTATAGAGACTTGGGTTACAGTGTATTTGTCAAGTTTAACCACTGAGATGACCATCACTGCAGCATGGACAAACAACACAACGCGAGACTTACTTTAAGAAGGCATAACATATGTCGAGTACTGTACCGCACGGCGATAGGCCCTTTCGAATATAGCTCTGACATTTTTTCGCCTTTATCGTCATTGTTGGTATGTTTGTTATTGTGTGTCCTTTATCTATTCACAGCAGAAGAATTCAAGGGCAATTTATCAAAATGTATTCATTCTTTTCAAAATTCAAGTACTTTTCAAGGAGTTTTGGGCTGTTACAAATTCAAGCAGTTCAGTTTTAGGGAGTTAGTAGGCATCAATTTCAAAGACTTTCAAAACCTGTGCGAGCCTTGATCGAGCAGTAATTTAAGTACATAAAAACCTTAAACTACGCGCCTCAGACAGTTCAATATCTGACATATTAGACAGAGTTCGGCTTATACATCTATTAATTAAAACACAATATTCTCACAGCAAACAAGATTTACACTTTGTACAGATTTTCTCCCTGTTAACAAGTGTGGCTACATCAAACTCTGAAGATAAAATTGCTTGCCTGGTTTAAAATCATATTCAATAAGCATCTCAGTGAATTAAAAGAACAAATATTTACCCAGTTTTAGCGAAGTTTGTCCATCTAGTCATCATCCTCTCTGACAGATCGAAGTCCCTGTCTTTAGGTAGAACAACGCTACCATTTCCGGTTGTCATTTTCAAATAAGGAGGAAATCCGAATAGAAACGGAAGTTCGTCACCATGAACTGCTCCGTGTATCCAGCTTGGACTCGGCATGACGTGACCATCTATCGCAGGTGCGAACAAGTAAAGATAATTATTTGCACTGGGCGTTCCACCTGCATGTAACCTTGAATACTCTACGGCGCTTATTCCAAAGGATATGTCTCCCATCAGTTTAGTGTACCGGTCTCGTAATAGCGTCGGGTTATTCGGTCCGTTCCAGTCCGTGTATTCATGCGCAATAAGTGCTACCAATTCTTCAGGCAAGTCAGCCGTACCAGGTGCAAAATATGTTGTATAAGCGTTTGGAATATTGACTGCGTTCATAGCTTCTCTAGAAATATTGAAATCATCTGACATTGTATTGGGGTCATTCATAATTGCAAACAGAACCCCATCCTCAGAATTAAAGCCATTGATCAAATTCAGGGATCGGAAGAATTGTACCTCAGCTGAATTGGTGTTGCTTAATAATGTTCTCGGCATTTCTTTGATAAACTCGCCGTCAACTGTTGCCGCAATGAAGAACAACTTTGTGCCTTCTACGGGGGACTCGAACAGAGTGCGGTTCAAGGTTTGGATTATTTTTTCCACGCTGGTACGTTGGAGACACTCCAGAATGACGGCTGTATTTCTAATGTCACACTGTAATTTTGATGCCAGTAATGTTACTGTATGTACCTGTATAGCACTTTCCTCTATTCCACCCGGCATAAAGGGAGAGCCACTTTCAGTGATGACGCCATTAAATAGACCATGGTTTCCGAGATACAGTGATTGGAGTGACGCACTGGTCGAACCAGCGGATTGGCCAAATATGGTTACTCTGTCTGGATCACCACCGAATGAATTAATATTTTCATGCACCCATTGTATTGCCATATGTTGATCCCAAAACCCCATATTACCAGGAGCAGCTGGCGATTGCAGGTTAAGAAATCCGAACAGCCACAATCGGTAATTCATCGTGACCACAATAACATTCCCGTATGCTGCCAGTGTGTCTCCTGGATACCTTCTGGAAGTACCGCTAACTAAGCCACCTCCATAGATATATAGCATCACAGCGTGTCCTGATGCTTTGTCCGCCGACTGGTTAGGTACAAATATATTCAGGACTAAACAATCCTCAGTTGTTACCAACATATTTGGTTCAAATCCGCTTGTATCCATCTGTGCACACGAGTTTCCGAATTGTGTTGCCATTAGTGTTCCATTTGAAAAGTTTCCATACGCAACAGGTTTCCGAAACCGCAAGTTCCCAGTTGGAGGCTTAGCATACGGTATTCCAAGGAATCTATCAACTGTATGATTTTCCCCTCTGAACGACACATTATGTTGTACACCGGTTATAGTCCCCAGTTTGGTTTCTACAGTCGGTGCCTGTGAATGTATCCCATTCATAACCGTGAAAATGGTTAGCAATAATAGGTCCAAACGAATCATGATACCTTTACACAACATTTGCTGTGAATTAATGTCCAGTTTGGTGTATTACCTAATATCAGCGACGATTTAGTTTACGAGTTTTATCACATAACTTGCACTCCAGGAGTGACATAAAGCAGTGACATAAATATTATATGTAACTAGTTAGATAAATTGCCCAATCACAGCACTGTTTAACGTCTATTTAAAGATGTGATAAATAGAACCAAATAAGCACGAATGTTAGATCTATATATGGTATCCCGAGTAGGCAGTAAAATATAGAACACCGTCATGTAAACCTATATTAAAACACATGCACATATAAGGGCATATTTTCTGTCGCTTGAATAGATAGACAAACAAATGAGATACTCAACGGGTATATCCAAAGTGTCCCGATTACTAATTTAGCGTGTACATCGACCCTGAGGAATACTATACTCTATCATAAGCTTGTTAGAAAATACATATGAAAAGTTGAGACTTTGACTATTTGAACTCGTGCGGGAAGCAAATTTATAAAGTAAATAAATGTATATACAGTAAAACCTCGATAATAAGACCATTCTTGGGACTTTTGAAAACTGTAGTCTTCTTATTGAAGTGATCTTAACATTGAGGTTAAATAAAGAGCAAAACAGTGAAATTGGACTTGAATAATGTGTTCTTAATTTCGAGGTGGTCTTATTATTGAGGTGGTCTTATTATTGAGGTGGTCTTTAAGTGAGGTTTTGCTGTATTCCATTTTATGTGACGTGTTGTTGAAGTGTCCTACAATCAGACAATGCGATCTACTTTCTTTCGAGTATTTGCCCATAAAACGAAAACAAATCAATCTTACTTAAGGCTATCATGAAGTTTTTATCCATTGAATGAAAATGCTAATCGGCTTGGCCAAAATAAAGTGAACATAGATGTTGCACAGGGGTAATTTTTTCAAGTTATTTATAACTTTCAGTAAATGTTATTTTTATTTATTATGAACCCTCCTGCAAATTTCCCTGAAGTTTTATGGATCTCTCATATTGCATGTAAAAGTTATCGGCTGTTGAATAAGGAGCCTCATAGTGTCTACGGACTCTACATGATAAATCATAACATAGCAAGTTTGACAAAAAAATGAGTTTGATCTTGATATTGTTGAATGATATACTTGGATACATGTATAACCAGTAATGTATAACACATTTCATACTGTGTATAATTAACTTTACTTAAAATATTTGTAAGTTTCAAACTGTATCTAGTCAAACATTAATAAGGGAATGAGGGAGGTAATCTGAAAGAGGGTAGCTTGAAATCACCTTCAAGTTACCTCCAGGGTTAATGGAAATCGATTTCGTCCTTTCCCCCGGTAATCTGAACGCGGTTTTAAGTTACCGGGGGATACTTGAACTTAATTAAAACGAGGCTATGTTGAAATCGCTTTGTGTCGAGTATGTATAGTTTGACACTGGTCCCAGTGTATTCCGATACCGAAAACCTTTGAATGGTATACAAACTTGTACAAAATCATAACCACACGCTAGTGAATATTGCGATAATGTAGATAATCAGCCAATGATGAAATGAAGATGATGAAGAAAATCCAACGTATGACTTATATATTTATGTCGTTTCAATGATACCTGTCCGCTTTAACATGTCTTTACATCCTAATAAATCTACCTGTAGGCCTTCGATTCTATCGTTGAATTACCGTCTCAAAAACCTCGATATTGAACTGACGCTGTATATAAATAAAACTAAAATGAGATCAAGAATATCCAAACGAACAAACGATCTTCTTTCGAAATAGTTAATCATTTATTTAGAATGCTGCTCCAAAAAGATTTATTACTAAAACATTGCCAGTGATCATGACAAAATTGCGAACAAAATGGTCGTCGAGGTCTCGGTTTTACCATAAGAGAGAGTCTCAGCCCATAAGGCTCCCATTGTTTTTCGGCGCAGCCGTACTAACATGGTTTTACTATTTGCATATCAGTGTTGTGCAAACTAGTCAAATATTTCGTTAACCGCCAAGGCAATTTCTCTTCATCCGATAACATTTGTAACCTTGACGCGGATATGTTAACCTTTCGATAAAAGGTACGTATATACCTTACCGAAATCCACTGAATTTCGAAGAATTTACCGAAACCCATTCTAGATCTGGTGTGACCAGCAATCGTGACATCTCGCACAACAAATCTTAACCTTCAAATTGCGACGACCATCATTTTTCAAGATATTTTTATTTTATTTCTGAAGGTAGAACAGGTCAAGGCCATCCAGGGAGTACATGTATATATATTAAAACCTCACTTAAAAACCACCACAATAATAAGAACACCTCAAAATTAAGACAATTCAAGTTAAAGTCTATTTTCACTGTTTTGCTCTTTAATCAACCTCATTATTAAGACCAACTCTATA
Organism: Mactromeris polynyma; assembly: GCA_032209605.1. Classification (NCBI taxonomy): domain Eukaryota; kingdom Metazoa; phylum Mollusca; class Bivalvia; order Venerida; family Mactridae; genus Mactromeris; species Mactromeris polynyma. The sequence continues at coordinate 22,970,226 of JASFXZ010000006.1, read as the reverse complement.
ACAAGACTAGAAATCAAGGGTGGTCTTATTATTGAGGTTTTATTGTACTGTCAACTGAAATAAATCTCCCTAAATGCAAAAACTCTGAAATAACCCGTGTATGTGTTAGACAGATAAACAGTAACCTAGGCAATGTGTAGTATGAGCTATGAAGTGTGTACTATGAGGTATGAACTATGAATGGGCAAACTATGAACTATGAATATTTCAAGTGAAGTGGAAGCATGCGCGCTAAGCTACGAGTGTGAAGTATGAACGACGCAGTGTGGGCTACAGAGTTTGAAGTATGAACTACGCAGTTTGAGCAAAGAGGTGCGAAATATGAACGACGCAGTGTCAGCTACAGAGTGTGAAGTATGAACGACGCAGTGTCAGCTACAGAGTGTGAAGTATGAAATACGCAGTGTGGGCTATGGAGTGTGAAGTATGAACTACCCAGTGTGGGCAAAGAGGTGTGAAATATGAACGACGCAGTGTGGGCTATGGAGTGTGAAGTATGAAATACGCAGTGTGGGCTATGGAGTGTGAAGTATGAACTACCCAGTGTGGGCAAAGAGGTGTGAAATATGAACGACGCAGTTTGAGCTACACCTAGTAAAAATATCTGAATGAACGACGCAGTGTGGGCTATGGAGTGTGAAGTATGAACGACGCAGTGTGGGCTATGGAGTGTGAAGTATGAACGACGCAGTGTGGGCTATGGAGTGTGAAGTATGAACGACGCAGTGTGGGCTATGGAGTGTGAAGTATGAACTACGCAGTGTGGACAAAGAGGTGTGCAATATGAACGACGCAGTGTGTGCTATGGAGTGTGAAGTATGAACGACGCAGTGTGAGCTATGGAGTGTGAAGTATGAACGACGCAGTGTGTGCTATGGAGTGTGAGGTATGAACTACGCAGTGTGTGCTATGGAGTGTGAAGTATGAACGACGCAGTGTGGGCTATGGAGTGTGAAGTATGAACGACGCAGTGTGAGCTACAGAGTGTGAGGTATGAACTACGCAGTGTGTGCTATGGAGTGTGAAGTATGAACGACGCAGTGTGTGCTATGGAGTGTGAGGTATGAACTACGCAGTGTGTGCTATGGAGTGTGAGGTATGAACGACGCAGTGTGTGCTATGGAGTGTGAGGTATGAACTACGCAGTGTGTGCTATGGAGTGTGAAGTATGAACGACGCAGTGTGGGCTATGGAGTGTGAAGTATGAACGACGCAGTGTGAGCTACAGAGTGTGAAGTATGAACTACGCAGTGTGTGCTATGGAGTGTGAAGTATGAACGACGCAGTGTGTGCTATGGAGTGTGAAGTATGAACGACGCAGTGTGTGCTATGGAGTGTGAAGTATGAACGACGCAGTGTGTGCTATGGAGTGTGAAGTATGAACGACGCAGTGTGGGCTATGGAGTGTGAAGTATGAACGACGCAGTGTGGGCTAAGGAGTGTGAAGTATGAACTACGCAGTGTGTGCTATGGAGTGTGAAGTATGAACTACGCAGTGTGGGCTATGGAGTGTGAAGTATGAACTACGCAGTGTGTGCTATGGAGTGTGAAGTATGAACTACGCAGTGTGGGCTACAGAGTGTGAAGTATGAACTACGCAGTGTGAGTTACGGAATGTGAAGTATGAACGACGCAGTGTGGGCTATGGAATGTGAAGTATGAACGACGCAGTTTGAGCTACGGAATGTGAAGTATGAACGACACAGTGTGAACAAAAAGGTGTGAAGTATGATTTACGCAGTGTGAGTTACGGAGGGAGAAGTATGAATTTGTGTGTGAAGTAAGAAATATGAGGTCACTGTCGATCTGTCGTATAGGGGGTAGTTATCATAACAATTTCAATCTAAATATACATTGGTGAAACAACGATAACTGGATGAGAGATAATGGATATTTTATAGATACCAGGATTGGCCAATGTTTTACTAGTTCAAGCTCTGATCGGATTATACGAAAACAGTCATTCGCCTTGTTTGATAACTATTAAATTTAAGGTATTCATATTAACATACTTGCCTTACTATCATTTTCCAATTTTATTCTAGTTCTTTCATATTCATGCCGTGTTTATGATAGAGATGATAATGATGGTAGTGAAATTGTATGAGCTTCTGTGTCTCTGCTGATGCCCATTTTGATGGTGATAATGTCCGTGAAGATGATGTTGATGTTGATGATGTTGATGGTGATGATGTCGATGGTGATGATGTTGATGGTGACAATGTCCGTGAAGATGATGTCGATGGTGATGATGTTGATGGTGACAATGTCCGTGAAGATGATGTCGATGGTGATGATGTTGATGGTGATGATGTCGATGGTGATATTGTCCGTGAAGATGATATCGATGGTGATGATGTTGATGGCGATGATGTTGATGGTGATGATGTTGATGGTGATAATGGCCGTGAAGATGATGTCGATGGTGATGATGTTGATGGTGATGATGTTGATGGTGATGATGTCCGAGAAGATGATGTTAATGGTGATGTTGATGTTGATGATGTTGATGATGTTGATGGTGATGATGTTGATGGTGATGATATCCGTGAAGATGATGTTGATGGTGATGGTGATGGTGATGATGTCCTTGAATATGATGTCGATGGTGATGATGTCCGTGAAGATGGTGTCGATGGTGATGATGTTGATGGTGATGATGTTGATGGTGATGATGTCGATGGTGATAATGTCCGTGAAGATGATGTCGATGGTGATGATGGTGATGATGTTGATGGTGATAATGGCCGTGAAGATGATGTCGATGGTGATGATGTTGATGGTGATGATGTTGATGGTGATGATGTCCGAGAAGATGATGTTAATGGTGATGTTGATGTTGATGATGTTGATGGTGATGATGTTGATGGTGATGATATCCGTGAAGATGATGTTGATGTTGATGTTGATGGTGATGATGTCCTTGAATATGATGTCGATGGTGATGATGCCCGTGAAGATGATGTCGATGGTGATGATGATGATGTTGATGATGTTGATGATGTTGATGATGTTGATTTCCATGATGAAGTGGCTTTTTTATATACATGTAATATAATTAATTTGATTGTGTTTGGTGTCACATGGTGTTTGATCGTACAAAAGAGTGTATGGACGTCATTCACGGTTACAAAAGTGCATTTAATTATGTATATTTCTTCATGTTAGAATGTCTACAATTGGTACAGTAGTGGCAACAGTCGGCACTATGATTGGTTTAGCTGTGGGAGGTGTGATAACGATTCCCTTAAAAAAGTACAAGCTAAGAACAACGCTTGGATGTGGCTTTATTGGTGAGTTTTGCTTCTGATTTCGAGTTATTTAATCGTTTTTATGCGTGACGTATAATCTTCGTTATGTTCCGTATACACGCCTCTGGTTTACCGATTTTACCGATATTGCTTCTCGAATTGTTACCTCGAAACTACTCCTCAGTCTATAAATCGTCCGTCCGTCCGTTCGTCATTTATTTAAAACACATAGATCACACTATTAGAATTAAAGCAAATAAAAAATTATGATGTATAATAAACCTTAATCTTAAAAGCTTGTTATCAAAATTTCCATATTTAGGTAAATAAAGAACAGGCATTTCGTTGTTTCGATGCTTTCGTGGACATTAACTTCAACACATAGTTTTATTACGCCGTATGTGTAATTGGACTACTTTCGTTGATTAGCAAACGGTGGTTTTATTACGCCGTATGTGTAATTGGACTACTTTCGTTGATTAGCAAACGGTGGTTTTATTACGCCGTATGTGTAATTGGACTACTTTCGTTGATTAGCAAACGGTGGTTTTATTACGCCGTATGTGTAATTGGACTACTTTCGTTGATTAGCAAACGGTGGTTTTATTACGCCGTATGTGTAATTGGACTACTTTCGTTGATTAGCAAACGGTGGTTTTATTACGCCGTATGTGTAATTGGACTACTTTCGTTGATCAGCAAACGGTGGTTTTATTACGCCGTATGTGTAATTGGACTACTTTCGTTGATTAGCAAACGGTGGTTTTATTACGCCGTATGTGTAATTGGACTACTTTCGTTGATTAGCAAACGGTGTCCGTTGTACTTTTTCTGACATGTGTCGAGTATTTCCATAGGTCTTTTAGTAACATGCTAAAATCGATAGGACTTTAAAGATATATGTTCAGCTTTTGAAAGAATGTAAATGTCGTAATGAGCAGTTTATATCTGCAAAAATAAGTTTATAGACGTTTGAGAGTATAATAACACAACTTAACAATAGTATGTGCAGCAGGAAAAGCAGTACCTTAAATATTCAACATCTTGGTTCATGAATTTAGTTGATAGCAATTTGTTGTTGAACACAATGACTGTAAAATAAAAAGTACCAGTTTATTTAACGCACTGCGGCATAGACTAAGAAATAATTAACAGAATATACAACACAGGAAATCCTTTCGAACATTATTGTGCTAAAATGCCTATTTCTCCAGGAGGCAAGTTTTGTGAAGACCTAGTATGGTTAGTCATATCCCCACCAACGAAAGGTGTGGGCTATATGAATCACAGGCCCGAATCCACCGGGGGGGCGAGGGGGCCCTGGCCCCCCAGTCGGCTGTGAAGTGACCTTTTTCTATTCCTAATATAAAATTATATCCACTGATTAGGTCTTGAGGTTACTATTCTTTTAGCACTTCAAATACAATACATTGATTTATGGTCGATTTCCTCTTGAATACTACCAGTATAGCGGAAGCAAGTGCTATTAAAGTTGGCCCCCTGATGTGCTCATCGGCCTTGAGACCGTATAGAAAAATCTTGTGCTCTTCACTCTACATCAGACAGTCGCTTTCAATTTCCTTATCATGTTGAAAGCGTCTGTAATACGCTGATTTTTGAGCACCAAATGGAACAGAGACAGAGATATGTTGTGGTGTTGTTTTAGTGTGAAACAATGAAAATAAAATTTCTTAAAATAATTTTAAACAATTCAATAATTTATGGAAGGGAATGTAAAACTTGGGCCTAAAGTTTTGCAAAATAAAATAATTTAGTTTTTCTAGAACAAGCCTTCTTTCATATTTTCACATTTTCCTTTTTATAATTGCATTTCAAAATGCTTAAATCTTAAATTACATTTTCTTCATCGTATAAAGAATTTGTATTCAAACTAAACACACAATAGTTTTCTTTGTATTTTGAATACGTTCGTATTACCGCGGCTGTACCGAGTCATAAGGAAAATTAAATAATTCAAAAGATTGAGTAATAAGACACCATCATAATTGTGGTCCTTTCATACAAGCAAGTTTTGCAGTGTGATATCACGGACCTATATACTTGGAGGTTTGAATACTATATAGAGGCGTTCCGAACATTAACTGTCATGTTTCTGAAAGAGATATTTGAATTTGAAACATAACTACTTAGATGTTATTGAGATAGCTAATACAAATACCTTAACGTTAATAAAAACGAAAAATTATTCATGTGCTGGAGATTACATTTTTCCTTTTGTTATGTTACACCACTTGAAACATGAACATGCATGTATATATATACTAGCGGAAAAAAGAAACTGTGCATGTGTATAATATGCTATAACTTAGGAGGTATGTAAGGAATCGCAATAAAAATTTCAACAGGGTTTTATCTTACCTTTATTTAACACCAGCTCAAATGATATGGTTATTGAATCAGCTGCGTCTTAGATAGAGATCAGTTTTCAGAGACGTTCTCTAAACAAAGTTCAGCTCATCAATATCGTGTATGTCCACCATTGGAATCGATGCATGCTTGACAACGACGCCGCATTGATGTGACAAGTGTTCTGAAAAATGCCTGGGGAATACCATTCCAGATTCTGACAAGCGCACGTGATAGGTCAGGTAACGTCAACGGCTGATTTTGGAGGCCATGTAACCGTCGCTGCATCTCATCCCACATGTGTTCTATAGGTGACAAATCCGGTGATATTGCAGGCCAGGGCAGCACATTCACATTGTTCTGTGTCAAAAGGTCGGTGACGACCCGCGCGACGTGCGGGCGAGCGTTATCCTGTTGCAGCGTGGCGTTACGTTGCTGCACAAATGGAAGGACGTGAGGCCGTATGATTTCGTCACGATATCTGATGCCTGTAAGTGTGTCGTCTACAACCACAAGTGCTGTTCTACCACGGGATGAGATGCCACCCCACACCATGACACTACCTCCGCCAAATGGACGTCGTTCAATCACACAACTGTCATGGAAACGTTCACCAACACGACGGTACACTCTAGAACGGCCGTCGCTGCTGTCGAGATGGAACCTGGACTCATCCGTGAAAAGAATACGTGCCCAGTCCTGTTGCGTGAAGTGTATGTGTCTTCTACACCAGGCAAAACGTGCTACACGATGACGTTGCTGCAGAACAGGACGTATGGCAGGACGTCGTGGACGTATGCCTCGTTCACGCAATCGATTACGTACCGTTCGGGGACTGATTCTTCTAAGGCCAGGCATACTTCTAGCCGTCAAAGAAGCAGTTCTGAGTCGGTCACGGAGATGAACCACCCGGATGTACGTATCCTGGCGAATAGACGTTACGCGTGGACGTCCTGATCGAGGCCGGTCTCTGGTTGCCCCAAACTGTTGGTACCGTCTCCACAAGGCGTCTACAGTATTTCGGTGAATGCCAAATTGTCTGGCAACGTCAGTATGACGTACACCAGCTTCAATCATGCCTACGGCGCGGCATCTGTCAGTTTCATTCAACCTTGGCATGGCGTATCAACGACGTTTTTTCAAAATTATCCTGGTTTTGTGTCTTACATGTAACACAGGTTTAGGCGACAAACGTGTTTGCAATTGACTGCTGCACGAAAAAAACGTGAAAAAGAAGACGTTAGCCTGGCAGGCAAACTACCCGTGCAACTCATGCACTGGCCAGTGTAAATGACCAAGAGGGATACACAACTTACCTGTGTAAAGTTTCAAGCTTTAATTTATAAAATTGAAGGATATATGAACATTTTACACATGCACAGTTTCTTTTTTCCGCTAGTATATATATATTTTGCGCATTAAGCTACAACGATTGGTATAGAATGTAGTAAATGTATGTTATTGTTAATCACCAACATACAGTCGAACCTACAGGTCAAATGTATGTCTGCGTAATCGGAACCTGGCTATAAAATCGTCTACATTGTAATGTTGCAAAACAGAAGTAACAAATTTCTCAAATCTGACTTTCTTATCGAGCACCAATCTGTCTGCAATCACAAAACTGCAGTAAATGAAATTAGATTTTGATGCGACTGTGTCAACTAAATCGTTATGGTCTTCTGACACTAAGTTCGTATACAATCAAAATCATATGGGTCTTTTTTATTCGACTAAACCGTCTGTTTGTTTGCAAATCTTAATCGTAACTGGTTTAAGTTTTTCAACCAAACTACAACAAAACTGAAACCTCAAACCTTAACTAGGTCTTGCAAAACAAATTCGCCCTGTATTTCAGAGAGCATACATAAACCTGTTAGTAGTTTAAGTATATACTTTAGGCGATAACCAGTTAATACAGTTTATAAGTGTGCTAATGTTCAATTTGGACATTAAAAATAGTCAACTTCTGCCAAATCAGCCCGAAAGTTTTAATATCTACACTATTTCACAGAGTTTATGACGAAATGGCCCCTTATTCACTTGTGACAAGGATTTGTACTGAAGGCTGACTGGGAGTAGGTACAGGAGGGGCTGTCCCCTGGAAATTTGTTAAAATGTTGGTACTTGTATCATTTGGACGTTCTGTATTTTTTACAAGATAATACTAGTGCAATTCTCGAGAATGAGTCTTAAAAGTTTGACCCTGAAATACAACAGAAGCCACCATTTCATATACAAATATTTGAAAAAATGTTACGGGGAGACCTAATTAATCGATTAATCCATGTCTGACCCCCGGACCCCCTTAAAGGAGGGGAATAAAACCCTCCCGAACCTACCCCCACTCGGTGCTGTGCACCTCAAGTTCAGGGCATTTTCATCATGTTTGGCCCCCCCAGTCGGGAATTTCTGTATCCGGGCCTGAATTATCACCTTGATCCGTCCGTCCTGGGACATCGGACAAATGTATTTTCTCGAATATTATCAAAGATATTGCTTTAATACTTGGTACACGCACTCACCATTATAAAGCAACTATGTAGTGCAAGTTGTATAACTTTGGAATTGATTTTGCAATAATTATAGCCCCCTTTTGGACTTAGAAATATGAAATCCAGTGGCAATGCATAGACATTTGAACTGGTTTAAAATGTTTCTATATTTGGTCGATACAATTTTAGCGGGCTGAGCTTTTGTGATCACTCACCGTCGGTCATCCGTCTGTCTGTCCGTCTGCCCGTCCTTTCGTAACAGTAATAGCCGATATAAATCACAACACATGGTAACTATCTGTTGATTCTTCTTTTTTATCATTTCAGGTTTTGCAGTATCTTACTCATCGTACCTGCTACTGAACTTTATCTTTCGTCTTATTAACTTTGAAAACACAACAGCAGTTTTGAAGTTCTGTAAAAAAGTGTATATATGGTGAAACAAATTCAGGGAGACATTATTTTGAACATTGAAATATAATGGACCACGCCTGTGTAATAGACTGGCATCTGAACAAAATCTGCATTGATAAGTGTATAGATCATTAAATATTGGAATAAAATATTGTGTATAATTGTGTTTATATCGCGGACAATATCGATCGTTGGTATGTTAATTTACGGGGACTTTTTGTGTAAAAAAATAATATTGACTAAGTTTTTGAAGCCAAAATACTTTTTCCAAGGACAATTCTTCCGCAAACCAGTTTAAACAGCAATACTTTTTCCATTTCAGTGTTCTTTCTTATTTAACATTACATTGAAAAAATCAAGTGTATTATCTGTGAAAGCATCCTAAAAAGGTTGTATTACTGTAAATGATCCACGGTCACAATTTTAGTCTGTTGACCATCTCTTAAAAGCTGCTTCTGTATAATAACAGTATCAATGTTCCATTTGTAAACTTTCTCCATCCATTCAACCATTCCAGATCAACAACTTCTCCACAATAGAAATGTTCATACAGTCAAACCTGTCTGTAAAGACCACCCATGGGAACAGCAAAATGTGGTCTTTGTTTACAGGTGGTCTCTATTAACAGATTAAATATCATTGAACATGGTCTGATGGGAGATAAAATTGGTCGTCTTTGCAGACAGGTTTTGCAATAGTGGTCTTTGTTCACAGGTGGTCTTTAACACAGGTTTGACTGTATATCGAAGGTTTTGCTCAGGCCCTGTGTTCAACTAGAATCAGTTTTCAGGATTAAAATCAAATATAAGATCCTTCAAACTTTGTAAAAATTGTTATACAAGATAAGACTATAAATTCAAATGTCATGCTTATTGAGAAATGGGCGGATATTAATAGGTTATGACCGATTTTGAAAATTGATCCTGATTTGATCTGGATCAGTTTCAGTCATAAGTATAATAAATTAATTTCTCAACATCATGGTGAAGTTTAGTATGTTTTCATGATGTTAATTAGAAGATGTTTATGTAGTTCGTGTATGTTTATGAGAAGTACTGGAAAGTGTTCATTTGCTTCATGAAAAAGGCAAATATTTTCATAGATCAAGTTGATTCAGATCAGTTGATCCTTTCTGAACATGGGGCCTGGTTAGGTTGAGCGATAGAGGCCGGTACGGAGGACCACATATCATTTCCACTTCCATCTGCTAAAAATGAAGACAGTTCTAAAATACCAAAATTGAGTTCTTTTTCGTCAATAGGGATGCACTGCATGCACTTGTTGATGACTACACTTCTACTGTACACTCCAACACAAACCATTGTGTATGTAATGTTTAATGAACAAAAAAAGTACTGCACACTGCATGATTTGTTTATAAGAACACCATGGTCGTAAAATCGTCCTTAAGGCGATATATGCCTCAGAAAATAGCCGAATTTGCTTTTAAGCGATATTTTGGAAACAACAAAATATAGCAAGATGAAATGTATACTGTTTTATCGTTATACAGTCCTTCAACTAATACTGTATAAGCTTGTAAAAATGTTGAAAAATAATGGAGTTATTTGAACTTTTGGTACTGTCAAATTGTACATGTTGTCCGGTAAATCAGGCTAATTGCACAAGCGTTAATTTTGCAAAAGAAACACATGTTTACAAAGATAATAATCAAATCTACCTCATGCTATCGAGATTTTAAAAAAAAACCATAAAATTAAGTTTTATTTCAAAATAACAATAACAGAAACAAGGGGCGAGTACGGAAAATCTAGTTTTTTATGTTTTTATTGATATAATTTTGAAAGTAACTAGATAGATAAGCTAGTCTACTTTCTCGCCTTTCCAAAAATACTTTTGATATTAAAAATACTTAACAGAATTTGTGTGCATTTACCAGAATATAAAACATCATCAAAAGTCATCATTCTACATGTACAAATTTACTATACAGTGCATAGAATTAATCCATAAATGTGTATGTTGAAAAAAATTATCAAAACACATGGCAAGGCTATCGCCTTAATGCTAGACTCCCAAGTGTCAAACCAAACTATACAGCATAACAGATAAACAACAAAATAACATCATGTTTAAAAATATTTTTTTATTTTTATGCAAAATAGAAATGTATACATTATATATTAATAATTACAACAAGTCCCAATACTGGGTCATTCAGTCAGTACCACGCAACATACAGGGTTCAGAATTACATGATATCATACATACAAACACACACACCAACACCTCTATAACACAGACAACAAAGCAGTAGGTTCCAACACTCCGTACATTCCGTAACAAAATATCATAAGTAGGTTTGGTTCTTTAATTCGTTTAACGCCATTTTTCAACATTTTTCAACATTGTTTCAATTATACATGGCAGTTTTATAAGCAGGTGATTTTAACTTATAACTAACGAAAGAAATTTATTCAACAAACACATTATTACAATGTCTTGGCTTACTGTGAAAATATGAACAAAACTTATAAAGATTTCCTTTGTGAGAAGTTTAAAATCATTCATTGATTTACACACATTTTCTTTGCAGACAAAAAATATTCTCTCCAGATTATATTTCGGAACAGAAATTAATCAAAGAGATAGATAAGTTCCAAACATAATATATTAACCCTACCACTCAAAAAACTGGCCATTAAACAAGGCTACAGAGGTGTTGGACCAAGAGAGAAGACACAAGAAACATCACAGTTGATTTATAAAAAGGCCACTTTTTAAGTAAATGGAACAAAAAGTTGAGGTGATATAGACAAACTATTTGGTTAGTTAGACTGTCCTGTGCACAATATAACATGCATTTATTTCAACAGTAATCCTTTCTCTTTATAATAAATTATATTTATGAAGAATACATAACACAGATAGATTGTAGCTATGTCATATAGGCAAACATAATGTATAATGATATATCATACCAGTATTAGATAACTTAACAAATCTATATAATTGGCTTTACCATCAGATACCATTAGGGAAAATCTACCATTGATCAATGGGACCAGGAGTTGATCTGGTGTGAAAACTTGTACAAAAAAACTAATAAATTGATTTTTTTCAAATGTAGCATTCTACAAATAAGAATGTACAACTGACACATCTACCTTAACAGCAGATTAAGGATATTGCTATATGATTTTTCACAAGTTTGCCAATATTATTTTACAAGTTAGAAATATCTTGCATAAAACTGTACCATCACAAAAGGTCTCCAGTTAACAAAAAGATAAATACACAAAACTGTGGGACCATCAATACAATATATTCAATTAGCTCCACCGTAGACTTATGTCACACACTTGTTCAAAGAAAATTCCACCAAATATCACAACCGTATCAACATATAAACTAGTAGGCTTGTATTATCAATGCTAAAAGTTTAATATATTACTAAAGAACATATGGAAGAAAATAAATACGGCCCAACCTCGTTTATTCGACATACTGAATCCTCGTTATCATCTGAAATAGATATCAGGTCCTGATGTATCTTCTTATGCACGTCAAATTGAAATGGGCTTTTTGAAAACGTTTATTATTCGAAGTAAAATTTCGGACCCGATGTTCAAATGAGCGAGGTCCGACAGTACATCTGAAGTAGCAGAGGACAGTGGGTATGATACCAATCAAACTCAACAAGGACAGCCTCCAAGTGACTAATACAAAAATGTTTGACAAGGAAGCACCGACATTACAGTAATTGGGTCTTGCTGTACCCCAGCACAAAATCTTTGGGGCATGTCAGAAGGTTTACTATGTTATCAGATTCTATCTGTATACAAAACAAATTCTCAACAACTGGCACAAAAAACTGAAGAAAATGCTGAAACAATGGAGTCCAAGCATATTGCCGGCTCAGTTGGCATACTTCAAACACAATGTTACAACCTAGTCAATCCAATTTCTGCGTACATTATTGTATTCATGAATTAGAATTTCATTTCAATCACCACATAGAAATAAGTTCCTCACTAACATACCAACAATGCAGCATTCTTCTAATTGACACAATTTAGCGGATAAGAATTCAAAGTTTTAGCAAGGAATCAGAAGAGGCAATAATCTCATGAATCATACTGGCCCTTAATTAGGCTGCTTCTGAAATACACTAAAACCTTAAAATATGGTATACAGTAAAACCTTACCTAAAGTCCACTTCAATAATAAGACAACCTCAAAATTTGCAAGACCATTATCACTGTTTTGCTCTTTATTCAACCTCAATATTAAGACCACCTCAATAAGAGGATCCATTTTCAAGGGTCCCCAAGGTGGTCTCATTATTGAGGTTTTACTGTATACAATGTAGAATATAGACCTGAAAGCGGCTTATTTTTTTATATATCAAAGTAACTTGTTGAAGTCAATAACCACTATTGTTCTCCAAAACATTGCATAGACAATAATTCTTTGTTTTAAAACATAAAAGCAAGTCACAAACATACATAAAATAAGTATAAATGTTTGTTAGATTGGCTAGAACATTTTCATCACAATTATACAATGATATGCAATAATGAGTTACGTAAAACATAAAGTAGCATTCCATCACTGTGAACCAGTCACAGGTAGTCCATACTCAATTTACAACACCACTCTAATCTTAGTTGGTACTTGTTGAAATAAAATAATCCACAACTATGTTATATTCTCCAGAAATATGACAGTGTGTAGGCTTATAAGATATCTTGTGCTTAGATAGAAATTTATTCTTATGCAGACTGTCAACTCACCTCTTTTTAAAGAGTAGGGATAAAGAAGGGCTATTTTTTAAAAGGAGGGCTAAGGTAGGGATTTTATTGCCTAAAAGTAGGCACGATTCCTTACCTAAGGCATATCAAAACTGGCGAAAATTCACCACATTGAACATTCTCCATGATTAGACCTCTGTGCATCATGCAGGTGAAATAAATGTTTTGAGTTAACACCTCAGATTTGAAAAAAGTAGGGTTAGTAGGACATTTTCAAAAAGAGTAGGGAACAAGTAAAAAAGTAAGGAAAAGTAGGAAATGTAGGAAAAACAGAGCCAATTTGACAGCCTGTAAATGTTCAACACAAATTCTAGAAATCAAAATAAGCACTCACTGACTGAATCAGTTTGATGGGGCAGAAAATGAGACCACATAGATATATTGTCAGCGCTTGTATTCCTTAAGCATTGTTACACCATGCTGACTGATATGATTTGGTGTTAGTCAGACCAAAACAAATACTCTTAGCAAAGATTTCCTGGCTATCAGACCCATCAAAGAAAATAATAAGAAAATTAATTATATGAATTACCACTTCATTGGTACTTTTGTATCCAGCCATAGCCTCCTTATGTGTTCAGACATATGGTATTACAAAATAATACTCAAAATGAAAAGCTTTTCCGATAATTTATACACATTATGTACCTTTGTCCATACTCTGATATTGTCTTATCAGTTTTCAATGGAATTTTGAAATACTGACGTAGTTAACACAGTAAATGAATACAAATAAATAGTAGCACAATACTCATTATCTAAAAGTAAAAGCAAAACAAGTCTATCTTCATCTTTATTTGATGCAGATAGACTAGTTTTGCTCTCACTCGATGATATATACAATATCTATTAACAATCAAGTTGTAAAGACTTTTTATCAAAATATCTGTATCTCTTTACAACATTCAAGTACACATGACTTCGCTTACATAATACATGAAGGGCATAAATGTATATACATGTAAACTAAATAATCTTGAACATGTTTGAAACTAGCAAACAATTTAGTATCTATAAATTATGTTAAAAGTGTACCATACATGTTTAATCACAAGGCAACTGTTTGGTAAGTAATTTCGTTCACATCATCATGTATGTGCAATGATTACAAAATGAATTTAGCTGATAAATACATTAAGTCAACATCTTTACCTTGTATACACAACACACTGTTTTATGTTTTAAATCATTAAATATGAAGCGTTTAAGAGTAAATGCTTCTCAATACAAACTACACCATTACACACTTATATCTGAAAATGAATATCAAAAAAACAACATCTCAGTTCAACTCTGATGTTCATTAACTCATTACTTGTACAAGAAATTTGGGAAACGTTTTAATCTTTGATACTGTATTCACCGTCAAAATGCCCGAAAGATCACTTCAAATCAACAACCTCATTCAAGTTGTCAAGGTGTCATGATTTCTTGTTTGCAGCATACTTTACTCAAAGACTTCCAAGAAGAAATGGAAAGCGGTAGATAAAATGTTGAGACAATTCTAAAAACATAATATCCGTTCAGGTCTAGACATAAAATCTTATCAAAATAACAAGTCATCTACCATAATACACAAGAACTGCTGGACATGAAAAACGACATTCAAACAAAGCCGGATACAAAAGCGTACAACTATTTTTGAAATGTAACGTTATAGTATCATTACACACAGGCCATGGAATGAGTTGACTACTGCAGAACATCTTAGTGAAACCAGACATCGATATAAAGTTATACACTCTAACAAGATATATCCCCTCTGCGATAAAAACATGGCGACCAGATCAACTGGCTATAACGTTTAAAATGAATATCACAATGCTTAACTATAATCAGTAAAATATACATAAAATATTTTAAACACTCCTCAGTAACAATATAGGAATTATACAAAATTATTTGGTCTAGATTCATGTAAAACAATATGCACAACTAGGAAGCTACCACAGAGTACAAGGTGATACAAAAACCAATTTCATTGAATATCAAACAGTTTTTAAGTCATAGAAATTGATAATTCTGTCCAGCAGTTGGAGAGACACAAAACGCATCCTTAAAGCATAAGGGATAAGTGGATGTTAATCATAAAAGCTGAACATAACATTTGAGTGTTTTCAGACCTTTTACAGAAGACAAACTACGTTTGTTACTTACTTAAACAAAACTGAATGAACAATGAATATCCATAACTACTTTGCCAATACTAAGGCCTATCATATATGAAGACTTTTAAGTAATTTTGGTTAAGTCAGTTAGTATTTCCTTTATAGAAATGCTAATACAAATGTATATATTTATAATACACAAGTCAATTCATGGCAAGGTATCCTCAGCTCATATAAAGGGTATGATCTTCAGGTGAAGTGTAAATTCTTAGTAAGATAACAAACACCGATAATCATTGGGAAAAAACGTTTAAAAGCAAGCAGAACATGGTGGTAACATGATAGACCTGAGCACAGTCAGTAAAACTCTACTTGCTTTAACAAACCTTGTTATTGCCAGTATCTTGTAAAAGCATCATTATACAGGTTATCAAAGCCCAACCGAAATTATCTTACAATCTGCTGAAAGGTGGTGTATCATGTAGCTTTTACGATGACAGGTGAAGTGTTGAACTCTTGGACAATCCAGCAATCAGATCTAAATCAACAGACATAATGCCACTAAGGGAAGTAACTCTATGATATAAAATAGATTCTCTGACATCATGTGACTAAGTCAATGTATTAGTCTCCCTTAGAACCAAGTGGACAATGTCACATTCCAACATCCCATTGAATTAATGAGGTGTTTCGCAACAAACATGGAGGAACAGAACTACGAATGTTGTAGGATGATCTCCCATTGTAACAAAAACCAGTTAACTCCCTTGGTTCTTATCACACTTCATGGCCAATACGTCCATCCTTAAGGAGTTCCTGCACCTTAGAGTCTTCAGACTGGGCGCCATCCGCCGGTATGACTGGTACCTGCATATTCACTGTTGTAATATAGGCCATCTTCTCTCTGAAACAATCAACAATAATTAAACTAATGTGTCTCTTTACAATTCATAAATCTACATTATAACCATCTTAGTATAACTAAAATGTTGGTAAACTGAATGTGATAACAGATATGGACAGGAGCAAATCATTTATTCTTCTTTCACAAGCTACTTGATATGACCATGTTTACAGGTCAAATAAAACATGTATTGGGTGACACTTCACATGAAATAGTGGAAAAGCATCCTGCTACAGGAATAACATAATCACTGGGGACTAGTAATTTCATTAAATTTGTAGTCAAATTCCTGAAACAATAACCTATATACATGTATTTTCAACTCAGATTTCAATAAATTAATCATTATGGCATAAATCAAAATATTGTAACATTAAGAACGGAGCACGAGGATCAATATGTCTATATCTCGAGGACTTATTTTGCTGGTAACAAGAGACTTACCAATTCAACAGAAGCAATGTGGGGTAAAAGAAATACAGTTCACAATGTTTCAACTATTCTTCCAAGTGACAAACAGGTGTGACTGGCAGAAACTTCACTACAGACATGTGGATTTGATGCAAAAAAAAACAATAAAGGTTTGACATTCGCAAGAACTGACTTCAAGGAGGATTCATTTACATCGAAACATTTGTACCAAATTAATATTTCATTTTTCAAATTTCTTAGTAGGAACTTCATTGCTCGCTTGAACCTTTTTACAGAGAATTACATATCTAATACCCGATACATAAAATAACACTAAGTATATGGATTACTATCAGTGTGCAAAGCTAGGCCTTTAAATTTTAATACACAAGTCTAGTGAAAATGCCTCACATCATGGAAGTAAGTACCTTGAATTGACCAAGATTAATATTTTTGGAAGCTAAAATTTGGAGAAAAATGTAATCACAGTTCATGCTTATTAATGTTTGAAGGTAAAGGGAGACAAATGGTTTCAAAGTCACAAATATCCGAGACTAAGTTCAATTCATCAAAAAAATCAAACTGACCAACAAATGCTGGTCATGCATAAAGACAACACCAACTGGTCAGTTTTTACAACTTGACCAATATAACGCTTCATACGGCATATAATAAGACCATAGTCAAACTTTCCAATGCTTATACCTCAACAGAGCAAAAGCCAGATTGAAAACCGAGCAGTTTTCAGAGTTCAAATCAAACAATTTCAAAGGGTCACAGCATCAAAGGTTGAAGGTCAAGTCGGTGAATACATTGAGAGACAAACTTTCTCTTGAAATAATCAACCCATGCACTTACATGCAAAAGCATCATAAATACATGTATGTATTTTCCATAAGACATTTCAAGCCAATACATTTACATACAGATCACTCAAAGATAATTCATAAGCCACACATAGCTACACAAATTTAAGGTTTATTCTAATCATTTTTACCGAAGGACGATGACCAAATCTGCAATATCAATGTAATATAGGAAAATAAACTATTGGAATAGTTTTGAAAGAACAGCATGCTTCTCTATACCTACAAAAATTCTTAATAAGTTCAACTTAAGAATGAGTGACATATATTATGTTACACAATATCATCTTACTGATAAACTTTGGATCAAAAAAGGAAGGAAATCACTTGAACAAAATTGAGACTATCTAGTATCAGGTTATTTATTTATATGCAGGTAGACCCGAAGCGCATTTTTTAGACGTAGGAAAAATTGAATTCCTAGAAGTGCCACATAGGAAAAGTAGCGGTGTCGTTTCTTAAATGTAGGAAAAGTAGTCCCCATCTTTAGACTAGTAGCATAATCTGACAGTGCTAGCTATGCTTAACAAAATGGCGTCAATGTGGAACAAGCGATTAGACAGCTACCTTTTCTACCTTAGATACTTTTCCCTCTTTCTTCCCCTACCTCTAAAAAATGCACCTCTGTTACACTTACACACCTCAATATGAATACAACATAAAAATGAAAAGCCACAATCTTTAAATATTTAAATTTTGATTTGACATGCATAAAACAGGAATATGTATAAAATGTTACAAGTGTAGACTCTAGCAAGCATTGATGTGTTCGAATACAACACAGTAATAAAACTCATAATCTGTACGATGAGGACATCAGGCAGAGTACAACAGTACACATTTAAGTTGACATTGCCGACGCAGGTTTAAAATACAGAAGTGCCACTTCTTTAATGAGTGACGTTTCTTACCTAAACGATGTACTTAGTGCGTTGGGATGGTTTCGTTTCAATCGATGAACATCTCTCGTCACTCTCTTCATTAGCTGTTCAGCACGACGTTCCTGCTTCGTCATCTGACCAAGTTCCTCTCGTTGACGCTAAAATTTAAAATCAGATACAGACTAGCTGATAAATCCTTAGTAAAACAAATAAACATCATAATTCATAATAAACATTATCTCACAATTTGAATAAAATTCCTTACAGATTTAAGCTGACTCAATTATCTGGTATGACTTAAATATCCATACTTAATCACTAGTAAAACTGAAGCTAGTCATCTTGATAATTTAATGAATCATAGAAGTATATTTGCTTTGTTTGTTTGTTCTAATGAGTGTGACGCAGTTTTTCAAAAAAAAATCAGTTATATATAGCAGACAGTTCAGTCAACTACATAACAAGTTACCTTGCAATTTATTAACAATCAGAACTAATTTGCCTCTCCGCAAGCAGCTGACATCCTCCCCGCATGAATCAGAGGCGGAGGACAAATGACCGTAGCCAAATGTCACTGACAGACATGACCAGTCCAGGAATTGAATCCAGACCAGCCTAACAGTTTAACCACTGAGTATAATTCCCTACAAAGCGTAGTTAAATACAACATTCTAACTATTGACATGCTTCAGTCAAACATGCTCTGGTCAATTCATCAGTCTAAGCAAGTATACATACAAACAAAAACATATCAAAATCATTCAATAAAACCACAAAGAAATAAATGTCTGTTTTCTGTAACCTAACCAAACTTGAAGATAATATACCTGTATTTTTATGGAAGTGTTAAATAAATAGAGCATTGCAATAGAACATGTACATGTTTAAAACATGGTTCGTGGAATAATTATCTGTGGAGAAAGTATTTTGACTTAAAAAACGTAAGTCAAAATTTGTACACAAAATGTCCCAGTTAATTAACACACCAACAATCAATATTGTATGCGATATAAGTTATAACACAATATTGTGTGCCCATGTTAACGTATAATCAACAAGGTTATTATTCCAATATTTAACAATGTGCATATTTTTGGAGATAAGTTCTTTAGAATTTTCGTTCTTAAATTGTACTTAATCAAACAATTTAAACTAAAGTTATGGTTCAACATAAATGTGCTGATCTTGTTGAGATGCCAGTTTATTTCATTAATAATAATAACAGTTTACCCTGACCCCATTTTTAATGGTAGAAATCTTAAAAGACAGTTATAGTGATCTCCATCCCTTTACAAATGTATGGAAAAGGAATCCCTACTCAACAGCCAAACAGTTTTTCAGCAAATTACAAGAAACAGTCATATTGTTTAGATATGGCCCAATATGTGCACCATGTTGGAGAAATTCTCCAAAAAAAGTGAGAAGTTACCAAAGAGATACATGTAGAACAAGGAACAGCCAAATACCAAAATGAAAGAGTGGGTTACTAAAGCACCCACTTGCACAGAGGTGCACATTTAGGGCTATATATGTATTTTTTTGAGGCCTAAATTTAACTGAAACATGACTGATAGGAACAGACAAATGACAGTAAGGAATGTCACAAATATGGATGCACTAAAAGTAAAATTAAAAACATTAACAACTTGCAATTCAGCATGCATATCATCTACTGACATTCTTTTGCGAATGCTTGTCTACTAAGACGAAAATAACTGTTCAAACTTGATAAAACTTAAATGCATTAAGCTACAGAGAAGGTAGGGTTAGGTTAATTAGTGTTCATAATTATGAATAAAATACACTAGATGTTCCATATATTTCAATGTGAAAATAATGAACTTCAGTTTTTACAACATGCTCAAAATCCTTGTTTATTTCCAACAATATAGGTTACATTTGAATAGTATGGATTATGTGTTAATGTGACAATATAAAGAGGAGAATTTCATTTATCATTCAAGATCATCAAACTGACAATTTAAAGGCTGACCAGTGTCAACTGTATTTGAACAGGATCTGGTTTCAAAAAAATAAAACCTCATTTACACAAACAAGTACCAGTAGAATTGGTACAAACTTCATTTATAAAACTTTCATCAAATGTAGCCGGCGAAAAATCTCAATTTGACAAGTATGGCGAAACAGGCCAGATTTTGAGCTTAAAGATCAAACAGAAGTTTGAAAAACAGCTGACCAGGACATAAATAATAAATTAGTGGATATTTTGTATATACTAGGTGAAATAGGCAATGCACATGTCATGTGAAAAGGGCTTTTATAGAGCACTGTCCAACCAAATGTTTCTAATCAAACAAGAGATTTTTGTAAAACATTATGCCCCTTATGGTTTAGTTATTGATCGGAAACAATTGACCCCTTTGACCTTGACCTTTGACTCTGTGACCGCAAAATCAATGGGGTTCCTCTGCTAGCCAAGATAAATGTGTGAACCGAGTTAGAGGATGATAGATCAAGGGGTTCTTGAGTTATTGATCGAAAAGGTTACGGACCGATGGACGGACCGACATGTGCAAAGCAATATGCCCTCTATTCTTCGAAGGTGGGCATAACAAAATTTATCACTGGGCGACTACATTATCGGTAAATAACAAATTCAAGCATATTGTTGACTATAGGTTATTAGTGTAAAATGAACATATTTGATATATAATGAATTATAAATGTGTACACTTGAATATACAAAACAACACGTTTATCAGCAACAATTTCAATAACAGTCTCACATTCACAAACAAGCATATCTTCTAAGAACACAAACTGGAAAAACTTCATTGCAATCATCATCAAATTCAATTTAGCACTTACAGATAAGTCTATTGGCTTATCAGCAAATCAGGCAAAAACCACTAGTTCTATTAAATACTGCTACAGTTTAATTGGCCATAAAATCTATATTTATCATTCAATCAGTTCAACCGATTATTTTTGGGAGCTAATAAAATCATCTTCAACATTACTGGGCCCGCAACTGTAAAATTATGATAATACACACACAAATTATTAATGACAGACAATAAAGAAAAATAAGAAAAACTCAAAAAGTTTGCGAAGTGTTTCGTATTGGATTAAATACTTCATCAGGCAAACTTAGTTAACATCATTTACTGACAGACAAACAATACAATGGACATCACAGGGAGCATATGGTAAACATAAATCCCAACAATCCATGCCATGTATATCAATTAGCGTGCAAATACTATCTGAATGCATTATGTAGCTTACTTCCTGAATATGCTCTTGAAAATGTTTCCATTTCTGAGAAATAAATGATTAACATTATATTATCTGTAACTATCATAATAGTATATAGATTAGAATCACAAGGATGTATATTCCCATCACAAGACTCCAAGGTTATAGTTTGAAGACCCATCTCAAAGTGCAGCCTTTCCATTGGTCATTTGTAAATAGAGAGCTCAAAACCAACCAATGAGAGGCTTGAGTTGTGGTCTCCAAACAAACAGGTAAAGCCTTGGACCAATGTTGTAACAAGGTACATGGGAAGCTTCATAGTACAAGGTCTACAGACTATATGACAATACTCCATTGAACTCATCATGTATTTCATAGGGCAATAAAGTAATATCAAGTTTACATCTCTAAGCAAGGGGTCAGACACTAGTATAACGTAGAGCCTAGGTCAAGAGAGATACTAACTATAGAAGCTTGCATCCCTTTTTCTGACACCAACACCAATTTTCTAATCTGTCTGAGCAATAATATCAACTTGAAAAGTACTCAGATTAAGTTGACAAGCTTTAGACATACTGAAATAATCCTATGAAAATAACAGTACATTTATCTAAGAAATTTCCTACAATCACCTTCTAGCTAAGCTGAAATGGGTTAGGCAGATCTTTTGAGACAGACTAACGTCATTAAGAATCATCACTAAGAAGAAGTATTTCACTTACCATTCGATCAGCTTCGCTCAGCAAACTTTGAAAGTGTTCATCATCAGACAACCACGCTGGAAGCTCAGTTTCTCCTGCAATAAATACACAAAATTATTCAAATCTTTTTAACACACACAGTCATCCAGTAATTTGGACATTTTTATCAAATTGAGATTTGATTAAAAAATTGAAACCAAATTTTCTTGGAACTTTCAACTCAGTGAGAATAACATTTCCTATTTTCTTGTAACTTTCAACTCGGTGAGAGTAACATTTCCTATTTTCTTGTAACTTTCAACTCGGTGAGAGTAACATTTCCTATTTTCTTGTAACTTTTAACTCGGTGAGAGTAACATTTCCTATTTTCTTGTAACTTTCAACTCGGTGAGAGTAACATTTCCTATTTTCTTGTAACTTTCAACTCGGTGAGAGTAACATTTCCTATTTTCTTGTAACCTTCAACTCGGTGAGAGTAACATTTCCTATTACAATCATATTTAAGGACATAGCATGATTATTTTATCAGAGAAAGAATATCATATTCTTCAAACCTTCTACATCTTAGTGTACAAAGTATGACTTTAACAAGTACCGGTATATCAGTGACTACCAATGAAAAGAATAAGCAAGAAAGGAAGTATATACATGTACAACCTTGTGACAAGGTTTCTACACATCAAATCTGCTGAAAAATCTACCTCTAGCCTTTGCTTCCTCAATTTTCTTCGTTAATTCTCTCAGTCGAATATTCTCGTCCATCAAGTGAGACAACCTTGTCTGTGATGCTTGGAGATCCAGCTCCATGTCTAACGATGTTCGAGTCACCACCTTACCTCCACGTAAACCAACACTGCTTGGTGTCTGTGTGAAAACAAATGAATATATTTACAAACCATGCATACATTCTATCCTAGCACTGGGTAGCCATATATCCACAGGGGTTCCATTTGTCCATTTGAATTTCAAAAAAGCCACATTTTGACCCTCAGGATTCTGGGTGAAGGGTCAATTTTCTCTAAATTAAAAGATAATTTACCTATAAAAGGGTAAATTCAGTCATAAATTATCAATATGTCCATTGAGATTCAGCACCTAGTGAAACCCCTGTATCCACTGACTATTTAAAACCCAGATAAAGTTATTAAAGTATAATAAATTTGCATTTATTTTTTACATTTATAAAATCTGACTCTCAACTTTTAATAACAAGCATCAGCTTACTATCTGATACAAGAACTGAGGGTTGAGAGTTTCCTAATCATGACTATACAAACCTAGCATAAAGCTTGTGAAACTAAACTAATCAGGGTTCTCTGGTACATCTTTGGAGTCCTACTTCTGCTCTCGGAGACTTACTTTAAACCATATTTTGTAAAAAATACATAGAAGGAATTCCACCTTTATATCTAAGCAATAATTAAGACTCCCACTGAGATCATTGAGGAGTAATTCAGGGGAGAGAATTAAAAAGAGAATTTTTACAATGGCAATTAACGAAACAACCAACACTAGTCCTCTACAACTGTAATATTTACACCAGGGGTTTCATTTTACCCTTGAGTTGACCTTTTGACCCCTGGAATTTCCAAAAAGCACATTTTGACCCTCAAGATTCTCGTTGAAGGGTCAATTTTTCTCTAAATTATAGGTAATTTGGCTGTAAAATCCGGTAAGAAATAAACAAAAATGACCCTTGAGATTCAGCACCTAGTGGAACCCCTGTTACACCCACATGTGAAACAAGTACATCATATGAGGGTATCGTCAAAACACAGCCATCTAAATGCACAAATATTCTGTCCATGTCAAATCAGAATGTTTTTTTAAACAAATCTACACTTACTCGTTTCCAACGAAGGCTTCTTCTTTGTAAAGAGTTCCTCTGGAAAGGTCCTCTCTTATATAATGGCATAGAACTGTCACTGTCACTTCTGTTCAACTGTAATTGATAAAACAACAATGTACATTACCAAATATAATTTCTTGGTTTAAGATTTCAATAAGCAGTACTGTACTGTACTGTAAATCCCCTGATTTCCGCGACAAACTTTTCGCAGAAGTCTGATTCTGATAAACTTTGTTACATGAAGAACTCGCTGTGTAGTCGCTACGCTCTCATTATTTAGTTAAGTTAGCATTGAAATGTTCATGTTAATAATAAATTCGTGACACATTGGACTCATTATCTTGTCAAGAAAAACCCAGTGTAACACCATTACATAACACACGTCAGCATTTATCACATTCATCTGCACATTTTATTTATAAAATGCATTTGAAAGTAGTTCACACAATAGAAAGCTTGGTACAAATGTTAGTACATGTATTATTAATAATTTACCACATTTTTCTTAAAGAGGGATTAACAGACCTTCATGAAGACGGAACAGGAATTATCTCCCTTAAATAAAGATTTTGAATAAAGAAGTTTTAATTTTAACTTATTTATTTTACATCGACCATGAAACAAGTCCATTTTACCTAAATATGATTACTCACAATGACTACTACCTGGGATATAAAGCAGAATTTGTGGTTAATTCAAAAATTGTGAACTGCAGAAAAATCTAACAAAGAGTAGGATTCAAGCCCACTATCTTCAGATTGCGAAATAAAGCTCTCTACTCAAGTCTACTACAGTAAAACCTCAATAATAAGAACACTCTTGGGATGCTTGAAAACTGGTCTTAATATTGAGGTGGCCTTAATATTCATATTGAATAAAGAACAAAACAGTGAAAACAGACTTGAAAATTGTATTCTTAATTCTAAGGTGGTCTTATTATTTGGGTGGTCTTTAAGTGAGGTTTTACAGTATATTATATTTTGAAGATGAATAAGAGATTTTCCAATCTTACCTTGCAAACATAGTGAGTACCCGGTCCTCCAGTAGGTGAGAACGTCTGTGATCGTCGTATAGCGCTGTTACGTCCCTCCGACCCTGATCCCTGTGATCTACGTCCAGATTCCAATTTCTGCTGCATCCGAACATTAACAGTGTTTGTCTCCTTATCACACGTCTCTGTCTTACACTGATCATCCTGATCAGTGGAACCATCACTAGAACACAAACCATCTAAAGTTCTATCAAATCCTTGAATAACAGCTTCAACATAATCTAAACCCTCATCATAATAATCCTGGAAAAGAAATACAAACATACATATTAGTATCATATAATATTAGTAATGGCCAAATAAAATCAAGTCGATTTTTCTTTCATATTATTGGATGTAAAGAAGGAATTTCAGTTTTAACCAATAATTTTTTCCCACAGTTTTTGGGAAAGTGTGGTGGGTCCTTTTGATAGGGGAAATTTGCATCATGAATCACCAAATTTGGGAATTTACTTTTTTCTTTGGGGAATGGGGCCCAATATCGGCCCCAAATTTGCCATAAAAAAGGGCTGCATATAGGATTATTTAAGTTATACTAAGTATAGTAATGTTTTAGGCTCATCCATATATTAGATTTTTTAATTTGCAAAACAAAGCTGTTTTACATAGCAAGTATTTAAGTTAATCAAAATGTCAATGGAGCAATTTCTATATGTGGCTGCTTTTATATTCTGACTATAATATGTATAAGTACATGTAGATGCTTTTTAGTTAAAATCATGAATTTTGGTTTTTAAAAAACTAAAGTAAGGGTCAGCATGAAACAACAAATTCAGTCAATTTGTATTAAAATATTATGTGATAATTTCGAAAATTATGACAAAATGAGATGGGACCAATTGACCAGTCGCAAGTGCCGAGGTTGCTCCTCTTAATTATCTGTAGAAGGTTATTTGTGTAAGGTTTTCAAGTGAATACATCACATAATTCAATCATGTACAAAAATTTAATTGCATTTACAACTAAAATATAGTCGGACTAAGTCCTATCATTGGTCAAAAGAATCCTTGATTGACAACAGGCGACTGATCAATTAGAAAATTGTATGATGAATAATTTTTTTGAACCGAGATGATTGAATAAACTAACCAAATCTTCCTCTACAATTTCGTCTTCTTCCAAAGCATTATCTGCAGTAAGTTTAAGAGTATCGTCAGCATGTTCTTCCATCTCATCAGTACCCTGGTTACGTGTTAATGTTGATGTTTGTGATGATATTACTGTAGATTCATCGCTACTTTCCTCCTTGGGGCCAGGTGCAACACTTGTCTGTACTCTGAACTGACTGGAAATATCAATACAAACATTTTTATCAATCAAATATCTCTAAGCATATGTTATTTTTTAACATAAAAAACACAATATGCTGCAAATTTGTAATACATCTCTGTACACAGAGAGACATAAAAAGATATGAAAGAGTTTTCACCTTTGAAATCAAACATCAAGTGTCAATTACAAAATCATATTTTAGAAATTATTAACTTAACAATTAAGTACTGTCCCCAAGTAGATTCTTTCACATACGATCTCTACAGCACTGATGTGAACTTCATCATTGAAAGACAACAGAACAGGAGCTTTTATTCAAATAATCAATTGAATGCTAAAAATAAACAATTGTAAATGCATCCTATCATAACACCACAGACATTCTAAGAATCGTACTAAATTGCAAAAAAATATGAATAAAACTCACTTTTCTTTCTCTTCACTAGAATGGGAGACTTTTCTTAATCTAGCTGATGAAGCTTCTAGTAGTTTTGTAACTTTGTCACTACCATTAGATTCTCTCTGAAATAGACAGGCATGATAAAATATTACAAACTTTATTATAAGAGTCAAGGATCATTAAAAACCACTGATATGCATTCGGGGGACACTTTTTATGTCATTAGTTAGAGATTCTACTAGATAGATATCATACATTGAGCATAGTGCCCACAGTTCAATTCTCAGTGCATAGTTACTTAAAGCATATTAAGCACTTGTTCCTTAAAGCATATATTCATAATTAAACACAGCCCAGGATTATAAACACCACCCAGAACTCAAAAGTTTAAACAGCAGAGTGTGGAGAAAGTTGATAAAAACAAGCATTCCGAATGCTGAATATTTTGTGTGATCATCTTTCCATGAGATCAGAATCTGTATCTGAAATTTGAAGGTAACAATGCCAAGTGCTGAGAAACAGTCAACAGATACAATATATTCATAAACCATACCATTACAATACAACTATAATAAGACTATGCTTTGGACTCTAGAAAACTGGTCTTAATATTGAGGTTGAATAAAGAGCAAAACAATGAAATTGGACTTGAAAAGCATGTTTTGAATTTTGAGGTGATCTTATTATTGAGGTGGTCTTAAAGTGAGGTTTTACTGTACACAGACAATAAATACTTACATATTGCGTGTTCACAGTCTCTTTCTTGCTGTAAGTGATGGAAACATTTCCTCGCATACTATCTACACTGGTAAATGATGATTTCTCGCTAATAACACTTTCTGCTTGCATATATTCGGCACTATCAGTTGAAGGTTTTTTACTGACCACACTGGAGTCAGGTTGCATAAATTTAAAGCTAAGTACGTTGTACCATCGTATTGATGGACCATCTTTTTGGTCGAAGTCTGCCAGACTTACTGATGCACAACCCTGGAAAAAGTAGAATCTAACATTAATTTACAATTAAGCGTGTCATAAATAATATCATCATACGCACAATATCTCACCATACTTTAAAGACGAATCGCAATGATATATTTCTTCATTCACCTTGTCATTTTGTCTGGCCCCTGTTCGATTACTTGTTTCTTGTCAGTATGATTGTCAAGCAATGCAGTTTGCTGTACTGTATGTATAAACTAGTCAATACTGCAAGGGGGCAATGTCATCAGTATCAACAACAACAAAAGTGATAATGAGTTAAATGATTTATGAAATAGTATTATTAACAATACTGTCTGCTTCTATGCCTTATTAAAGTTGCTGGTTTTGCATATTTCTAGTCAATATAACAATCTTCAGTTCATATAATTTTATTAGAATCCCGAGTGAAGTGTACATTGATGACAATTTAACTGAACAAAAACTTACATAACATTCATCTGCACGACCATCTTGTAAACAGCAAATGTTGACTTGTAAAGTCTTGGTTAACAAAGTACGTTGTGGAATGCTGATATGGAAGATTTGACTAAACTTGGGATTCTTAACATCTGACGTAGGTTCCGTCACCCAGGACGTTTCTGGATTGGGGAGTAATGCTGCCTTTATACACCTAACATATGAAACAAACAATAAGTATAAACTATAACAAAGTACATGGACAAAATGCAGCATGGCGATTTTGTAAGACAAATTCAAGAAACATTCAACAGTTTCTGCAATATTAACATTAGTTTTTTTGCAATGGGGAGGCATGAAGATTTTGGGGTACAGTACTAAACTCCTGATCTGGAGAATCCAGCCAAGCCATGGCAAGATTTTACAGGATTTTCACAATACCTTTATAAGGTTGGAATGCCAGGAAGCAGTCATTGCATGTGACGAATATCAATTTTAAGCACCTGCTTCATAATACATGTAAAATAAATTTTATATGTGGTTTTATGGCGCATCGACAGCTTCGGTCATTTAGCGCGCAAGGAATGTAAAAAATATGTGAAACTAAAAAGGTTTACGACATATACTTGTATATGTTAAATTGGTGTAAATATAGTGGGTAAAAATTGGGATCATTAGTGTAAGAATATATTTTTATGTACCAGGGTGAGCGAGGCAATCCTCATTCACCGGTAAATGTAATATATGTAGGTATGGATTAAAAATTTATCATAGTTTGTTGTAAAAGCCAATCTATTTGATGTAGCTTATAATTTTTCCAACTTGGATAGTCTCAAAGAGACTTTTTATGTCAGTGGTATTGAAAAATTGGGAACGGACTTGTAAAATAAAGACATACAAATGCTTTAAGAACTATTCTAACTCACTCTTACAAAATTTCCAGACAAGATAAAATGAAACAAGTGAACAACTCAATTTAACATTTTAACTTTAATTAACACATCTGACTGTCACTGTGGTCAATATCTAGAATGACTCCACAATAAAGGTCTCAACATTTTTTTAGGGATATTTCCAATTTATTTTTGTAATGGGGATTTAGGGTCATCTGACTATTCCAGTTATTAGGGTGGAGGAAGACCCCAAGTGGACACCAACCATGGACTCTCCATAAGCCAGCTGGATAGGTTCCTCACTCATTATTTCTACGGCCCAGGTTGGGATTCAAACATGCAGCAGCGAGGAACAAGTGATTTGAAGTCAGCAACCATACCCACTAGACCACAGAGGCCTCTTTAAGTTCATACATATCTGTATATATTGTAAGAGGACAACTCACACTTTCGATGATTCAGGGAACTGTAATGCTGCCAGGTTCCTTGCTTGTTCAATACCAATTGTTAGAAGATTCTCAAGTGTCTCATACCTAGTACAAAGAATAAAAGCAACAATTACATGTATATTTAACAAAAAGAAACACTCCAATGGGTCCAATAATTATATGAAATATTTCGTCATGGTTGGTCAAGTATTGAAAAACGTAGTTTCAACCCAATCATAATCTGCCATTTTCCACTCAGAATGTTACTTAAATTATAATAGTACTGGCTTTAAGTAATTTATCTACAATCCACAATGACCAAAATACTTCTTTGAATATGTACAGGATGATATGATGTCTAATTTTTCTACTTCAAAACATACACTTTAAGAAATCAAGACTTACTTTAGTTTTATTTGTATTTGAGCACTTTCCATTCCCATCACTAACACTTCATCCAACATGTCCCTGCAAATGGTAAACATAAGTTACTGATATAACTATAAGCATGTTGGCAACATTTTATTTATTCTCAGGGGTTCCATTTTGACCCTGGAGTTGACCCTTTGACACCTGGAATTTCCAAAAAGTCACAATGTGACCCTCGGGATTCTTGCTCAAGGGTATATTTTTCTCTAAATAATTTAGCTATAAAATGATAAAATCCAGCAAAACATTATCAAAATGACCCTTGAGATGCACCACCTACTGGAACCCCTGATTCTAGTAGAATTTCTACAAGTAATACATTTTACTTAATTCCCAAAAATTGAAAATTACTAACAAGACCATGCTTTACCACAGGCCATACACAAGATTGATACATAAAGTACTATATAACATAAACTAATATATTGTGCTCTGTCTCAATATAAATATTAGGGATGTCATGATATACCTGAAGCATAACCCCAACAAATTGCAATATGTACCACAATTTATTGTGTCATTAACTTCCTAAGGCTAATTCTGTATTCATTTCTGACTTGAAAACCTTAATTAAACTCCAAATTGTTCAAATAGACTGCACACAATAAATATTCATAAGCTAATCTCATTTCAGTTTTATACAGGGTTGGCATGGTATTTTCCCAGGACGGAATTCCCAGTAGGAATTACCAGTATTTCCCGTCAAAAACTGATAAATGATTGAATATCTGAAACTGACTGCATGTATAGGGGTGTAAATGAATGAATTAAAACAATTTTAGTTCAACATAATGAGATAGATTTCTATTGAGTTTAACATTTAACTGTTAAATGTACTGAAAGCTACATACTTTCAGTATTTGGATAATGACAGATCTTGCAAATTCAACGTTTAACTTCATGTTTACCATTCTTTGTATAAAACTGATCACTCAAGACGTCAAGTAGTAAAAGAACTGCAACTACTTGATTAATGACAGGGCAAAAGTGTCATCACCAGAGTATTACATGACTTGTATTAACACCTGTAGAAATCATTTTCACAGGAAGAGTCTAAGACGCCATTAACTTGATTTTAAAAGTTGATGATGACCAAACCATTATAATATAATAATCTTGCTGCTGTTTCTTGCTGAATAAGTATTCGAATATTCAGACCTGAAAACAAATATGTGTATTAATTATATATATTATATATGGCAATAAAATCTACTCACCGTTTGACAACAGCTTCAAATACACCACTGTCACCAGCAACAGATTCATCACTAACAGCAGCAGACACACTACGAGTATTTCCTCCCGACAAATTATTTCCTACGCCAGAACTACTTTCACTAATAGGACTGAGCGGTGGGTTGGACACAACATCCAAAGTGTCAGGGTACTGAATTCTCCGACCCACATTGCTATTTAACACATTATCAGAGTTTACACAATTTTCTAATCCATGAGAAGACTCCACAGGTACATATGCACTAGAGTTTACGCTGATTTGGCCGCTCACGCTCGATGAGTCTATTTTTGAGTAAGTTGGCAAATATGCTGCCTCTAATGCCACTTTTGATTGGTTGCTACAATTCTGAGGTACAAAGGGGGTAATGTTAGAGATGTTTGCACTATTTACACTGTTGTTGAATGGTGGAGGAGGGAAGCGTCCCTGGGGGACATAAGGGGGAGGGGGTTTAGACATATTTGGCACATTAACATTCATGTGCTGAGTGTATGTCGGCGGTGGACCGACATCGTACGGTGATATGGGAGGTGATAATGACGTCAATGAAGAATGAGGAGAAGCCAACACTAATGATGACGGTATGTGCATACTAGTCGTCGGTAAATTTGTACCGTGACCACTAGGTACACTGGCACTGTAATTGGAAGAAAGATCTTGATTGCTGTTACCCAGTACACTTTGTAAATATCCACCAGTGGCAGCTGCCATAACGTCCGGCGCCACTGCCATAGGATTCTCGTGTATAGGTGATATACTAGAACTATGTCCTTGCAAAAGTTTTTCTACTCTACGATGCAGATCTTGAAGATGGGCACTACTAGAACTTGGAGTTCCATACAAGTCTGTAAGACTTAATGAAGACAAAGAGCCCCTACTGCTTTCTGACAGTGACCCCAACGATCCCAAACTTCCTAAGCTGGAACCTGATGAAACGGACAGAGTGCTCATTGACATGCTGAAATTAAAGATAACAAAGATGTAAGACAATCAGTTACTGTTGTCAGCTGTTAAAAAAGACTAATCAATAAAATGACAGTAAGTAAAATTTCAAGACACAATCAATAACAAACAAAACAGAAAATAAGTGCTAACAGAAATTATTGGTAACAATAAATAACATTTAAACAGACATTTTTTGGTAACAAACAAGTTTTGTGTTTGCAACATAGAAAGGAACGAATAATTACCTTTTAAGCTGAGATTCCAACATAGTCGTTTTCTGTGTGGTTTCCGCCAAATTCTTCAAGATTTCTGTTTTCTTCTCTTGTCGTTTCAACCTGACATTGATACAAATAACAATTTCCAAGCAATGAATACAATGTCAATGGATACCATAACTTACAAATTTTATCACGGCTCTCCGAAATGAGTTTTAACAAAGGAATTAAACATAATTTACATAACTTAACAAAAAAAAACAATATTAAAATATTTACAAATCACATACCTTTCCGCTATTTGCTTATTTGAGACTTCTTTGGCATCATTTAAATCTACTCCCAACTGGGCAATCTGTTTATTTATATCATCATTCTCTTCAACAGACCGACCTTTATGATCTATACCCCTTAACTCTCTGAGAAGCTGTTCCTTCTCTTGAACAAGAAGTAACCTAGACACAAAATATAATACAATTAGCAGTGTAACATACATATTACATTTTCTTTAATTAACACACTTCATTAAATTTGAATATTGTGATAACAAATGGTTAAGAGACCCTCAACCAAATTATAGAAAGTAAAGCAATAATGAGTTTTTATTTGTTAATTATTTAATATCTTCCAAAGTTACAAATATGATGTCTCCTAAGACAAAGTAAACCAGTAAATAATACTATAGTATAATTTGAAATCAAAACAGTTATGTAGTATTGAACATTAGAAATATAAAGCAACTACATGAACGTATTTACAAGCATTTCACAACCAGACTTAAGATAAAGTAGATAAAATATCAATACATTTCTAGGTTTCACATTTAAAGCAAAATTTTGAAAATCTCTTCCTATCCAGTAATCAACAATAGTATGTTTAAAGAATTTGTACCTGTCTTTGTCCGATTCATTTTGTCCAGGGATCATATCATCTTCAAGGTCAGCCAGCATGTGTTTTAGCTGAGACAGTCGACGCTTAGATTCATCATACTGTAGTCGTAGACGAGTTATCTCTGCTAAGTAACGATTACTTGTCATACCAAACTGGAAAATGAAATTAAACATATTTGAACATCAGGCGTTATTCAAAAGAAACAAGGGGGCAAGCAATTTCAGATCTGGTAGTAACCAGGAGTGACAATAAGTGCCAGTAGCTAGTAAAATTACCCGGTAACTTAAGCATCATCAGACAACTACTTTTCTTGTATCATAATTAAGGGGAGTAACTCCAGACCCACCACTTACTTTTGATGATTTCCCTGCTAATTCAAAAATTAGTGACACCTCCGAATAACTAAAATTGTTGTCTAAACCTGTCAACATATTTTGTAACTAAAATTGTTGTTAAGATTAAAAAATTAAGCTAAGAACACACTTACCTCCCCTCGAAGATCAGTCTGAGAAGCTGTTGTAGATTTCTCCTGAGGTATGCATAACGTAGAAACATCAGGAGACGAACCACCAATCTTAATGCGTAAAAAGTCTTCCTTCAATTTTGCCAATGACTGAAATACAGACATTACTACAGTAGAATGTCACAGTAGGCTAAATCATAAGTCATCCACATAAAAAAGTCACTAAAAATTACATCTACAATGCTTCTAAATCAATTACACATTGAGTATCATCAAGCTTTAATAGGAAGCCTAGTTCCCTCACACCGAGGATCAGTATCAGGTGTTCCAGCTGACCCTGAAGTTGACCATTTGATGCAGGGATATTAAAAAAGCCACATTTTGATCCAGGATTCTGGTTGAAGGGTAAATTTTTCTCTACATTGTATGTATTTTGTCCATAGAATTGTAAAATCAGGTAAAAAATTATTAAAATGACCCTCTAGAGATTCAGCATCTAGTGAAACCCACAATATCTTTCACTAAATAATATCATCTAAGCATTAAAAACAGTGGCTGCACCTAGTACCTACAGATGATAACCAAGTTGTCAGAGCAATATATAAATAATAATAACCAACAAACCTGCATTAGCCCCATTCTTTCTTGTTCACCAGAATGAAGGCTTTTCTGTATAGTTCTCATTTCATCCATTATTTCTCTAGCTTCATCGACATTGTAACCGACCCCCTGTCCAGACAACTTCTGATCAACCCTGGAATGAGAAAAGTTTGCATTTTTATAATAATCAAGTAGAACTACAGTAGTCATTGTAATAAGAGATCACCCAAGGGACAGCCAAAAAGTGTACAGTGTACTCATCATAGTAACACGAATCTGCGCATGGTGTGACGTCATGAATTCAGTGATGACGAAGTTTTGACAGCTATTAACTGGAATAATACTAAAACTTTATTCCATGTGCGTATTAAAACAGGCAGATAGTAATACTTTTTTCTCCATACTGCATTGATTTTATGGGGTCTTTAAAAAGGATTACATACTAAACAAAGTGAGTGTTTACACATTTGAACCCCAAATTGCCCAAGTTAAATTATGCAATGTGTTTTTGTCTGACATTTTCATTCTCTCAGTGAGTATAAAGAAGTTTGTCGGCACGACGATCTTTCAAGTAAAGATAAAATTGGGCGAGTTGGCACAAAAATTACATCTCGCATATTTCTTCTCGGGACATTGAAATATAAAAACTCGGTGACATCTAGCAACGTAAGTCACTTAGCAACGACGTTACATGAACTTATTTCTTGTCGAAATTATGATCGTTATGCATTTTCATTTAAGACTCGCGCTCAAGCGTATACACATATATGCAACAAATTTATATGAAACAGTCTAGAAACAAGAAAATTAGCAAATGGCGCTATAGCATCCAGAATCTCATAGATATAAACTTACATTGCCAGTGTGTCAAGACCTTTCTGTTTGTACTGCATTTCAGCCCTTATTTGAGCTAACTCATGTTTTAATCTCTCAACACGTTTCTTGGCCAGGTTAACATCAGCCTTGAGTAGATCAGGATCATACTTGGTGCTGCCAACACTGGAATTTGAGTTCACTACAAAAAGAAATATACATGAGGACTTCAAAGTGAATAATACACGATTTCAGAACAATTATAAGCATACAATAATTGTCAAAATAGCAATAATTTCATCACAACAAATCTTTATTTGATCCCAGAAATATAACAACAACATTCCTGGTTTCAGTGAAAGGAATTCCCAACTTACAATAGCAGTTAGAAGGCAGTTTTATTCCAAACAAAATACCAATCTTTACCTTTTATGATATTAACTCATAAACCAGCAAATTAAAATGCAGCAGGTTGTATGATCAAATTAATAAATTGGAGAATTTTAATAATTCTTCCTCATCCATTTTGAAATCACCTTTTAAGCATGAAAACAAGTAATTGTGCTGCATGGCAGAAAATAATGATATTCCTACTTACAGCTGGTACGTGACGACTTCCAACCAGTGAGAGTATCATATAAATGTTGGTACTCATCTTGTGCCAGTTGAAGCCTCTGTTCTTTCACCGTACAAATTTCTTTCTTAGCCTGTAATGTATCAGAAAACAATATATTATACTAAATTGTCAATACATTAAAGTAATGTAAACAAAAACTATTTTAACAAATGTGACAGGACATTGTGAGGACCTGGACTTTTTCCTATTAAACTGTTTTTAAAAGCTAGTTATTGACACATAATTGATGATATTATATTAAAGGATCATTGCGTTATACATCTACATACAATTTTCAAAAATCTAACTGTTACGATACAATCATATAATTTATTACTGATATAAATAATTCACCTCAAGATCATCTTTGGCTGTTACCAAGTAATCTTTCAGCATAAGTTCTTGTTCCTTTCTCCATTGTTGTCGGGGGTCCTCAAGCTGATTAGTTTCTGAATTCAAACAGAGAAAACAAAATCATTTCTCCCTCTAGAGCCGCTATATATATGATCAACATAATTTACCAACATCATAAAAGTAATTAATATAATATTCATTCATCTATCATTGTAATAACATGATCATAAGATAAGAGTTATATAAAATTGTAAGAAAGTGAATGATACAGAATACAACTTTACAAGATTCAATTTGCATAGCGCATCCGGACTATTGAATGTAAAAAAACACTCAGTCAGTCAATTTAATCAAGATTTTTATATTAATCAGGAATAACAAGATTTGGTGTATCTTCTATTTAGCACAAAACAAAACAAGGTAACTCTCATCTAACTTACGATTTATATGGTCTACATAGTAAACACCTATTTGATGATCATAGACTTCTTCCCAGCCATAGGGGAGTTCATCTCCAACACAATCAGAAAAAGTAGGAGGCTTAGTGTATCTACAAGAAAAGTTCATACGTAAATCTGTTTGACATACATTACAAGATGGTGGAGGCATGTAAATAGAATATTGTCTCTTCAATGTATAAGGGTAGACTATCTGTCTCATAAGAAATGTTCAAATAAAAAATGTTTAATATAATTGTGTGACATACTAATAGGGCATAGGAATTAGGATACATCTTAACATGGTTAAACATTTGATATTTTAATTGATGACAACAGAATCAGGGGTTCCTTTTGAGAAGGGTCAATTTTTCTCTTCATCATAGGTATGTGGGCTAAAAAATGGTAAAATACGGTCAAAAATAATCAAAATGACCCTTGATGTTCAGCACCTGGTGGAACCTTAGAGAATCATGGGTCAGATCTAGTTCTGGTATCCATTAATAATTTGATGTTGCATATTTCCAATAAATCACGATCTTTAACCCAATGGCTGGCTCTTTTTGTATTAATATGATTATCCAACCCAACGGCAATCAAGAAGGAAACTGCATCGAAATTGTATAGGGTAGTCGTCAGATATAACCAACAATTATTATTATCAGGCCATAACAAAGAATATACCTCAAAGTTTTGAGCCATACATGAATAAAATAAATATTATATTAAGTAAATTACAGAAAAATGCAGTAAAAGTAGACTTAATTTATCATATTACTTTCAAATGATGACATTCGTTCATTGATGTAAATTAATTTAAAATTACAACCCATGAAATGTCCTTACTTATTAATTTACATTCATTAAAATTTCATATTGATCAATTGTTGTCAACTAGATGCAAAGAAAAACAGAATAACTGGTTTCTGTCACTATGTACATCGGTTCACACCCTCAGAATGGATGTAGATAGCCTAAATGCAGCTGTTGACTAATAGTACCACTAGAGTGACCTCCCTTGTTCAGCTCTAACAACCGTGACGTTTTCATTTACTGACATTTTTTAAATTCTTTACACATTTGCAGCATTACAGACATGCTTGACCAAAAGTCTCAGTGCGGTGGGTGGGTTAGCGCAATATTACAATAAAATAAACACAGAATTGGTAAAACATTCCATATAAAGTTAGTTTGAATCTTCAAATGCTATCCCTCCGACACGGTTTTCGTGTCTTGACCGAATTTTAAAACACAAATTCTTGCAACAAACCTGTCCCGTGGGTCAATCCAAGTGGTTTGTTGTGTGTGATGATTTACGTAAAACACTTTTCCATCAAAATCTCGACCCTCTTCCCAGCCTTCGGGTAGGGGGATCTCCCCGTTTTTTCTTCTCGGCATATTTCATGAATATTTCTTGTTGTGCGACGCCATTTTGATTTCATTAATATGCATGACGTCATGGGAGATTCTGTTTCTTAGCCAATCAAAATACGCAATTTTCATTGGAATGCGAACAAATTAGACTGGTTCCAGATCGAGAGAATGTTAAATTACAGGTGTAACAATGCACTACGACCAATAATAACCGCAATTTAAGATGTCGACATATTGTGCTGAACATTAAATAATGATTTAATTGTAAAAAAATCGATGTATATTCAGTTTTTACTCAAACATGAGATAATTTATTTGGAATACAAACTCAACAGAAACCCAAAATACCCGGATATTTGTGAAATACCATAAAATTAGACTGGCAACAGTATAGTATACAGATGCAGCATAATACTTCGACTATAGCTTACCGCAGAAACAATTGAAGGTCTAGCTTTCTGTGGTAAGCTATCGCTTTTAGAGCTTCAATTGGTAGTGACCATGCATTATTATTTTTTTTGGCATTAAAGGTATCTTCCTGAAGTATAGTTTAATAGGTAAGAAATGACATTAGCCAAATAATTTCACTTAATATATGTAGATCTATAAGCTAAATAGGATATTAAATGAAAACTAGTATGTGTAAAAGCTAAATCACTGTGGTCAGTATTGTGATACCTATTCCCCAAAACAGTGGTCAGATACT